>JACEEZ010001891.1:37500-95000 GCA_016584305.1 Chionoecetes opilio
GCGACAATTTATAAAGCATGATACGGTCTCCGATGAGAGGAACCAACAAACAAGGTCGCTACTCGCTAGCACAAAAATTATTTTTCCATTATATTCAAGATAACAGTCTAACAGTGCAACACGTTGAAGATCATCCTCGATAATCAATCATAGAAGCGTCTAGTTAGTGTAAGTACTGTTTGTGGGCAGATCACATCATTTTATGCGTGCAGTGCTATGGATCGTTTATTTCTTGTCAATTGCGTATAAAACGCGCAATATTTTAAAAGAAACATATATGATGAAATTTTTCTCAATCTATAAATTTCAAAAATATTTCAAACATATATTGTCAAGTCAAGTCAATCATTAACATTTGTTTTACAAGTAATTGCAATCTCCATGTGAGCTGTATATTCAAACATTATATTACATAATCATCGTGAAAAGCTGCAAATTTCTCCCACTGGGAGTTTATTCAGTATTAATAGTTTATCAAATAGCTGAAAAGTGCAGCTCTTAAGTGCTTGTTTTGCTTAAATGGAACATAGTCGACCGAACGAATGATTACAGTCAACGCAGTGGATTCCCCAGCTTTCAAAGCTGGCTTATATAATAAATGTGTGAAAAAATTGCAGAAACTTGTTGGAAAACAACTTATGTTTAGATACTAAAGATGTAGCAATTAGACCAAGGGCAAAGAGAAACCTCCATCCAGTCCCCTTCTTTATACTTGCCACCATATTAGTCAATCAGTTACTATGATGTCTATTGTCTAAGCTTCACGAAAAAGCATTGTTAGTCAAGCGATTTATGGTTCTAGTATCCGTAAATAGATATTAAAGATAGCTGATGGCGAAGGGAGGGATGACTAAATACAAAGTCATTTTTTTCAACCAGCAGGGCCTAAAAGAATAAGTACTTATGTATTCCAACTGTTTTTGGGGTGAAAAATCGATTTGAATTGTTATTTAGGGGCTTCAAGATTATTTGACTTATTGGTAAACACCAATACGCGCTGCAACAACAAAGATCGCGGTCTTAGATCTAACTTCCAATTCGTGGAACAACACTTTTCCTCCTCTAGACCTAATCTTATTTTCCTCACCGAAACCCAGGTGTCTGTGAGCACTAACATCAGTCCCTTTTCTGTTTCATTATACTCTCTCTATTCTCATTTTCAATCCAAACCAAACTATTTAACATCCTAAGTTGAGCAGATTTCATCTCATTTTACTTTTGCAGAAAATTCCATTTGTGGGGATTTTAATGTTCACCACCAGCATTGGCTATCATCTTCTTTCACTGACCAACCTCGTGAACAAGCCTACAGTTTCTCTATCATCCAAGACCTAGATCAATGGTGCAGCACCCTACCCGTATTATAGACCGCCTTGGAGACACACCTAACAATTTTGATATTTTCCTAACCTCTAACACTTCTGCTTACTCTGTGAAACTTTTCCTTCCGTTGGGCTCCTCCGATCACAATCTTATTTCTGTTACCTGTCCTATCTCTCCGGTGCCGCCTCGGGACCCGCCTAAGCGGAGATGGTTCTGGCATATCAACTCAGCTATTTGTAGAGCATAGAGCGCATAACTGAGGTCATTTTCTCTAGCATGGAGGCATACATTCTACACACTTTTTTTAATCCTAAATCCCGTAAACCTTAGTTTAACTCTGCTTGATCTCATGCTGTCCAAGATAGAGAGGCGGCTCACAGACGGTACCGTAACCATCCATCTCCTGAAAGTCACGCCCTTCATATTTCTACCTTTAGTCATGCCAAATATTTTCTTCAGCTTATCAAAAACGCCTTCACTAATATAAAATGTCTATTTTTTTCCGAATCAAGCTCCTCTCGTGGCATCTAGCTAAAGACTTCTTTAACCATTTGTCTTCTTCTATCCCTCCTATGCCTCACCCGGATGGCTCTACAGCTGTCTCCTCTATTTATAAAGCTGAATACTTTGCTCAAACCTTTGCTAAAAATTCCACTCTGGCTGATGAAGGCCTTGTTCCTCCTTCTCCTCCACCCTCTGACTATATTATGCCTGTCATTAAGATCTTTCGTAATGATCTTTTCTTTGATTTTTCTCGCTTTGATCCTCAGAAGACTTACAGCCCTGACGGAATCACTTATTGTTCTCAAAAACTGTGTTTCTGTGCTTACACCCTGCCTGAACAAACTTTTCCGACCTTGTCTATCTACTTCCACCTTTCCTTCTTGCTGTAAGTTTGTTCATATTCAACCTGTTCATAAGAAGGTTGACCATTATAATCCTTTAAACTACCGTCCTATAACTTTGACTTCCTGCCTTTCTAAAGCTTTTGAACTTTTCAATTTAGACCTAAAAATACTGACTTCGGTACCGGGTTGGTAAAATATGGTGTATAAGACGTCCTAAGACACTCGGGTTATATTTTTTTCATTTTAACAGGTCATATCTTGGTTTATTTCAGAGTGCTGTAAAAGGTGTTCAGACTAAGATGGCATCTCGTCGTAGGCTCACGAATCTGGACACGAGCACAAAGTTGCGTGAACAACTATTTGTATGTAGACACTGAGTGTAGTAGCGGTAATGAAAAAGATGTTGAAAATAATACTGAAGAGGAAATAGACAGTAGTGACCTTGACGAAATGTACAAGGATGCGGTGCTTGGTGACACACGTGCGGGGGGTAAACCCAAAATATACAACCAAAATAATTTACACTACCCTTGTATCCCCTAGCCCAACTTTTTCTGATGGGGGTGGCCGGGGCGTGCCCGGACAGATGGCCGACGGACATTTGGCCGACGGACATTTCACCGACGGACATTTAGCCGAACGGACATTTGGCCGACAGACATTTGGCCGAACGGACATTTGGCCGAACGGACATTTGGCCGAACGGACACTTGGCAGAACATACACGTAGAGAAGCCTCGACTAAAAACTTCGAATCCCCAAACAAGCTCTGACGTTACTTATTCGCTGGTTCGTCCCGAGTAGCAATTACACCACCCCCTATTTTCACTCCTTTCGAAGCCTCTACTCAAAGCTTCGAAACCCCGAACAAGCTCTGACGTTACTTACTCGCTGGTTCGCCACCAGTAACACCTTCCAGTATCGGCAAGAGACAAGCCAGAGGCAGACAGAGAGAGGCTTCCTAAAGGGTACTATCAACGTGACCTTCCTTCCGTTCTATCAACCCAGTATATATAATATATATATATAATATATATATATATATATATATATATATATATATATATATATATATATATATATATATATATAATATATATATATATATATATATATATATATATATATATATATATATATATATATATATATATATATATAAAATCCTTTTCAGACCATGGATTTCATACCAACGACAAGAGGAGGAAGAAAACTTTTGCTTGATGGCTACGCCTACATCGTTGATAAACAAAAAGACAGTATAACATACTGGCGATGTGAACGCAAAGGAAGGTGTGGAGGGCGACTAAAAACAGAAGACGAAGTTATTCAAGGAGAAACAAGTAAGCATTCACATCCGCCTGATGCCAGCCGTAATCTGTCTTTGAAAACAGTACAGAAAATTAAAGAAAGATCCAAGCAGTCAGAGGAAGTGACATCGACTATAATACAAAACAGCACTAGTGAATACCCACTTGATGCTACAGGTGCTCTTCCTAAAAAAGAAACACTGGCAAGAATGGTGCGTAGACAACGGAAGGCATCAGACGGAGAAATTTTAACTGTCGATTTACGGAAATCAATTAGAGGAGAAGAATTTATTATTTATGAAAGTGACAACCTGCTAATTCTAGCAACGCCTCGAAATGTACAGCTTCTTGCTTTGAAATGGAAAAGAATGGCTGTGTGATGGAACTTTTGATTCTGCGCCATTAGGCTTTCAGCTGTATACAATACATGTTATGGTGAATGAGAGCCATACTGTTCCCTTAGTATACTGTATCGCCAGGCACAAAAACCAAGCAACTTATGACTTGATTTTTAACACTCTCAAACTAGTAAGACCAGGTCTTAATCCCTTGTCAATCACCATTGATTATGAAAAAGCGGCTCTTAATAGCATCTCTGCTTGTTTCCCAAACACAAACATATATGGATGTTTTTTTTCACTTTGGGCAGTGTTTGTGGAGAAAAATACAAGAATTAGGATTACAGGCTTGGTATAATGACCCAACAAATGCACTGACTCTTAAGTCTTTGCAAGCTTTAGCATTTGTACCGGTTAGTGATGTTGTTGAAAGCTTCAATGAAATTGTCTCATCTCTAGATGATGAAACTAATGAACTTCTCTCTGATTTTCTTGGCTACTTTGAAGCCACATGGATTGGTGTTATACAACGTGGAAGACGGCGAAGACCAGCGTTTGCACTCAGTATATGGAACACAACAGAGAGAACCATAAACGGCATTCCACGGACAACAAACTCTTTAGAAGGATGGCACAGAGCATTTGAGCAGAGAATGACAATAACCCACCCAACTCTTTGCCGTCTGGTTTCAAAACTAAGAAAAGAGCAGTCAGATTGGGAGTTGACAATTGAGCAGGTAAAATCAGGAGTAGAGTTAAGAAAGCCAAAAAAGAAATACCAGTCATTAAACTGAAGACTGAAGTCTATCACTGAAAAGTATAATGAATATCAGAGAATTGATTTCTTGAGAGCAATTGCCAACAATCTTTAAATATTTATGATCTATAGTACATGTTTTTAATAGTACATGATTTTATAGTACATGTATTTAAATAAATTTCCAATTTTTTTTTACCTTTAAACTTTTGTCACGTACAATAAAGATTTCTTTTGCTTCTTTTGCTTATTTTTTATTCCTTTTTAGCTCTTCGGCCATAATGTCTAGTCCTTTCGGCCAAATGTCCGTTCGGCCAAATGTCTGTCGGCCAAATATCCGTTCGGCCAAATGTCCGTCGGTGAAATGTCCGTCGGCCAAATGTCCGTCGGCCATCGGTCCGGGAGCCGGCCGGGGCGGTGCAGAAGCGGCACCTGCCCGTCGAATCACTCCTGGGATCAACCTGCGGAGGGTTCTTCTTTTGGGCTCGTGGAACGTTCTGAGCCTCTCAGACGATCATCGACTACTTCTCCTATCGGGCGAGCTCAGTAGGCTGAGGGTGGATATAGTGGGACTCTCTGAGACGAGGAGGCCTGGCAGTGGCGAGACTAGCAGTGGGGGTTACACCTACTACTGGTCAGGCATGGGCAATGGTCACCGTGAACGGGGATCGGGGAACGGGGGTAGGGGAACTATAGGCATCTCCAGCAAATTGCAGCCGTCAGTTGTTGAGGTTACTCCGGTTGATGAGCGTATAATGCGGGTGAGGATGAAACACACTCTGGGTTTCATGTCTCTTGTTGCAGTGTACGCTCCTACCGAGATGCGTAAAACTGAAGAGAAGGAGATGTTCTACACCAAACTCGACTCTGTTTTAGACCAGTGTCCTCCTCGGGACACACTCATTGTCTTGGGCGACTTCAATGCTACTACTGGCACTGTGCGAGATGGCTAAGAGTTATGTGTTGGTCCCCATGGCTCCGTTACCAGAAACACCAACAGTTCTCTGCTTCTGAACTTTGCAAGATCCAGAAGGTTGAGAATTGCAGGTTCTTGGTATCAGAGGCCAGAGCTGCACCGCTGGACATGGTATAGTAATGCCGGAGGGGTAGCTAAGGAGATCGACCGCATCCTCGTTAGTACTCGTTGGAGGATCCTCCAGAACTGCAGGGTTTACCGGAGTGCTGAGTTCTTTGGATCAGATCACAGACTTGTTGTTGCTACACTTAAGCTGCATGTCAAGTCCAGAAGAATCTCAAGAGGTAGCCATACTGTGTTTCATCTTGAGAAACTGAAGGACTTGACATGTGCTCATGAGTATGCGGTGGCAGTCTCAAATCAGTTTGATGTGCTCAGTGCTCTCGGGGACCCTGTAGAACTGTGGGATACCTTCAAACGTGAAACTCTACAGGCTGCCAAGGAGTGTATTGGGGAGCGCCCGAGGTCAAGGCGTGGTTTTGTCTCGACGGAGACGCTGGAGAAAATCGAAGAGAGTCGCGCTGCCAGGCTGGCTGGGAACCGGGACCAGCACAGGGCTCTGTCACGCCGGACTAGAACCCTCTTGGAGAGAGACAAGGAGAGGTATGTCAGGAGTCTCGCTGAGGATGTCGAGGGTCATTTGAACGCTAATGACCTCCGACCCGCCTACCGAGCCCTGAAGAAGCTCCGTTCCAAGTCTCCTTCTCGGGCGAGTGCTATTCGAACAGCAGATGGGCGCCTCGTGTCGGACATGGATGGGCAGATGGCTCGTTGGGCTGAGTACTTTGGGCAGTTGTTCACGGTGGACCCTCCAACTGAGCAGCTTCACACCACTGGGTTACAGGCAGTGGATGCCGATCCTCCCATTGACGAAACTGCACCCTCTTTTGACGAAGTCAGAGAGGCTGTAACATAGTTGAGGGGTGGAAAGGCAGCTGGTGTTTGTAATATCAGTGCGGAGCTCCTCAAAGCTGGGGGTGAAGCCATGATCCGCGGGTTGCATGCTGTCCTGACTGCCGTGTGGCAATCAGGTACAATTCCTCCTAACTGGAAAAGGGGGCTGGTCGTCCCTATCTGAAAAGGGAAAGGGGACCGTCAGGACTGCAACAATTACCGCGGTATTACACTGCTCAGTGTACCAGGCAAGGTGCTTGCCCATCTATTGCTGACACGGATTCGCAGTCATCTGGTGAAGCATCAGAGACCTCAGCAGTCTGGGTTCACGCCTGTAAGGCAACAACGGACCGTATCCTAGCGCTTCGTGTCCTGGTGGAACGCCGACGTGAGTTTCGACAGGGGATGCTTGCAGCCTATGTTGATATCAAGAAGGCGTTTGACTCAGTGCATCGTGAGTCACTTTGGGATCTTCTGCGACTTTGAGGGATTCCTGCAAGGACTATTGGTTTGATAACTGGTCTGTATTCTGGGACTGAGAGTGCTGTGCAGTGTGGGGCAGGTGTATCCAGCTTCTTTCCTGTGAATACAGGAGTGAAGCAAGGGTGCGTGCTTGCCCCATCACTTTTCAACGCTTGTATGGGCTGGGTATTGGACAAGGTTGTAGATCAAAGTGATTGTGGAGCATCCGTCGGCAACACCAAGATCACTGATCTTGTTTTTGCCGATGATGCAGTAATCTTTGCTGAGTCGCTGGAGGTCCTGGTGATGGCTCTCGAGGCACTGCACGAGGAGGCAAAGCCTTTGGGGCTTGAGGTCTCCTGGCTCAAGACCAGGGTCCAGGTGTTTGGAGACCTACTAGATGAAGCAGTACAGTCTGTTCATGCGTGTGGCGAGGACATTGAGATCTTGGAAAGTTTTACATACCTTGGTAGCGCAGTCCATAATGACGGCGGGTCACGTCAAGAAGTCTTGCGGCGGATTGGCATAGCCCACGGTGTTATGGACTCGCTCAGCGGGAGTATTTGGCGTTGTCGGTACCTGTGCAGAAGGACAAATATCCGGATCTTCAAGTTGCTTGTGATCCCTGTCTTACTCTATGGTTGTGAGACATGGACACTAAATAGTGACTTGAAGAGACGAATCAATGCCTTTAGTAATATGTGTCTTCGCAGAATCTTGGGGTATCGCTGGGATGATTACGTGTCAAATCAGCGATTGCACCGTGAGACTGAATCGAGGCCTATTACCTGCATAGTCCGTCAGCGGACTTCGGCTATATGGGCATGTGGCACGCTAACCTGAAACCGATCCTTCCCATCGGGTTGTATCTGTAAGAGACAATCCGGCGTGGAGAAGGCCAAGGGGGCGCCCACAAGGCTCGTGGCTGGGGCAAGTTGATGATTCTTGTCGCGAGCTGCTTGGTATGGGAAAGGAGCTTGCATGGGAACTCGCGCGTGGTGACCCCCGGGATTGGTGTCGTAGGGTGGGCGAGGCGACGTGCCCCCCGGCGTATGCCCCCAATGATGATGATGATGTATCCCCAGTCCATCCCCCAACAATACAAACAGGTATTTTTCTCCAAGCTGGTCCGTCTTCTTCTCACTCGCCCCATATGGAGACCGAAGCAGACGAAGGAAGCAGCGCCAACTGCCTGGCAGACAGCCAAGGTCACGTTATGTGGGGAGGAGGTAGAGGAAGTGGATGATGAACAGGCGTCCTGCGTTCCTTGTTGCACCCACTACCCACGCTACCCCTACCGATCATATAGCCCAGCCGCCCATTGCACCACCAAGCCCGACGGCCCAGCCGCCCACGGCGCAGCCCAGCTTCCCACATGGTGTAGTGTCTAGCGCGCCCTGGTTCGAATCCGGGCCAGGGCAAGTCGGCGGCCAGCCCTAACAGCTGTTGCTCCTCCCTTTCCGGATTGATTCATGGGTACCTGGGGAAACGTAAGGGAAGGTAACTGTGGTAACCCGGATGTAACACTAGCCTTGTGTCCAGGGGTAATGGGTTGTCACCCACCACAGACAGACAGACACAGTCAGTGACACCACAGACAGTGTCACCCACCTCATAGACAGATGGGTCTCATAGTCGTTGGCTCTTGGCCTCCGAAAGATCATCCCACTGGCCTGGGTCTTAAGTTGATGGCATCACAAGAGTAGAGGGATTTTCAGGTTTTCAGTGCATTGAAATGTACTCTTACCCGATATTACCAAGCTAGCAAATGTCATTTAGGACAACTAAGCCTACCATCGTGTTCATGATACGTTGCTGCATATCATGAGCATAAATTAATCATGGTGAGACTACACCTATTTCAATATGATTAAAGGGAAATATAATAGTGTATATATATTTTGTCATACTTTTTTGGCTTTAACTGGCTGTAACTCCGTTAGTTTTGCTCGCATTGAACTTTCAATCACTGTTTCGAAATTGGCACACTTTTCCAATTTTTGTTGGTACGTATCATGTAGCGATAAAGAAAAAAAGTTGGTGGTAAAAAATGGCCATGAAAATAAAACTACTGTAAACTAGCGTTGTGAAGGGTGAGCGTCTGATAGCTATGCTGATAAATGGACCCGTTTACTCACACCTAAAACACGGAGTATTATAAAGCTTTGGGTGCAATATAGGCTACATATCACTGTACTCATATTCTTTTTGCTGAGAAATGCACCATAAATGAAATATATGGCCTTTTTGGGGCCAAAATATCACAACACGGTGGAACGCGCTGTGATTGGTTGTGACGTAGTAACTGCAGACTCAGATCTCGCCTGATCAGCTGATCGGCTTGTTTTGGCTCAGCAAACCGCAAATTATAGTTTTATTTTACTAACCTAACTAACCTTACTAACTTGCATTACCCCTACTACCGCAAGATGACCAGTAATCCTCCTTCAAGTGATGTAGTAGGTATTTACTGTGTTTGTGAATATGTAAGTTGTAGTTTATAAGGAAAAAGTGGATAGACAGAGCGAAGTGGCCCGTGACACCAGACAAGTGATGACTTCTGGGATCGGCATTCCTTATAGGGAGCTTAAATGAACCTGCAATGACATGTACAGCTAGACAGATAGACGAACTCATAGAGGAACAGGTAGAAATGTATGGCTTTCTTTCCCCACATAAGCAAAACACACCCTTCGTCACTCTACTCACCACTACAACCTTTACTAACCATACATTTCTACCTGTTCCTCTATGAGTTCGTCTATCTGTCTAGCTGTACATGTCATTGCAGGTTCATTTAAGCTCCCTATAAGGAATGCCGATCCCAGAAGTCATCACTTGTCTGGTGTCACGGGCCACTTCGCTCTGTCTATCCACTTTTTCCTTATAAACTACAACTTACATATTCACAAACACAGTGAATACCTACTACATTACTTGAAGGAGGATTACTGGTCATCTTGCGGTAGTAGGGGTAATGCAAGTTGGTGTATTAGTAGGTAGTACATAATAGTAGCGGCCGCTTCACAGCTGTTTTGCTCTGTTGTCTAAGCTAGTGACGTCACAACATGGCGCCAGTCGTTTTAGAGCGTATACATTTTCCTGTACTTAAATTGGCTGTATCATAAAAAATACTGTTCACATAGAAAAATCAACATCACTGCCCAACTATATGAGGCTTGAAGATGTCAAATCAATCCTTACCTCAAGTAGAGTAAACGGGTCCATTGTCTCTCCTGTAGGGAGTGATGTTATTGTCACCACCGCTCTGTCCACGAATTAATCTTCCTTCATAAGGACCTGTTGTGTGTATGTGATATTACAATACATGGTGTAGCAAACAGGGCCCTAATCGAGCTATTCTCGTGTGGTCGTGGTGTATATGATTTATCAATTTATTCCTTAAATTGATGCACACTTTTTGCCACTATCACTTCTAGTCCATTCCAGGCATCTAAGTTTATATTGCGAAAGCTGTACTTGTGTTAAGCCCCTCTCTCACATACACGATTTAAGAAATTGCGAACACGATTTAAGAAAAGTTGAAAAATCGTGTTGATTCGTGCTCGACCTTGTGGTTTATGCAAATTTCTTAACCAAACACGACCCTCATACGACCAAACATGACCCTCATACGACCTTCATACGACTGAACACGACACTCATACGACCGTCATAAGATATTCATACGATACAACACCTCATTTAACACGACCCCAATACGACTGTCATACGACCAAACACGACTGTCATACGACGCCCATACGACTTAACACGAATCAACACGACCGCCATACGATTAAACACGAATCATTACGATGTCCATACGACTACAAAATAAACACGATCTCCATACGACTGAGCAAGACCTTCATACGACATATTTTTGTTTATTTTGGTCACGTGGGTCATCTATCTATAATAATATAAGCGAAAGTGTGTGTGTATGTGTGTGTGTGTGTGTGTGTGTGTGTGTGTGTGTGTGTGTGTGTGTGTGCTATAGGTTCCGCCCCCCGTGGCGCAATCCCATCATATGGCACAGCTTTGGAACCAGGTTGACCAGGGGAAGGTTTTAAGGCCATTTTGGGGATGATCCGATCACTTTTTTTTCAACACGACTGAACGCGACTGAACACGATCTTCATACGACTGAACACGATCTTCATACGATTGAACACTGTGACGAAGACACAGCCACAATCAAGACACGGGAATGATCAGCATGGTGGCCGCACTCAAGTTCAAGCTCAAGGAGAGCGAGGGGTATATAACGCGCGCACAGCCACAGGCACTCAGTCCTGGTTGGAGCGCCATGCCCCCAAGACTTCCTCTCCTCCTCCCTGGCCGCGACGCAAAGTCCCCAGACTTCCTCTCCTCCTCCCTGGCCGCGACGCAAAAGTCCCCCAGGCTTCCTCTCCTCCTCCTGGCCGCGACGCAAAGTCCCCCAGGCATCCTCTCCTCACCTCACCTCCCTTACTCCGGTTCAGACAACCATCAGTCACCGTGAGAGCCACCCAACTCCCATCCCTACTCCGGTGTTGACGCCAGCCCGTCACCGTGAGAGCACCTCAACTCCTACTCCCACTCCGTCATTCCCTACCTGTCCTCCCCGTCCCGTTCCTCTCTTCCACTATCTACAGGAGGCTGTGGCGGATCCCCGTGCAGCTGGAAAAGGCGGGTGTTCCCCGCCTTACACACCCCGACTGACCCATGCACGCCGTCAGTTACAGGCGCTCCTGGCGGTGCCCTTCCCTACCTCCCCCATCACGCCATCACCGAGCCGCAGAGGCCTCGGTGGTAAGACCAATCGCGGTGAGACTCCTGGTCGCCTCTCCCGTTGGACGTCCAGCCCATTGAAGACACCGCCCAACCTCAATCCACCCACACCGGGACGCTCAATCCCTGTCCTGTTGGTGACTGAGGCCAACCGCGGTGGGACTCCTGGCCGCCTCTCCTGTTGGACACCCAGTCCCCAGGGGACACCAACGTGCACCAAGCCACCCACACCGGGACGCTCGCTCCCTGTCCAGTTGGTACCCGAGGAGGACTTGGGAGTCTGGTGCCTAGCCGCTGCCAAGGGGCAGTGAAATATATACTCTGTATGTAACAAAGGAACTGGTAAAACCAAAGAGGAAATAAACACAAGCCGGAGATTACAGTTTCTTTGGCCCTCGGAGAGAACCTGATATAGCCACGTAACACTGGCGGCAGCGGTGGTCCTCCGACAGGCCACATACGGAGCACCATGGAGAAACAACGCCCCTTCAACCCGGATAACGACACCATTGACAATTGGCTGAACCGTTTCGAGCTACACTGCGAACTTCAAGAAATCCCAGCTGGGCGACGCGCCAAATGGTGTAAGATTACCATCGGCGACGTTGGCAATGATGTAACAACAGCCATCACAGCAGCTACGTGGGAGGAATGGAAGACAGCATTGAAAAAAGAACTTGGCCACCCAGATGAAGAAAATGCTAGCCGAAGGGACCTCGCCACTCTCACACAGGGGGACCTGAGCCTGCGCGCTTTGGCAAGACAGGCTCGACAGCTGGCCAACCGTGCATTCAATGGAGCAGGGCAACCCATCATCGAGCGGGAAGCTATGGAAGCCTTCTTGAAAGCCTTGCCCCTCAATCTAAAACGAGAGGTATTAAGAACAAGAACTACAACCCTGGAGACGGCCTGGGAAGAAGCTGAACGTCATCACCAGCTGATGAAAACCCTTCCACCGACACCAGTTATCGTGGCAGCCACAGAACAACCTGCACCTTCTCGCCTTGACCAGCTAGAATCCACTATTGCCGCCCTGCAGCGCCACCTGTTGAACGACAACACAGGAGAGCGACGCAGGACACCAGAACAGCGTCGTAGCAAGGACGAACTCAGGTGCTGGAACTGTGGCAACATTGGTCACCTACAACGGGAGTGTCGCAAGGCCAGAAACTCTACCAACAAATTCCGGCCTTTAAACTCCAACGGGGGTCGTCCGTAGGGCACTGGATGAACCCCATAAGGCCTGATGCCAATAACATCACAGTGCCCATCACCGTGCAAGGAAATAAGGCGTTAGTCTTGGTTGACACGGGAGCCAGCCGCAGCTGCCTTTCCTTCACCTTCTACAACCAGCATAAGCATAACTTGGGGAATCTCCAATGTACATCACTGTTCAAGGAGCCGACGGGACGACATTGGCTGTAGCTGGAGAGACTAGATGGCTTCAGCTGCAGTGGGACGAGAACGTATTACAGGGTCCACTTATTGTCCTGAAGGGCTTATCGGGAGTGGACGGAATACTCGGATGGACGTCCTTAAACCACTCAGAGTAAAAATTTTGGCTCACGAAAGTACAGCAGAGCCTGGAGGAAATCGTGATACTGCTCCCAGGATCTTATATCTTCCTCAGAACATTGACCTTCCGCCCAACAGCCGGCGGCAAATACTCCTGCATCACGACGTTCTAAGCAACATCACTGTCTTCTCGCCTACCACGAAGCTTCCCCCCGGGCTAAGGGCAGCACCCACTGTATCGGATGGAGGCTCATCAGTCTTCGCCATTGCCAATCACACTGCGGAGTCAGTACGATTGCAGAAAGGGTGGGAGTTTGGCTCAGTAGATCCAGGGGAGCTTACGGACACGCCAACAAACTTCTCGGGCACAACGATCTTTCCGGTTATTCCTACCGGTCTGACGCCATCTCAAACCTGTGACCTGAGGAACCTCCTAATGGACTATGGGGATATATTCGCGCAGGGAGAGGACGACAACGGGTTAACTAGTCTTGCGGAACATCGCATCTACACAAAAGGACCTCCAATCAAGCAACCATTCCGACGACAACCACCAGCACGCCGAGAAGAGGAACGTTCTCAAGTCGATTCCATGGCTCGGCACGGGATTATCAGACCATCGACAAGTCCTTGTCGTCCCCTGTGGTGTTGGCGAAAAAAAAGGACGGGTCACTAAGGTTTTGTGTGGATTATCGGCGCCTGAATGCGGTCACAGTGAAGGATGCTCAACCACTCCCGCGTATTGACGACACGTTGGAGGCCCTCCACGGTTCCAGATGGTTCTCTACGCTAGACCTACAGAGTGGCTACTGGCAAATCCCTATTCGTGGGAAGGACAAGGCAAAGACTGCCTTCAGCACAGGTAATGGCCAACTATGGGAGTTCGAGGTCCTCCCTTCGGAGTCTGCAACGGCCCAGCGTCTTTCTCCCGCCTGATGGACGCTGTCTTGGCGGGCCTGACGTGGAGAACGTGTCTCGCTTACTTGGACGACATCATCGTATATGCTCCAACCTGGACCATTCATCTGCAGCGACTTCGGGAGGTGTTTGAGCGGATCCGAGAAGCTGGGCTCAAGCTCAAGCCATCCAAATGCTGTCTAGCTCGTGAGGAAGTACCATTTCTGGGCCATGTGGTGAGTGGCCGTGGCATCCAGCCAGACCCTGACAAGCTGAGGGCCATAGGCAACATACCACCACCTACCAACGTTCGTGAATTACGTAGTTTCCTCGGTTTGGCGTCATACTACAGAAGATTTGTCAAGGGCTTCGCTGATATAGCAGCACCCCTCCACCGCCTCCTGGATAAGGGGGTCACCTGGAGCTGGTCAACCGACTGTGAGCAAGCATTCCGGAGCCTCAAAGAACACCTCACCCAGCCCCTATCGTCGCCTACCCAGACTTCTCCCAGCCCTTTACCCTTTATACAGATGCATCCAACTTTGGACTGGGTGCTGTCCTTTCGCAGAGGCAGGACGGAAAGGAAAGGATAATTGCCTGTGCCAGCCGCACCCTCAGCACCTCGGAAAAGAACTACAGCACAACGAAGAAAGAAAGTTTAGGGGTGGTCTGGGGTATTCGGCATTTCCGTCCTTATCTACTCAGCAATCATTTCGAGGTGTTCACCGACCATTACAGCCTTACATGGTTGAAAACCATGTCCACGGAAAGCGCTCTTCTTCACCGATGGTCTAGCGAGTTAGAAGAATACGACTTCACCATCAAACACCGGCCAGGAAAATTGCAGGGACACGCAGACGGCCTCTCTAGGTTGCCTATGGACCAGCCTCAGATCGATCAGTTACTCCACATGGCAGCCGTGACTGACGACGTCGCAGAAGAACACCATCAACTCCAGGAAGCCGCGGCAGACAGGACATGGCCCTCCTGGCTGGCCAAGAAGTGGCGTGGAAGACTGCGTGTATGCGACGGCCGTGTGATGAACCATGAAGGGCAGGTGATGCTGGGACCTAAGGCGGCGCACCGTTTTCTCTCGTCCCTCCATTCGTCCCAAGGAGGACACCAGGATTCAGAAAACGTTGGCGTTATTCAGGACCCGGTACTATACTGACAACGCGTCCACCCTCGCCCAAGCAGTCGCGTCCCAGTGCCGCGGTTGCCAAGTAGGAACTGACTACCGGCCAAAGGTGAAAGTAAAAGGCCACATAACTGCATCTCAACCGTGGGAACTTCTAGCCGTAGATGTGATGGGACCTCTACCTATGTACGACAAGAAGCAGTATATAGTGACCTTTATTGATTGCTTCTCACGGTACGTTATTGCTGTCCCTACGAGCAACCACAAGGTGTCTACAGTTACCCAACTCTTGCTGCAGAATGTCATTTCCGTATTTGGCATCCCCGGGGCCATCCTCTCCGACCGCGGCCCAGAGTTCACCAGCCGCCTGTGGGAACACTTGGGAGAAGTGTTTGGGTACAAACTAATCCACACTAGCCCGTACTATGCTCAGGGCAACGGAATATGTGAACGTGTTCATCGCACGATCAACAACGCCATTAGGGCCAGCCTCGCCGACAACTCTTCAGGTGATTGGCCCAGTGCCCTGCCCGCAATACAGCTCACGTTGAACGCTGCCCCCAGCGACGCTACGAGTTATTCACCACACTGGCTACTCTTTGGACGCAACCCCCGGCTGCCGGCAGATGGCCTCACCTTGCAATCCCCATCACCCAGCACCGCACCTACTACCACTCAATACCTACGGGAACTACAACGTACCCTACGCGCCGCACATGATGTAGTGCGAAATGCCTGCCCTACGTCACGCCCAAAAGGTGGCTCACCCATTCACCGTGGGAGACTCGGTACTAGTGAAGGTTCCTCCCCCCAACCGGCATCACAAGCTCGCACCAAATTGGCATGGGCCCTTCGTCATCACTGCTCTCCCCTCCCCGTTCCAGATAACTTACGATACAGGAGTAGGGCCACGCACAGTTCACATCACCCACGCAAAACCGTATCGTGAATCACCTAAACAACAAAATCAAAATAGCAGGTCGCTTTACGTCACACCGCCACTAACGCACCAAAAAGGGGGTGATAACACTGAAGATCTGCCCCGAGGACCTCAACGGAATGCACAGGAGGCTTCAAGACCACGACGTACTGCCAGACGTACAAGGGCGCCACAGAGGTGGGGTGAGTGGCTCTCGGAAGCAGATATGAGCAATATAGACGAGTTACCTGGCGATCATCGGCAACCCGGGGCGGGGGAAGAAGAGTTACCTGGCGATCATCGGCAACCCGGCGCAGGAGGGGACAACGCGCCACCCAGCCCACCCTCAGTTGCCCTTGTGACAGCAAGCCAAGGGGTACATGCGCAGCCTGACGCAATGGAATCTCCAAACGGGACCAACACTAAATACGCGTGGGCTTCATGGAAATCAACCACCATCTCAGCTCGTCGGCAACAAAACTTCCTTTCCCGCGTCACAGAAGCTATAGATTTGGGCGAGCAGGTCCAGATCTCGGTTAAAACTGCTACACATCATCCAAACCGACTGCTGAGTTATCATCTTGGCTCCCTCACCGCTGGCTGTGACTGGGTCTTCGTTTCGTCCGAAGGCCGGTGGACAACTCAATGCGGCCGTGGACGCCCGCTACACGCAGAGAGGGGCAGTGTGACGAAGACACAGCCACAATCAAGACACGGGAATGATCAGCATGGTGGCCGCACTCAAGTTCAAGCTCAAGGAGAGCGAGGGGTATATAACGCGCGCACAGCCACAGGCACTCAGTCCTGGTTGGAGCGCCATGCCCCCAAGACTTCCTCTCCTCCTCCCTGGCCGCGACGCAAAGTCCCCCAGACTTCCTCTCCTCCTCCCTGGCCGCGACGCAAAGTCCCCCAGGCTTCCTCTCCTCCTCCCTGGCCGCGACGCAAAGTCCCCCAGGCATCCTCTCCTCACCTCACCTCCCTTACTCCGGTTCAGACAACCATCAGTCACCGTGAGAGCCACCCAACTCCCATCCCTACTCCGGTGTTGACGCCAGCCCGTCACCGTGAGAGCACCTCAACTCCTACTCCCACTCCGTCATTCCCTACCTGTCCTCCCCGTCCCGTTCCTCTCTTCCACTATCTACAGGAGGCTGTGGCGGATCCCCGTGCAGCTGGAAAAGGCGGGTGTTCCCCGCCTTACACACCCCGACTGACCCATGCACGCCGTCAGTTACAGGCGCTCCTGGCGGTGCCCTTCCCTACCTCCCCCATCACGCCATCACCGAGCCGCAGAGGCCTCGGTGGTAAGACCAATCGCGGTGAGACTCTGGTCGCCTCTCCCGTTGGACGTCCAGCCCATTGAAGACACCGCCCAACCTCAATCCACCCACACCGGGACGCTCAATCCCTGTCCTGTTGGTGACTGAGGCCAACCGCGGTGGGACTCCTGGCCGCCTCTCCTGTTGGACACCCAGTCCCCAGGGGACACCAACGTGCACCAAGCCACCCACACCGGGACGCTCGCTCCCTGTCCAGTTGGTACCCGAGGAGGACTTGGGAGTCTGGTGCCTAGCCGCTGCCAAGGGGCAGTGAAATATATACTCTGTATGTAACAAAGGAACTGGTAAAACCAAAGAGGAAATAAACACAAGCCGGAGATTACAGTTTCTTTGGCCCTCGGAGAGAACCTGATATAGCCACGTAACAAACACGACTGTCATACGACCTTCATACGACCTTCATACGAATGAACACGACTTTTCAGCTCGGCTTAAATCGTGTTATGCAAAAATTTATAACACGATTTAAGCTGAGCTGCGACGTCCATACGACCGCGCGCGACCGACCACGACTTAACACGAATGAACACGAATGAGTGCGCGACCTTCATACGTTCTAACACGATTTAAGGAAAAACGTTAAATCGTGTTCATTCGTGTTCAGATTCGTGAATGTGAGATAGGGGCTTAAATACTCCTACATCTTTCTTTTCTCAACTTTTCCTTGTGTACCCTCAAATATCCATACTTTTTCTCCTCTTTCTAGCAGGGTATTTCTGTCAAATTCTTCCAAGCCATTCATCTGTTAATGTTTTGTTTGGTTTTCCTCTTTCCCCTTTTTCTTTTCTAAAGGTTGGCAGTTGTCTTTCATCCTAGGTTAAGTATTTCAACTAGACACCATCTTGTTGCTGTAACCTTTATAGTACCTATTTCTTTTTTTTTTACGTCCTTAATTTTGATAAGGGACCACACAAATTCAGGAAACTATATAGTTAAGGTTTTTATCATTGTGGTGATTATTTTATTCATAAGAACATAAGAACATAAGAAAATATTCATCATATCCTTATTTATGAAATGAAAACGCTACCCTTATCTTCAACGATTTATTTTGCATCATTCAATGCTTTATCTATATGTTTCTCTTATGATATATTATCTTATGTGTGTGGGTATGCATCGATGTATCTATTAGTTTAAAGCATATGGTCCATGAGCTAAACTCATTAGGTCCTGGCTCCGAATCTGTATTATTATTATTACCTATCTTGACTTGTTGCTCCCTTCTTGCAACTATATATTTTGCAATAAATTCCGTAAATCTAAGCTTCTTTGGAGAAAGCTGTTCTTGTGTTATTTAAGGATCATTCTTTTTTCTAAGTTTTGTTCGTGTGTCCCTTTGAAAATCCGGCATATTTTTCATCTCATGATGGTAGGTCATTTATGTGTGAGTGTGTGTGTGTGTGTGTGTGTGTGTGTGTGTGTGTGTGTGTGTGTGTGTGTGTGTGTGTGTGCGTGTGTGTGCGTGCGTGTGTGTGTGTGTGTGTCAATTTCACACATCTCCCTGACCCTGAAGTTCCTCATTCTATCAAATCAAATATAACCCGGAATAGTATTTTGATCAAAGGTAGGCTTAAAGGTATAAGAAAAACAAAATGCCCACTCAGGATGCTAGTTCCTGAAAAACATTAATAGAGGGAGGGGTTCCAGGAAGGAATATCAATTTGGTTTAGAAAGTATCTAGAACTCTATAGATACTTCTCGCTATGAAGAGCTTGAAATAGGAAACTGGGGGAAACAATCATGAACGTTTTAAAGGTTTACATGTGAAAGGGATAAAGGAATGAAAATACTGGTAAATGTTTGCAGAGCAGACAGAATAAGAATGAGAAGGAGTAGAAGTCTTGTGCAGGGAGGCTGCGGGAGTGGGAGAGGCATGCAGCTAGCAAGTTCTTAGGTTAATGTATTGGTGGCCCCAGGTAACGCTATCCACACATATACTGTATAAGCATGATTCTGCAGGAACATTGCATGTAAAGTGGCTACAGCAAAGCATTCCAAAAGTAACTATCAATCCATCCAGTACATCGCAATTAAAGACAAAATAGAGCTCATTATTGTTTAAGCATAGATCTTCATTTTCTCAACTATTCAACCCTTACCTTCTTACACCAGACGGGAGACCCATAAACTTTATCCCAGAAAACCCATACTTCAGCCAATATTGAACCACGATGATGTTACCCTTTTCTATCTTGTTGTTTAAGGGTAACTGGGTTCAATCCATTAACATACAGCGTCTATGATCTGTAGGGATTGATTGCCAAGGTGTGGTATGGGTAATAAAAAGTAGTCGAGCGGTTTCTTTTAGGCTTGTTAATATATAAGTACCAGTAACGAGGAATACAATATACAGTTATGTAAAATATGTACAATGTGAGTAATAGCGACTAGTCATCGGTGACTGGAACATAAGTCTTAAAGTAATCGTCCAGACCCATTTTTTTTTTTGCCTAATTACTATGTTGAATATTCAAGACACCTAATCCACCAAAAAATAATTGTTTTCCAGGCCCATAGACCACTGTATACCTGGACTGCGCACGAGACAATGTTTTGAATTGCGGGGCTGCATAGGGGCCTGCGGGGCGCCCGACAAAGAGATATAGTGGTCTATGGACTATCATATAGACTGGTTTATCAGTATATATGATATAGTGTAATCTTCGTAAATGTTTGTTCTATAAATATTATCAAATAAAAACAGTAAAACACGCTAAAGAAATGCCATTACGAGACTCTGAAGAAATATGCATTCACTTCAACTCTTCGCCATTTAAAACTTTGCGAGTCAACTTTTATCATGAAGGGTATCAATAGAAGCGCAATTTTATTAGCTTTCCATTGGTGTGTTTCGTTATCTGATAAATGAATTAGAACCATGCATAAATTAGCGTTAACAAAATAAATAAAATCATCAATCGGGTAATTTTCCCGATTGATGATGTTATTTATTTACTTATATATTTCTTTTTCTGATAAATGAATTAGTACCATGTATAAATTAGCGTTGACTAAATAAATAACCTCATCAATCGGGAAAATTACCCGATTGGTGATTTTATTTATTTAGTTAACGCTAATTTATGCATGGTTCTAATTCATTTATCAGATAACGAAATATAGCAATGGAAAGCTAATAAAATTGCGCTTCTATTGATATCCTTCATGATAAAAGTTGACTCGCAAAGTTTTAAATGGCGAAGAGTTGAAGTGAATTTACTTATTTCCGTAAGAATACGACTTTTGTAAAAAGCGCGCGAAAAAAAAAATCTTCCCTCCAACAGGACTACAACTATTATTTATGACGTCAGAAGAGGAACGCTCCAATGTAAACATCTGTCTGACACCTGTCGGCAAATGTTATGATGAACGATTGTACTTCGGTGTCAAACAGTGAATCTGTCGCTGTGACAGATCTAAAGTACGATGCTCAATCTGAGACCGAAATAAATGACGCTGCTCGCGTATACTATGAGGAAAACGAACCTCAGACCAGAATACGAGGCGGACGAACAGATGTTAGCGGCAACAACCCCTTACACACAACAACCCCTTACACACAACAACCCCTTGCACACAACAACCCCCTTACACACAACAACCTCTTACACACAACAACCCCTTAAACACAACAACCCCTTACACACAACAACCCCTTACACACAACAACCCCTTATACACACAACAACCCCTTACACACAACAACCCCTTACACACAACAACCCCTTACACACAACAACCCCTTACACACAACGGTGTATCCCCAATGCGGTCGCGGGCCCCATGCGGCCGCCTACGGCAATATAAGTAACTTTTAGGGGGTTATAGTGAGGTTAGGTTAGTAACTTTTAGGGGGTTATAGTGAGGTTAGGTTAGTAACTTATAGTGAGGTTAGGTTAGTAACTTATAGTGAGGTTAGGTTAGTAACTTTTAGGGGTTATAGTGAGGTTAGGTTAGTAACTTTTAGGGGTTATAGTGAGGTTAGGTTAGTAGCTTATAGTAAGGTTAGGTTAGTAACTTTTAGGGGGTTATAGTGAGGTTAGGTTAGGTTAGTAATTTTTAGGAGTTATAGTGAGGTTAGGTTAGTAACTTATGACATATCTTATGTTTAACATATAGTTATATATGTTAAACATAACGTACAATAAACATATACGTATAACAATAGTTTGCAACGCGCGACTGCCCTCTATATATGTGGATCATACGGGCGGCCGCATAGGGACGGCGGCCGCATAGGGTGGTGACCAGTGTGTGTGTGTGTGAGTGTGTGTGGTGAGTGTGTGTATGTGTGTGTGGTGAGTGTGTGTGTGTGTGTGTGTGTGTGTGGTGTGTGTAGTGTGTGTGTGTGTGTATGGTGTATGTGTGTGTGTGTGTGTGTGTGTGTGTGTGGTGAGTGTATCACTACAAATCCTTGCCAATTTCAACTTCCCGTTCCAATCTGCCCCAGTGGTGACCGCCCTAGTCCGCCGCACTAATCTTTTCAACACATTTAACGTTGTCGTATCAGTCGGAAACGTGTGCAAACTTTTCTCGGGAGGCACAGCTGTCTTGCTGCACCCATAAAGGATGCATGCATGTGGCATATCGAAAAAAAAATCTATCAGAAACACCCAAAAATCTTCATGTACTATATTTATCTCTTGTGTTTACGTGCTTCTGATCAGCGCGGAGAGAGGAGGCCTTCCTCCTCATACGTCACCGAGCCGTGGCGCATCGTCTGCCAGTTGCCAGCAGCGTTTTCGAAGCTCGGGGAATTTACAGATTTTGATTGCGGATTATTAAAAAACGGCTGACTGGATGCAAAAAGTGACAACATATTGTTGATACACTCGATAATGGCTACACTCTAACTACATCAAATCAGGAATGATGAAATGATCTGGACGATTACTTTCAGACAGGCCTGAATCATTCAGTGACAACAGCGTGTAACCCACAGTTTACTCAGAGGGAACGTGTACGTGAGTGAAGCGTTGCCCTCTCTTCTCTGCTCCTTCCTTCCGTTCGACATCTTATATAGGGGAGGTTTCCTTATGTTGACAGGTGCTTACACATGCTTGAATGTGTAATGCTTATCAACTGTCATAAGTGGCGATAAGCTATGTTGTCGCTCTTCTTAATGGGTGGTAAACAGGCGGGTGGTGATGACACAGCTTAGACACAGTTGTTTTCACCTTCCTTGGTGAAATCGCAGTTTATCACTTGCGATAAGTGGCAATCAATGTGTTGTCGCTCCTCCTTTTGTGCCACAGTGCATTCTGGTCAAAAACATACTACTCCCCTGGCCACTGTCTGTTAACATAGGAATAATTATACACATACATGTATCTCTCCCTATTCAGTACCCAAATATCGATCGGTCACCTACCCAATCGCGTCCTCGCGATGGTCTAGACTCTAGAGCAGTGCTCTTCAACCTTTTTTGATGTCGTCCACCCCTAGGGGGGATTTGGTAAGAGCTGTCCACCCTAATTTTTTTCTCTCGCTTTAAAATTTCATGGCTCTGACATTTTAAATCTAACTATGTCATTCTACAAAATATTTAGGTAGGAAAAAGCGGAATAGCTCTCATTTTTAATCAACAGTTTACATATTTTTCTGTATAATAACACATGAAGTCTAACATTATACAAATTATACAAATATATTGCTGTAGCAAATATATAGCTGCAGCAATATATTTAGCAAATATATTGCTGCAGCAAATGCATTTTTATCTGTAACTAAAGTAAAATTGCACACAATACCTTATATTTCAAGGTAATCAAGAAAATAAAGCCTTTTCCTTCAAGGAACAAAAATAGTGATCTGGCTGCTGTTGCAATATGTCTGCTATCCGTTTAAATCAAGGCATCAGACAATTTTTAAGTGCAACCCGCATGAGAGGACCCAAATTCAGAATGGCAGTCCTTTTCTATGTCTTGATTAAAACTAAGCTTGAGAAACCTTGGTCATACAGACATGATGTTGGCATCTGCACAAACAGGACTGTTGCTGCTCAGCTGCTCCTTGTAGTCCTGACTATCAAGGAGGACAACCCAGCAGTGCATAGGATGTCCAAATGTTTTGAAAGTAGCTTTTTGATAAAAATCCACTGGAAGCTCCAACAGGGCATCAGAATGATCCGTTGTGATGGGGTGAGGGAATCTGCTTTCTTCTTACCTCCTTAATTCCTTGTTTCTCGCTTCGCTTTACTCTTTCTTGTTGTTGATTGTTGAGATATTCTGAGGGGTATTCCTGAAGGAGCAGTCTTGGTCAAGGGGGAAGTTCATTAGTGCCCTGTTGACAGAGACTTGCATGTGGCCGTATGATGGAACCAAGTAATGCCTCCATGGGAAGTATCTCCGGGCCCGACAGAGGCCTTACATTGCCCTGGGCCACAGTTACCTTTTGAAATTCCGTCAGTATGTCTTTCCAATAGACACATAACTCAGGCTGGTATTTCACAATTTGGAAATATAATAATTTCCTTTTTTCGTGTCCCGGGCGGATTCGAACCGACGCTAACACGAGATTAGCACCCAAATTGGCGCGTTAACCAACTGTACCAAAAAGGACGTCCCACTTAACTAAGTGGTTCTGGTGTATTTATGTTCATTACACCGTTCCATCATCTGAGAATGGATGAAGCATTCCACATGTTGGAGGTCAGGTCTCTTGGAAATATAAGTCAAGGTTTTGCTGCATCAAAGTCAGGTGTCTGGTAATCAAGTGGGACGTTCGTACTTCCAGTGTCTGTTCTGCTGTCTGCATACCATGTGCCCAGCCACGGTCTCTCATATAGCTACCGTAGGTATCAAAGACTTCAAAATCATAACAACACCTCTTTTCTTCATTGCTTAAAAAGACATTCACTTTCAGTTTAAATCCATTTATTTTCCCTATACCTGTAAAACCATCCCCACTTCTGTCATATTATATACCACCGATTTCGTCTCCCTTACCTATACCGACACGTGGGCATGCTCTCGTCCACCCACCTGTCCACCCCAAGACATCCGTCCACCCCGTACTCAGTCTCGTCCCCTTTGGATGGACCGTCCACCCAGGTTGAATAGCACTGGTCTAGAGACATGTACCTAATCATGTTACAGTAATACGTATCCTAGAGATTTGCGGCTGGGCTGGCAATGCTCCTTTTAAGATGCCTATACAAGGTGAGGGCTTTCCAGACAGCATAGCAAAGAGGGATCACAATTATAATTATTATTATAATAGGAGTAATGACAGATGGATAATGTACATAACGGACTTAATTAACTGGTAGGAGTCCTGAACAGCAGCTTTCCAAATCTGAGGTATTCGAAAAAGGTGACCTCCGAAAGGCTCTTCAGTGACATATCTGATCTAGAGAATTTACATGTTACAAGCTTTCTATGGAAAATTTGACTTGAAAATTGGGTATACAACCCATGGTGGACGTTAGATGGTATTGTTGTCAGGTTGGCGTGAGCGGAACATTACACGCCGAGAAGAACCGCGAAGTGACCTGAACTTTCCTTGTATTCAAGGCCGTCAGGACATACTACAGACACAAAGCAAGGTTTGTGAAAAAAGAAGGAGTGCGGACTGAAGAATGGATCGGAGGAGTATGTTTTTAGTGCCAGTGAGTAAGTCACAAGACAGGGCCTTAAAGCAGCATTTCCGGGTCAGCAACAACTTCAACAACTCCACACCGTTATAGGCAAGAATACCAAAGAGAGAGGCTGGTAATGAACCAGATTGAGATACTCAGTCTTACAATCTTTGTAAGTCAGATAAATGACAATACGTCCACAGCGAAAGAAGTTCTTTAATAATTAATCCACCGATTTAGGTAAGTTTAAAGTCCATTATTGTTTCATTCACTAAAGGAACGGTTGTAATTAAGATGAACTTCAAATGTATCCGGTGACTGAAAGGGGGACCTGGATGACTATGCGTCTGACGTCCACAGACTCTACTAAGGATAGTAGTAATGAATACCGCGTGAGTTAAAGAAGGGGTTTTAATTTATCATCCTTTAAACCGATATCCAAACATGAGAGAAAGTCTT
This sequence comes from Chionoecetes opilio, assembly GCA_016584305.1. Lineage (NCBI taxonomy): Eukaryota > Metazoa > Arthropoda > Malacostraca > Decapoda > Majidae > Chionoecetes > Chionoecetes opilio. The sequence continues at coordinate 63,035 of JACEEZ010001891.1, forward strand.
TGCAGGGAAGAGAGAGGAAGTCACCCTTCCACGCGCTGCGTCCGCTATATTTTTTGTATGATCAAGGTGGTTAGCATGCTAAGAGTATGCCAACTGAGTAACTGTATTCTCACAATAGTGTGAGCTATTTGATTATTTCCATGAAAAGTAAATGTTTTTAAATTAGCCAGCACCTCATTTATGAATTTATTGCTAAGGCTATAACATACAATGCAAGATCATCTACATGCGTTCAATTTAGAATTATCATTCAGTTTTAAATGTATGCTTTTTATGTTAGCGATGCTTAGAAGCTAATTGAGTACACCTTTTTCGTATTCATCCACATCCTCATTCAAGTGGTTACCAAATAACATGCGTGACAGTTGACCTATACGTCCAATGAATCCCCGTTTAGTGGCGATGTGCAGCATCAAGCCATGTGTAGTTGTCTAGGGCAAGATTAATGGTAGCATTGAGGTAAGTCAGTCGTGCATGAAAGAGAGGACGAACATCGGTCGTTATAATTATACATGGTCACATGATCCCAGGAGACAAACAATTCCAATCAGTTTGCTTCGGGGGTTCCTGCTCCATCAGATTAGAGCTGCGGTCAGTTGCTCCGTGACCTCCCTCAACCTGACTCGGTATCTTCAGAAGACCCATATGGGGGTACTTTAACCCACACACAGCCTCCACCATGGAGACTCGACCCAAATGGGTCAGTAAACTCCTGGCTTGAGCTGTGAGGGTCAAAGCCAGAATAGAGCTCAGTTGAAGAGATACATGAAGGCAAACATTCTGGAACAAAGCATAAAATCTATTAGTTACGAGAGCGAAGGTTGTACGTATGAGGGTGCGTTATTTGGAAGTTTGAGTTATCCTCATTCAGAAACTAGTAGCATCGCACACTCTTGCAGTTATCTACTAAGATTAATCAGGCTTTGCACCGTCCTTTTTCAGTCTGTCACTTGTGTACCTAAACTTCCATGTTTGGTAACCAAGGATGAAAGTATCTCAAACTTATGACCTTGTAATTGTTCTAAAGACTATACGTGGCCCGACAAATTTAAGAGTACAATTTGAGTTTTCTCTCGGGTACTCTGACCTCTCACAGAATCCCCCTTTGTCCTGTAACAGGAAAATAACGCTTGTGTTTGTTTGGGAGCACATAGCAGCTTTGGTAACAAGCAGTCGGTCGTTATACATCTTTATTGATGTCTGAGAAAACCTGTAATTGCTCTTAGCATAATCATCAATATTATACACAGGTTTTGAGGAACTACCAAGCAAGTTATAAGGGAGTCTTTTCTCGATCACAAAACTATGTAGTAAGGGGTTTGCCCCGTTGACTAGCAAACGCTACCATTTATGCTTGCTGCTAATGTGATAACCAATCTTCCCATGTTTTCTAGTATACCACTGACGAACCGGGCGCAAAATTTTAGGATTTTTCCGATTGGTGCGCTCCACAAGGCAGTTACTGGGGTGTGATACGTTGCCACAAAGGTTTGACTTATGTTAACATTCTGCAAATTCACTTAGAAGTGCGTTGCGAACTCCGCCCCATGTCACTTAATAATACTCAGGTGGTCGAGTATGGACAAAATAGATTCGCATGAGGCGTGAGCAATCGCACGGAATTTTATCTATTACTGGGGCTATAACAACGTACCTAGACCAGTGGATTCTCACAGACTAAGAAGGTACTTGGAACCCTGATGGCTAGCGGGAAGCTGAAGTAGGTCTATTCCCTACGTCCCATGTCTTTCCGGGGAGGATGTTCTAAAATCGGTGCTGCTTAGGCACCGTCCTTTGTGGCTGGCGCATTTTAACACACTATCTACATACGCTTCTATGTCTACACGCATGTCCGCGAAAATAACTTCTACGGGCCGCAGTAAGGGTTGCTTCCTTCCCTGGATGACCGGCAATAACCGCGTCATGAATTAACTTAATACCACAGGGACTATGACTCAGGTTCACAAATTGGTGCCACAGGATCTGCTTTATGATCCAATATCTAACAAAGTACTCCGTCTAATGACAAAAAATTGTGAAGAAAGGAATGGGTAATTTTGGTAAATGTGATTCATCACCTGATTCCAGAGCATATATGACCTTGTTCCACACTTCCATGTTGACGCTGGGCATTGGCTAATTCAGTAATGGCTAAATTTTGTAAACAGGGTTCTTTTCCCTCCCACGATCCTACTGTACATTCCTACAGGGCGCAGCCACTACATTGGCTCGACCTGGCACTATTTAGAACTTGTATTAACCTCTTGTAGAGTTAGTACCGAGCGCGCCGAGTCCGACCGGTAATGTTTCTCTTCCCCTTCATAGTTCTGTGACGGTGCGTGATTTTTAATATAGTGTATAGTCATAACCCAAAGACAATTCCCTAAAATGTTTGAGGACCCAGACAACAGCGAGAGCTCCTGATGAGTTACAGAGTATTTGCCTCGGGCAGGGCATTAAAGTTCTCCTCGCGTACGCAATAGCCACGATTTCTATCGTGTGCGTCAGGTTGCATTAAAACGCTCCAAGGCCCAGGCGGAGGCATCCGGATACTGATGCCAAGAGCCTTAATAATCTGGAAACGCCAAGACAGGTGCGTTTGGTTAGGGCAATTTTAATTCATTTAAACTTTAATCTTGTGCAGCATTCCAATGAAACGGTATATCCTTCTTTAAAATCGGTTCCAGGAGTCGATCCGTGGCCGCAAAACTTTTTTATGACTCCCGATAATAGCACACAATCCAATGAAAGAACGGACATTGTCTAACTCTGTGGTTGTGGAAAGTTTTGAATTGCTTTGATTTTAACCATTGCATGGTGTGCGATTCCGTCCTCGTCGACGTAATGTCCTAAGCATGAAATTTTCTCGCTTTTAAAAATTCACTAAGACTTCGTGATTTTTAGCTTTAAGACCTGCTTCTTTAAGGCTTGAGAAGTACAAGCTTCTAAAGTGTCAAAATGAGACTCTGGATCTTTAGTAAAAACTAAATCACATCATCAGATATGCTAATGCATATATCATTTTTTCCTAGCATATCACAAAATAAGGTCTTTATCATCCTCGGAAAATTGATAGGGGCTGATTTCAGCCCAAAAGGCATCTACAGCACCTACAAAATTCCCGGAGTGCAAAGGTCCGTTATATCCCTGGACCCGGCACCATCGGTACTTGCCAGTAACCGCTTAGAAGATCACGGCTACTGAAAAATGTATTACCCTGTCCTAACGAGACTCAACAAGTCCACTTAAAACAGGGAAGGTACTTAATCGTCCTCAGTTTACTTCATTTACCCGCCTAAATTCAATTACGGGTCTGAACTTCGTCCTTTTTAGGAACGAGAAATAAGTGCGAGTTCCACGGTGATCGTGAATTTGCTTATTACACCTGTTCCAACATGTCCTTTTATTTATTCATCGCTATTGCCTCTGACGTGAATAATTCGTAGGCTGGAATATAGACCGGCTTGGTACCAGATTTTAATTTAATTTGATGTGTTTGTTCGTCAGTACGCCTAAATAAACTCCTGGCGTGGCAAAAATATCATGGAGATATTGCTTTAAAAGTCCTAACAGTGAAGGCTTTAATTCAGGATCTCCACTACAGTGACACATGATGTATCAAAGGTTTGTACAGGAGACGGCTTGTTTTCGCGTGATTATTGTATACTGAAAGAAATACAAACAGCTTGAGCTTCCAAAGGTTCTGGCACAGTATCGAAAGCGGTCATAAGCTATGCTTTACCTTTTAAGAGGACCCCTTGTTTTTAATTTGGATCGTACGCCAGTGGTATTTACCACAAGGGTGGACGTCTTATGTCCCCTCACGAACCGTTGCTCAGATTGATTCTACAACTATTCTTTTATATGACTAGGGCCTTCAGGCAGATTGTCACCTCGGTAAGCTTTTGGTGACTGACACGGGAATATGCATGGCACACGGTGGGAATATTTTTTCGGTTCCCTAATGCCGTGGCATTACAACTTTCCAATTCGCGATTGGATCAGTTGTGTAGAATTTACATTATGTGACATCTTTTATTTTAACAAGAACAGACACCTGGGCAGGAATCTGAAGAGCAGTGAAGTCAACTACTTCATCATGAGCTGGAAAAGTAACCTACCTTACCTTTGCGATTCAGTTCCCACTCGGATTCAAGGCTCATGGGCCTGATCCATCGCCTTAAGCCTTTCCTTGGAATCTGATCGTAACCCTGTCTGGATGAATTTACCATACGGAGCGATGCTAATCTAACAACCCATCCGTGGCAAGAGAAGCGGGCGCTACATAAAATCAAGTGCATAATATATGTGCTTATTCCTAAAGTGGTGGGTAGGCGAACAATACCACAAATCTGAGAAGGCTCGCTAGTAACACCTTAAATATAGGTCATTGGACTCAAAAGCCATCAGGCTTCCACTGACGCACGTTTTAGTGGCAAGGTAAGGTCTTTCTGACAGCACATTGACGGCGGCGGCCAGTGTCAACAGCAGATGCCTTTAAACCGTCCATCTTTGTTTGAACAAAGTAGACATTATGTTAGCTTTGACTGCAAGCGGCAACTAAAGATGCATATATATTACCATAACTGACACCACTGCAATATTTTTCTTCCGTAATAACTTTTCTTCCTAACCTGGCCTTGTTTTTAATGACGTGCCGGACTCCCCGACGATGCCGCCATTCCACGGCTCGAAAAGTTTTTCTCCTATTTTTGAGAAGCCGTGAAGCATCAATCAGTAAAATGGGTGTGCTGTCATGGATTGAACAATATTGGACTATTTTCCTGTCGCGCCACGCAGGGTCAGTCGACCTGAGATCTCCAAGGAGTGAGGTTGTGTTGGTGAGCTCTCGGGATTAGAATGCTACGTCTTCGAAGGAGAGTGTTTTGATGGGAGGCGGAGAGAGAAGTGGTGTGTGTGGTGCTTCTGCTGTGGTGGAGGAGTTTAGTGTGGTAGGAGTGAAGGATGCTGAGGTGAACACTACGTTGGTAGAGGGAGGAGCTTGTAGTGAAGGGTGTGGAGTGGCCGCTTAAGACTATTCTGGAGGCGAATCGAGAAGACCTGAAAAAGAGCTTTGCAAGTGAAGTGAACGATGTGAAAGCGTGGTGAGAAGCAGGAATAGAGAACGTTCTCTTAAGTGTGGAGGACTGAAGTCCTAGGTGAGTGAGTGGAGGGGCACATGCTAGGGATGTACCTGGAGGGGTCCAGAGCGGATGTGACATCGGCGACTACCTAAGGTTCCTGTAAGTCACCAGATTGTGTTTGGAAGGTAATTGTCATGGACCGCCCGCAGGAGATAAAGGTAAACATGAACCATGTTGGTGTGCAACAAATCAATTTCAGGTTCTCTCGGAGCTGCAAGACGAGAGACGGAGGTACGGAAGGTAACTATACATCATAGGCCGAAGGAAATCTTGGTGTGTTGGTGACAGTCAGTTAGTCCATCTCGACAGCAGGGTTCTGTGACAGAGAAGGGATGCGCATGAAGTCGTGAGTGTACCCAGGGAAGGGGAATAGGTTATGTTAGTGACAAGATAGTTGATGTGCATGGCGGACCAAAGGAAAAAGCCCATCGTCTGCCTGAAGCTGGGGGAATGCTATTGAGTGTGTAGAAGGGAGGAATTGCTAACGGTGTCCAAAGAAGTTGTAGTAAATTTAGGGACAAGGGGGTGTGTTTCCCTGTGGGTGTGGTGGTTCCTTCCAAGACGCTTTGTTGACGACATTGGGTACTCCAGGGCTATTGCTTTGATTGCCGGCTGCACTTACAATTACAAGCCAATGTTGGGCTTTGTCGCAGCTGGGACCCTCTGTTTCTGGCATAACCACCTCTACCGCACGGGACGGGGTGCACTTTTCGAGGAAAAGGCGTTCTGATCTTGTCTGAATCCCTTGAAAGGGAGGTTAGATGCACTGCAGGCTTTTTTAAGAGATACAGAGACCGGGGATTAGACACTGGGGACGGGGTTAAAGGAGAACTTGCGACACTATTAGGAGTTTGGTTGTTTGTTTTCAGAAAGGCAGGGACTAAATTGATTACAGGTAAGAAAGAGAGAGAGGGGTTTAGTTAAAGTAAGGGAAAATTGAAGAGGACAAAAGAAGAGGAGTTGCTTGAAAAGGTTTTACTATACCAAACTGTAGGAGTATTTTAAACAAGAATAGATTCCTGAGCGGACTAAATTAGTGTAGAGGATTTTGATATATAGCCATTAACAGAAACACTGTTTTGAATTTTCAGGAAGGTATTTGATCCGGAAAGATCTGAGATAGCTGGTATAAGTTAGCTCACAAGGAAGAGTAGGCAGACAGGTGGAGGAGTTGCGCTTTATGCAAGAGATACATTCAGTGTTGGGTTAATAAGTTATAAAAATCAGATGACAGCAGGGAGTCCCTAATGGGTTAGAGGTAAACGGAGGAGCGAGAAAATAGTTTTGGTGTAGTGTACGTATAGGCCTCCAACTTATGTAAAAAAGGAATTCAGCTCCTATATGGGAAGAAATAAACGAAGGCTGCAATATTCGCTAGCGTGGTGGGAGCTTTTAATCTTAGAAATATAGCTGGTATTTAATCATAGGTGACAGCGACCAGATATTGTTAAATATAATCCAGTTTAACTTCTTAAGTCAAGCGTAGAAGCCTACTAGAGGAGAATAATATTCAGAATCTATTGCTGACAAATAGAGACGATTTAGTTACAGATGGTGGATGTCCGTGAAAGTTAGATAATAGTGACATTATAGATCAGATTTAAGCTTAAAATGGGAAGTTGGAAAGTTAGTGGAATAAACATAAATACCTTAATTTCAGAAGGCCACTTATCGGCAGGATTAAAAAGAAACCTGGAGGCTATTAATAAGAGGTTGTGGATGGAGGGGAAGAATTTCCCAGGGTAGGACGAGCGATGTCAGCTGGAAAGGCCATTAATGAAGGATTAGCCAGGCACTTGGAGTAATTAGAGCGGTTTAATATGGAAGTGAGGTCGGGGCTGAGTAGGTAATTTAGAGCGGTTAGACATGGAGTGAGGTCGGTGCTGAGGAGGTAATTAGAGGAGCGGTTAGACATGAGTAGGTCCGGGGCTGATGAGGAGTGTACTCATTTGTAAGGGAATAATAATTGAACGGACAGAAAAGAATATTCCTTATAGGGAAATAAGGTTCCAGAAAGAGTGATCCAAAATGGATGACCACTAATATAAAACACAACATTGGAGTAAAAAGAACATTTATTTAAGGTTCAGGCAGGATTGGTAAACAAAGAAAAGTATAAAAAACGTGATGGCGAGGACAGTGACGGATAATTAACTCAGTTGCTAGAACAATTATGAGATTAAAGTAGCAGGACCGGCGAAAATTGACCCAAAGGGTCATCAGTTAGAAAACCAAGGCAAGGAATTAGTTTTGGCTGTTAAGGTCAGGACAGGGTGGGTCTTAAATACTGATGAGGATATTGTTAAAAGTCTAAATGTTATTTCCTTATGGTGTTTTTAAAGGAGGAGGATACACAGACGAGAATTTCTTAAGACTTATGTTCTTAAGAGAAATGAGGCTTGTGGATTGTAGTAGTTGGTAGGTCAACGTCTGCCTTCACGTGGACCAGTCTCTCTTGATAAAAAATGTCTATTGGGAAACTGAGCATTGTAAGGACCACTGGCGTCACGAAAGTGTTATTTTCTTGGCTTGACTCTGATCCCTGACACGAATAAAACAACTTATCTAGTGTTGGTGTCTATACGCTTGGCAGTATGTGCAGGGAGAGTCGGTTTTCCCTGACGCTGTCACGGGCTGCGTAGATGGTTAGAGCCTCCTCATCAATGGTGGAACGTCACAGCAACGCTAGTGGCAGTCATACGTACATCACCATTCTTTTCCTCCACTTTGGTTTTTTAATTAAGAAACAAATCATGTATTCCTTCAGCGGGTGTGTGTTTAATGTACAAACCGGCTCCTGCACATTTTCCCCTTTAGCAAGATCAGGTACACAAACCTCCAGAAACTTGCATACATCGGGTAACCTTGAGTCCACCCATTGTCCTTTTAAGTTTTAAACGAAAAGTCAGCAGACAATCATGTTTGCGTCTACCTGACCTCAAAAAGGTCCTTCGGGCAGCGCCCCCAAAACTAACCGTCAAAAGTTTTTCCGCTACATTTGACAACCATTGACCAAGCTGTGTTTTCATTTCCCCAAATGTTTCAAGGAAGTTTGACCGCAAAGCCTGATAATCTTTGTTTTGTTTGTGGTCTTGATAAAGCGCTGTCTTCATTAATGTGAAGCTCTTGAACCGTCCTGTAGGCGTGAGCGCATGAAAGATATTTGAGATATCTCTTTCATCACATCCAGAGGAGTTTTTCATGACTCCTCACAAAGACTAATTTAGTCCCTGGGCCTTATAGCTTGGATCATCCGCGAGAATTCGCGAATTTGCTTGCGCTTGTGGGCACTACTTATAGCTCCAGCGGCCTGAGACGAGTCAGGGCAAGGGGTGCCAAAAGTACCTGCCTCGGAATGTGGTTAGTGGGGCCCATTGTATTACTACTGAAGTTTTAGTTGAGGGGCTGTAGGGTTATGTTGTTGAGTTTAAACACTGGAGAACTCGTAGGTGGTGACTTCCACTTCTTAATGTACTAGTTTCCTTCCTCTGTCGAAAGGTTTTAACGTCACCCTCAGTCACGACTTATAATTCAGAGGCTGAGATTTCTGTTCTACACAAAGTTTTTAGCAAATTCTTCATGCGTAATTCCGCGCATGTTCTGACTTAGATTTTTCCTTAGATTCCATAAATATAAGTGAAAATTAGTAAGTTTTGGGGGGGGTCGAAAATTAAAATAAAGTGCTATCACTGATCCTCATCTCCGGTGCGTTTAAGGCTATTTAGAAAATAAGAGATGAAAATATTGTAATGTATATACAGAGTGATATGGGACTCGAATAGTATGGGAGAATTACAAGATACTACTATTTCACAAGGGTAAATATAAAAACCTCCTTAAAGAATGACAACATAGTTTCCACGTCCAGATAGCAATGTATTGTAAAAATAATTTTATTTCACCACTAATAATTAATGGTGTGAAAACAATTGCGTGATTAAATCTAAGTATTTAAGGTAGTTGTCCAGCTAGATATTTTGTACCACTAAAATCTTGTATAAGGTCTGAGGTGCTAAGTCCCTCAATATCGTCCGGTTCCTTCAGGACGTCCATCGCAGGTAGCCGGACAGCAGGATGAGCAGGTGTTAATTGATGCCCGGGTGAAGTATCGTCCTCTAGGTCGTTCCACACAATAGCAGTTCTCGTCCTTGTCCTCTTGATAACTGCTTCGTCCGTCCCTCTCTGGCGCTGGATTATGCAGAACTGCAATGTAGTTTTAATCTCTCCCAAGTAGTTATTATTTTTATGGTTGATATCTCTTGTTGTAAAGGTATGAATATACTGTGAAGAGGCAGTTGGGTCGCTACAATGACAGAGATGCTGGATTTCGACGGTATTCACCGCGAGGGATCTTAGACGTCCAACATAAACAATCTTCCTCGCACTCTCTTGACTTATTAAGCTTGTCTATCAAGCTTGTTCACGTTGCTCAGTGTTTGTTTCACAGTATATCGTCTCTTTCGCTCTCCTCTCCGTTCTCGTTATTATATAAAGGTACTTATCGTTACCACTGCCACCATTAATAGTTACCCTTTCTATCTTGTTGTTTAAGGGTAACTGGGTTCCTCCATTAACATACAGCGTCTATGATTCTGTAGGATTGAATTGCCAAGGTGTGGTATGGGTCATAAAAAGTATCGAGCGGTTTCTTTAGGCTTGTTAATTATATAAGTACCATAACGATGCGCTTCGTGGTCTGGTGGAACCGCCGAACGTGGTTTCGACAGGGTAATGCTTGCCGCCTATTTTATCTCAAGAAGGCGTTTGACGTCAGTGCATCGTGATCCCTCTGGTATCTTTTGCGACTTCGAGGGATTCTGCCAAGGACTATTGGTTTGATACTGGATTCTGTATTCTGGACGAGAGTGCTGTGAGTGTGGGGGCAGGTGTATCCGGCTTTTCTTTCCTGTGGTACAGGCGTGAGGCAAGGGTGCGTCCCCTATGCCCCCATCACTTTTCAACGCTTGTATGGACTGGTATTGGACAAGGTTGTAATCAACGTGATTGTGGAGCATCCGTTTTGGCAACCCTCAGATCAATGATCTTGTTTTTTGCCGATGATGCAGTAATCTTTGGCTGGATTCGCTAGAGGTCCTGGTGATGGCCTCTCGAGCGCTGCACGAGGAGGCAAAGCCTTTTGGAACTTGAGGTCTCTGGCTCAAGACCAAGGTCCAGGTGTTTTGGAGACATACTAGAATTGAAGCAGTACCGTATGTTCCAGGCGTGTGGCGAAGGACATTGAGGATCTTGGAAAGTTTAATACTTGGTAGGGCAGTCCATAATGACGGCGGGTCACGTCCAAGAGTTCTTACGGCGGATTGGCATATCCCACGGTGTTATGGACTCCTTCAGCGGGAGTATTTTGCGTTGTCGTACCTGTCAGGAGGACCAAGATCCGATCTTCAAATCGCTTGTGATCCTTGTCTTACTCTATGGTTGTGAGACATGGGACACTAAATAGTAACTTGAAGAGACGAATCAATTCCTTTGTAAGAAGTGTCTTCGCAGAATCATGGGTATCAGAAGGTGATGATTACGTGTCAAATCAGCGATTGCACCGTGAGACTGATCGAGGCCTATTACCTGCATAGTCCGTCACGCCAACTTCGGCTATAGGGCATGTGGACACGCTAACCCTGAACCGATCCTTTCCATCGGGTTGTATCTGTAAGCGACAATCCGGCGTGGAGGAGGCCAAGAGGCGCCCACAACGGCTCGTGGCCTGGGGAAGTTGATGTTTCCTTGTCGAGAGCTGCTTGGTATGGGAAAGGATCCTGCATGGAACTCGCGCGTGGTGACCCTCGGGAGTGGGCATCGTTAGGTGGGCGAGGCGACGCGCCCCCCGGCGTAGCCCCAATGGATTGATTGATTGAGTAACGATGATACAATATACAGTTATGTAAAATATATATGTACATTGTGAGTAATAGCGACTAGTCCGGGTTCCATCGGTGACTGGAACTTAGTCTTAAGACAGTCCTGAAACATTCAGGTGACAACAGCGTGTACACCCGACAGGTTTACTCAAGGGAACGTGTACTTTGAGTGAAGCGTTGCCCTCTCTTCTCTGCTTCCTTCCTTCCGTTGCCATCTTATATAGGGGAGTTTCCTTAATTGTTGACAGGTGCTTACACATGCTTGAATGTGTAATGCTTATCACTGTCCCATAAGTGGGCCGATAAGCTATGTTGTCGCTCTTCGTAATGGGTTGGTAAAACAGGCGGGTGGTGATTGACACAGCATAGACACACCGTTGTTTTCACCTTCCTTGGGGAAATCGCAGTTTTATCACTGTGCGATAAGTGGCAATCACTGTTTGTCGCTCCTCCATTTGTGCAACATTGCAATTCTGGTCAAAACATACTACTCCCTGGCCATTGTCTGTTAACATAGGATAATTATACACATACATATATCTCTACCTATTCAGTACCCTAATAATGATACTAATTATAATTTCCTTATACCTGTGATTGCTTATATTCGTACTGGACAGTACATTAACAGTAACATTATCTATTCTGCTTACCAACCTATCACTACAATACAAAAACACAAATTCATCAAAAGCAATTCAAGTCACAATAAAAGGTTGTTTTAAAGAACAAAAATACATAATTTTTTAACAGTAGAGGCCCAAGACCAGCATTTCATTAGCCCATCCCCCGAACAGAATTATTGAATTAATTATATCATTATATGCCAACGCGGGCCAATATCTTCGGAATAAAAAAGAAAAAAATTTTATGGTGACGTTTAATATGGAAAGAACCGCATATTCACCATTATCGCTGTAAAAGCAGGACTCCACTGTCCTCTATGAGTCTCTGTCCTGCATGGATTGTCAAAAGATTATGCCGGGGAGTGTGGTATCGAGTGTGGCAAACGACCTTGAAAACACTGTCAGGATTTCGCGGCATACCTTCTCGTCCCGCTACAATCGCATTGAGTAAAATATTAAAAACCAACAAGCAAAGACTGGTATTAAGGTAATGCAATCAGTGAGAATACTAAAGTACAATACTACCAATGTTCAGAACTCTAGTAAAATAATCAGTCTGTTGTGCAAAGTTCTCGGACATTAGTTTTCAATAATTTCGCCGCGTTTTTAACTGTTAATGCCTAAAACAGTTCGGTCAAGTAGCCGCAATAGTAAACCTGTCGATTAATGCTCCAGCAAGCCTTGGTCATATTCATCTATAGCTGTAGCCATATTAGAACACATAAATTCTACCTGAAAGCTTGACAAGGCCTCGCTTGGTTCGGAGCATGCACAGGATGGAGGCCCAATAATCCATGGGTGACCATGCAAGAAGGTTTGCCTTCATTAAGGTAAGTCGAGCTTTTCAGAGGTGTATATAATGGAAAAGGCATGCAAAAACATGCATTTCATTATCAATCAGCACTAGGGGCCTACCCAGGGGGGGCTTCGCTGCCCCCCCCTACAAACAACCACTCCCGGGGGTCGACATCGCGAGTCCCCATGCAGGCTCTTTTTCCCATACCGAAGCAAATCCGACCGAGAAACATCAACTTTCCCAATCCCGAGCTTGTGGTCGCCCCCTTGGCCTCCTCCACGCCGGATTGTCTCCTACAGATACAACCCGGATGGGAGGATCAGTTTCAGGGTGCGTTCCACAATTCCCATATAACCAAAATTGCGGCTGACGGCTATGCCGTAATAGGCCTAGATTCATTCCCCTCATGGGGCGAATCGCTGATTTACAACGTTAATTCATGGAAACCAGAAAGACCTCAAGTCCAAAAGCTTTGCCTCTTCGTGCAGCGCCCTCTAGAGCCATCAACCAGCTTCCAGAGACTCAACAGAGATTACTGCATCATCGGCAAAACCAATATCAGTGACCCTGATTTGTGCGATGGTGCTCCAAAATCACTTTGATCTATAAGTTTGGACCAGTACCCAGTCCATCAAGTGTTAATGAGTGATGTAACAAGGACGCACCCTACCTGCACTACTCTATTTCACAGGACAATATATGTATTGGTATTCCTAACTCTATATAAATATGAATAGCCCATAACCTAATAAATTTTAACCTAATAACCTTTTGGGGAGGTTGTGGCCAGTGGTTAGCGTCTTGAGTGCTGATCTCGATTGTCGCGATTCGAATACTGCCGGGGGCACTCTTTCGCCATCTTTAACTCGGTCGAACAAGACCTGGTATGTGAGCACAAAGAGTTTTAAGGGCTGATTTCTCATCGTCCCCCTTTCGTTGGTGTCCTTTACCAACGAGCGCCATTTTCCACCCCAACACAAAATCCTATTTCTTTATCGTCTTTTTGGGGCCGCTGGTTGTTTGTAATCGATACCATCATGATTGGGAACCTTTGGGGACGCGGGTTTGGACCTAATCCTGCCTCCCCAACAATGCTTACTAATGCAATTATTTATTATATACCACACTTCCTACTTCCATAATGGTTAGTTTTTTGCGGCTGAAAAAAGTGTAAAACAATTTATCAAACAACGCTCAACCCTTTAGAGGGTTATAATGAAGAAAAGATAAGTGTTAAAAAGAACTTGGATAGCCGCGGTGATGCACGTTACCAGCGTTGTCAAGCAGACAACGATTTTTTCATGCCCATCTATCTCCTTAATCAATAGTTTATCTGTCCCCCTATATCTTCTATAATTCAGTAATATTGTAGGTATATTATGCGTAGAATCTACAGAAGTGGTTATATTGTGAACTTGTTATTGTAAATGAAAGTAATAATTAAATAAAAAATTCATTATATATAATTATATATAATATAATTTACAAGTAAATAATTAAAATAATAATTGTTTATTATTTATATGTGTGTAATAGTAATTATTTACTGACGTTGGATGGAATATTTACATTTTTGTCCGCCACTCAGGCATACCAACAGTACCGAATCTGCCGTTTTTGATTCGTTGGGATCCATTATCCCATGTTGGAGAGCTCCTGGTTCAACGGAAACAGTGACTAAAAAATCGGATCTCTTTGTTATTAGAGACTGTTCCAGGTTGGTAAGGCTTTTGGTAGGGAGCTTACCAAAGGACCTAAGAAATCGGCCCTTAGTCCTCACCAAGAAGCAATTGTAAATCCGCGTCGAGTGCTTGAAGAAACCCGCATGCTGCCATTCCTGTCTTTCGCTGCGATACAAGTGCGGCCGGAAGGACCCCAGGTGGCGCATTAACCGGAGGGGACCTCCGCGATTCAGCAAAGATTACTGCTCATCGGCAAAGACTCTAGTTCAGTGATCTTTGGTGTTAACCAAGGATCACATCATCATCGATCTTCCTCGATAGCTTCACAATCTCATCATCTTCTTTTCTCACGAAACCCGTTGTCTGTGAGCACGACAGCATGACTTTTTTCTGTCTCCTCTTACTGTCCTCTATTCTCATTTTCCATCCAAACCTGGCTGTTGCGTATATGTGCTCACGACCATCACTTGCTCTCGTGCCTCGGTCTTGAATCTTCCGAATTTTTCTACCATCTGCTTCGGACTTCCAATGTCACCTCTTACTAAATTTTTCTGTGCTGTATATCTGTAATCCTAACTCCTCTGACTAGGTAAAATTCTCTTCGACTATTTAACTCAAAATGAGCACATCTCTCATTTTCTTTAGCAGAAATTTATATTCTTGGGGACGTCAATGTTCCACCACCAGCTTTGCTATCATCTTTTCTGTTCACTGACCACCTGGTGAAGCAAGCCTACAACTTTTTATCCTCCAAGACCTATAGCAGCTGGTGGCAGCACCTACCCGTATTCCTGACCGCCTTGGAGACACGCCCAACAATTCTTGATCTTTTCCTAACTACTAACTCCTTCTGCTCCCACGCTGGTGAAACTATTCCTCCGTTGGGTTCCTCCGATCACAAATCTTAATTTCTGTAACCTGCATATCGCTCCGTACCGCCTCGGACCCCCTAAGCGGGGTGCTTCTGGCACTTGCAACTCCATCTAAGTGGTGAAGACCTAAGGCAGTACTCCTTTCTGATTTTCCATGGAATGATTACTGCTTCCATGTCCAAAGACCCATCTCTTATTGCAGAGCGCCTAACTGAGGTCATAGTCTCTGGCATTCGAGGGTACATTCCACAAAACTTTCTCTAATCCTAAAGCCCCGTCAACCCTGGTTTAACTCTGCTTTTTTCTCGATGCTTTCCGAGATAGAGAGGCGGCTCACAAACGGTACCGTAAGCATCCATCTTCCTGACACTCATGCCCCCCCCCCTTTTTATATTTCTGCCCGTAATCATGCCAAATCTTTACTTCTACTTACCAAAAAAAACTCTTTCATTCTAGAAAATGTCAAAATCTTTCTGAATCAAATTCCTCTCGTAACTTCTGGCATCTAGCAAATAACATCTTAAACATTTTTCTTCTTCATCTTTTCCTCCTATGCTTCACCCAGATGGCTCCACAGCTGTCTCATCTACTTCTAAACTGAACTCTTTGCTCAAACTTTGCTAAAAATTTCCACTCTTGGTTGATGAAGGGCTGGTCCTCCTTCCCTCCCCTTCTGACTAGATTATGCCTGTCATGAGATCCTTCATAATGATGTTTTCTTTGCCCATTCTGGCCTACATCCTCGGAGGCTTTACTGTCCTGACGAGTCCCTCCTATTGTTCTCTAAAAACTGTGCTTCTGTCTTGCACCCTGCCTGGTCAAACTTTTCCGTCTTTGTCTATCTACTTCCCCCTTTCCTTCTTGCGGAAATTTTTGCTCACACCCAAACCCTTTTCCTAAAAGGGTACCGTTCTAATCCTTTAAACTACCGTCCTATGTTTTGACTTCTCCTTTCTAAAGTTTTTGAATCTATATTTAAATAAGAAATTCTTAAGCATCTATCTGCTCACAATCTTTTCCTAAAAAAGGGCGATCTCGGGCGATCTTTTAGCTTTCCTAACTGAATCTTGTAAAACCTCTTTTGGGGGTTTCGGTGAACTTTTGCTGTTGATTTTGACATACAAAAGCTTTTGATAGGTCTGGCACAAATCTTTAATTTTCCAAACTCCCTCTTTCGGTTTCTACCCTTCTCTCTGTACCTTCATCTTAAGTTTCCTTTCAACCGTTCTATTGCAGCTACTGTAGAGGGACTTTGGGTTTCTTTCCTAAATCTACATTGGTGTTCCCCGGGGTTCTGTCCTATCACCCACTCACTTTCTATTTTCATTAAGGATCTTCCCTAAGTCAAACTCAAAGCCCTATCCCCCTCCTACGCTGATATTCTAACCTGCATTTTCAACGTCGTTTTTTAGACGTCCACTAAACAGGAACTAAGTGATTCACGGAGAATCCCACCGACGCCTAACTTCTACTTTCTAAAATTTTTCTAATTGGGGCAAAGAAAACCTTGTTTTGTTCAATCCCTAAAAAAACCCAAATTTCTTCACCGATCTACTCGAAAAAAACCTACCAATAACTATCCCCTCTTCTTAAATAACTCACCGTCTCCCTTTTCTAAAATGAACTTTCTAGACTATCCTTTCTAAAAATCAAAAACTGGAAATCCCGCATCTCATCTCTTGCTAAAACGCTTCTAAGAAGTTGGGTGTCCTGTGGCGTCTGCGTCCTTTTTTTTTTCCCCCCCAAATTGCTTGCTCTCTACAGGGGCCTTATCCGCCCTTTTATGAGTATTTCTCACATGGTTTTGGGGAGGATCCCTCATACAGCTCTCCTAACGGTTTTGTCAAAAACTTTTCGTCTCATCAACTCCCCTCCTCTGACTGACTGTCTTCAATCTTTTTAAACACCGCCGCAAAGTTCTTTCTTGCCTATTTTCCGTTTTTTCATTTCACTGCTCTTCTGAAATTTCTAACGCCCTCCCCCCCTCCCGCGGCCTCGCTGGCACAGACTTTTTCTCTTCTCATCCCTTTCTTTCCATCTTTCTAATGCAAAGGGTTTAACAATTTTTCTTTACTCTTCTCCCTTTCACGGTAACCCTGGAACTCTCTTCCTGTTTTTATTTTTTTTACTTTCCTATGACTTAAATCTTTTAAAAGAAGAGTAAAAACACCTTCCCAACTAATTGGTCACCCCCCTTTTTTTTTTTCTCTTACTGTCTTCTTTTTAGGACTGGGAACTAAGGGGCTTGTGTTACCCATTTTTTGTGGGCCCTTTGGGCCCTATTGACATTTGTGATGTGGCCATATTGTTTTCATATTGGCTTTTTGATGTAAAAAAAAAAAAAAAAAAAAATCACTCCCATCTACAAATTTGCCCAATACCCACTCCATGCAAAGGGTTTAAAGTGATGGGGGGAAAGGGCGCACCCTTGCCTCACTCCTGTATTAACAAAAAGAAGCTAGAAGCAGAAGCTCCCCCCACTTCACAGCACTCTCAGTACCAGAATACAGACCATCATCAAACCCTAGTCCTTGCAGGGGTCCCGCGAAAATCGTAGAAAATCCCAGAGTGACTCACGATTCACTGAGTCAAACGCTTTCTTGAGGGGCAAAATAGGCTGCAAGCACCCAGTCGAACTTACGTCGGTGTTTCCACCAGGGACAAAAGGCGGTAGAATACGGTCCGTGTTGACTTACCCGGCGTGAAACCCAAAACCCGAAACAAAGATGCTTCAGGGGATGCTGGGGATCCGTTCACATAGATGGGTAAGCATCTTTTCCTGGCACGCTGAGCTGTAATACCGCGGTAATTGTTTCAGTCCTGATGGTCCCCTTACCTTTTCCAAAAGGGCGACCAGCCCCCTTTTCCAGTCAGGAGGAATGGTACCCATTGCCACACGGGGAGTCGGACAGAATGCAAACCCGCGGTCAGGGCTTCACCCCCAACTTTAAAGGGGGTCCCCACTTTATTACAAAAACCCAGCTGCCTTTCCCCTTCCCCAATTTGCTAAAACCTCTCTGAATTCGTCAAAAAGGGTGCGGTTTCGTCAATGGGATGTTCGGCATCCAATGCCTGTAACCCAGTAGTGTGAAGCTGTTCAATTGGATATTCATTTATATTATATAATAAATATATATATAATATATATTTTATAATATATAATATATATATATATATATAATATAAAATTATATATTACGTATATATACATATACAATATAATATATTATGATATATATATAATATATATATATATAATATAATATATATAATATAATATATATATATATATTATGAGATATTATATATATTATATTAATATATAATTATCTATCTATCTATCTATCATCTACCCATCTATCATCTATCTATCTATCTATCTATCTATCTATCTATATCTACTTTAATATATATAAAAAATATATATATAAAATATATATATATATATATATTTTATATATCATATATATATATAATATATATATATTATATATATATAATATATATAATATATATATGTTAGTCAAATTGTAAAATCAGTAAATTTTCGTGAATGACTAGAACTTTCAGTCATTAGATGTAATGCCTGTGAGGGTCAATCAATTCATGAAATGACTGAAATTTTCTAGTATTTTCATGAAATGACTGAATTATTGTCATATTCGTTACACTATATGACTGTTTTATTTTAGGCAAAGTATGAAGTACAAATTTGAATAGTTTCGCTCGGACTGCTCGCAGTATGGCGGGTTTTTAAAATTATTGTTTGAATCTGGAAATTTTGGGGGTGAATTGTCATTTGTCCGTCAAGAGTGGAAAACTGTAAGAAGTACGTTTGGTTTTATATAGCAATGGTGGGCTTCGGCCCACCAAACACAGACTCTCCAGATAGCCCCTTCTAACTTCCTGAAATCATGGATGTAGAAATGTATGTATTAAAGCCTTACCCATCACCCCCCCCCCATTCACTCACCATTACCCATCACCCCCACCATTCACTCACCCCTTACCCCTCAACACACACCATTCATTCACCCATTACCCCTCACCTCCCACCTATTCCCTCACCCATCACCCATCCCCCCCACCAGTTCCTCACCCATCACCCCACACCCATTACCCATCACCCACCCATTCACTCACCCATTACCCATCACCCTACATCAAAGGGTTTTCCCCAATTCTCGCAACCACATTTTTTTTCACAATTCTCGCTATAGGCTGCTAAAAAAAAAAAAGAAAAAAAGGGTCGGATCATCTCATAAGTGAGCTTATAATGTGCCCCTGGTCGAGCGGTTCCAAAACTGTGCCATATGATGGAATTGTGCCACGGGGGGCGGCACCTATCGCGGACATACACACAGACACCAGAAAACACTTTGCTTATATTATTATAGATATGTATTGATTGGTTCTGTTTACTTTTGTCTAGGTTGGTATATAGTGTTATATATGTATTAATACATATTATTTGTTGTTTGATATTGGTGGTTGTCTTTGTTTTGAATACTATCTGTTTATGTTTCTGTCTTGCAGTTTTAATAGTTTTGTTCGGAACTGTCTCTGAACTGTTTGGCACAAAGGCAACAGCGCGGCTCATTCCAGTGCATTTCAATACTTTGACATCATGTCTGAGAACAAGATTTTAAAATTTTGTGAAGAGTTTTTCTAGGTATGAAAAGTGCCGCAAATATCTTATTCCGAAGGAGGAATATTTCCAAAATGATGAGGACATTCGTAAGTGGGGAAAAAAGAACATTTAAGAGTGCCATTAAATCCCTACTGAGAAAAATATAAAGTTCTACGTTGGTGATGTGAAAAAAAAATTATTGGGAAATGAAAATCCAGACAAAACACCGGGTATTATGTTCCATTAAAACCACAAAATTGGCAAGTTAAGCGAGCCCCACAGAAATGGTCATGGTGGCGAGACAGAATGATAAGAACTCCAAAGTGAAATACGCCAAATTCAATGGGATAAAATTGAACTATTCAAACATTATGCCAGGAATGCAGAAAAAGGGGCGACCAATACAAAGGGGTTTTTGGGTTAAACCTATTTGAGTAGTAAATTTTAAAACACATGGCCGGTTGTTTTAAGCATGCAGTCAGGGCGAGTAAAACCCAAAAAGGGGATATGGTGTACCAAGCCATTGACAAATTTCTGCGTAGCGCCCGCTTAAATCAAAGCGTGCAGGAAGTACATTCCAGCTTTTGATATTTTTCTACTTAGGGGTGCCTGAAATTTCTTCAATCGGACAAGGGTTTCGATTTTACAGCTCAGATTATTACGAACTATCTCTTTGGGCCTGCATTACCATCGTTCATGGCAAACAAAGACACCCAAAGATCGAGCTCTGTGAGCGAGCAAAAGGTGACATAAAGGACATGTTGTAGCGTGGAGGTGACAACAACTCACGGACTCCCAAGGCAAAAATGTTTTAAAACCCAAGAATTTGCCTTTAAAGCAGGGGATCAAAAGAATTCCATAGCTGCAAGTACGGGTGAATTCCCGGGCGGACTTACTTCAACATCACCCCCAAAAGATTTTCAACATTTTTGCCCCTTGAAAAAACCCCTCACGAAAATGCCCCGCAACCAAAAAACAGATGCCAATGACCCAAAACAGAAGCAAGAGTCTAAACCAGTCAAAACGGAATTCAATGAGCCTGAACGAGAACCAGCAGCCGAACAAACCTTTAACAAAAACCCGGAACTGAAACCCAACTTAAATTGGCCCTTTGATAAACTTCAAAAAAGCTCAACTCCAACTACGCTGCCCGTGAATTCAGAACAACAAGCGTCGTATGGAAGAGAACCCCAAATAGAGTTAGTAGCAGGTGAAATAGGGACAACATGCTCCATGGCTTTGGTGATCGATGGGGGAGCCCAAGGAAAACCCTAGGTTTAGCCCGTTCAGAAAAAAATTTTTTTCCTTTTTTTAACCCCCCTGCAAGGTTTTCCCCAGTTTTTTGCCCTGGAAAAGCCGAAAATCACAACCATTTTGAGTAAAAGTCAGAAACCTTTGCCTCAGGACCTCAAGATTTTAAAGCCCGCGACAGTAAAAAAGCGCCTAATTTTGTTTCCGCCAGTTTTTTTTTCACTAGACTTTTGTTAAAAGGGGGGAAGAACAAAAAAAATTGGGTATCAAATGAAGCATTTTTAAATTTTTTCTGAAAAAAAAACCAATAAAATTAAAAAAAAAAAAAGACACATCAACCGAAAAAAGCAAAATTTTCTAAAAATTTTCAAAAAATTCATAAAATTTTACAATTTTGACATAAAAAAAATTGTGGAAAAGACTCTAAAAAAAATTCAAGTGGCAAAAAATCTATTGTCTAGTCAAAGGACACTCCAGTCATTTTTCAGAGTTGCTTCTTAAAACCCATCAAATCGCTACGGGTATTCCACATTTTGAAAAAGGTACTGTTTTTGCTGAAATCTGTGAAATGATTTTTTGCAAAATATCATCATTTTGACTCCCCGCTCGCAATGCATTCCTATTTTTTTACTTTGCTGACATATTCAAGGGCCTTGCTGTATCATCACTCTTGGCCATGTCCACAGGTTGCAAAAACCCATATACTCAATGCCAAGGGTGTCAACCCAGAAGAGACTCCTGGACCAACTAGATCAGCCAAGTCGTCTTGGCTGAAAACGGGGAACATAGGTTTTCCCCTCGTCTAAAGCTATTGGCTCTCAGTGGCGGCAGCGGGGCGCAATGTCGTTCTCTTTGTCGAGCTGTTCCCAAAGAGAGCGAAGGGCAAACCCTCCTGTGTCAGGTACCATTGGGGTTTTTAAAGTTTTTGTAGCATGCCTGAGAATCTCTGGATTGTTCTCTTGAACTTATCAGGTCCTTCAAAACTGCAGACTTTTGCAGGAGCATCGCAGCAAGTGTAGATGAATCCACAGGGTGTATAGAAAGCCCAGGAAGAGGTTGACGTTCCAGCTTACAACAGTTTCTTATCGACTCCAGCTGCTCAGCAAACAGAACATCTTCATAAAAACAGGTTTGGCCCCCACCTGCCGATGAAGGCTCCAGGGCGACTCCAGTGGATCCGGGGGAGGGGTCTCCCAAGGGCGATAGGTAAGTCAGCCCTCACGGTAGTCAGCCTTTGGAGGCTTCTCCGACCTAGGGTTCCCGTAGTATTTCCTTTTCACTTTTCTTTTTATTCAAAAAATTTTGTTAGGACAGGGTTTTTAGGGTTTTCGTGGTAAGATCTGTCCAAACGTCCTTAAGTGCTTGAACCAAGGATTCTGGGGTCTTGACCTTTCCAAACAGATTCCCCATACGCACCAACCCGCCTTTTAGAAGGGGGTGTCGCAGGGGAGGGAGAAAAACCCTTCCCGCAAGCTTTGCCCGAAGCTTGGAGTCCCCCATGTACTCCATTTGCTGGCCGTTGTGTCAAAACAAGGGCATGACACTCCCAAAGCCCCCATGCCTTCAGCAAAACCATGGGTGCCTCTGCCTGAGCCGTTCCCGTAGCTGTCTATCTGTACTCCAGTAGCTTGCCTTTAGGATATGAGGTGGTCCCGAGCAAGCACAGCCGAGTCTTGACGTGGCCCCGGATCACTTCCAGGGCACTCTCAGATCTTCCCTCCCAGTGGAGAGCAGCATACTTTGGGGGGTCCTCGAAATGTGCCAGACCCGGCTGATGTGGTTTCCTTGTCCATTTGTTCCGTCTCGTTTTTGAAGTTGAGATGCAAAATGTCCCGTAGCTCCCCCGCCTTAATGTAGCAGAGACAGGCGCATCATTGATTGTCAGACAATCCCCGACGATCAGCGGTACTGCAATGTAACAACTCCAGACCCCCGGGAAATGTGAAGGGCCAGGGTTCTTGGTGATGTGAACATTCAGGAGAGGTTGTTGAATCCAGTCCCCCGCATTCCTTCATGGTTGGGGCACCCCGGTAACACATCAGCAAGGTCCTTCGCTGTGTGGCAGCTGAAAAATGTAGAAATTTTGTGACAAAATTTAATCTTGTTCCTTCTATGCTGCCTTGCAGCCCTCTCTGCTTGCTGCTGGGACCGTA
This sequence comes from Chionoecetes opilio, assembly GCA_016584305.1. Taxonomy (NCBI): domain Eukaryota; kingdom Metazoa; phylum Arthropoda; class Malacostraca; order Decapoda; family Majidae; genus Chionoecetes; species Chionoecetes opilio. Next base: position 86,065 of record JACEEZ010001891.1, read on the forward strand.
CTCAAATATTTCATGACCCGACTTGGGGTTTTCTCTTCTTCTGATCCTGGTAGAAAACCCGTGTCCTTGCCTCTTCTCCCTTATAGCAGTCGGTTTCTCTCATTTTCCCGGATGGGATCTGAAGCTCCCAGTCGAAACAGGACAATTCCCGGACAAAGGGACTCTTTTTCCCCCCAGGGGCCCTGTTCTCCTTTTTCCTTGCTAATCTCTGTGTTTTTGGAAAGGGTTTAAATGCTGGCTGCATTTTTATGGTCCCTGGTCTTATCCTAGCCATCGCAGAAAGGGAGATGCCTCCACGTTTCATTTGGCGAGGTCGATGCTTGGGTTCCCGTATTTTCTGGCAAAAATCTGGGGGATGGAGAAGACTGGAAACCTGTTGTTTGGGGGTAACTGGGACCATGTGCTGGATGATGGGTAGCCGATCAGGAAGGTTTCGTAGCAGATCTAGTAGGGTCGGGTACGTTGTCTCTGGACGGAGTGGGGGTTCTGAAGTCAACTTTGCGTCCCCCGGAGCTCTTGCTTATGCCTAGTGAAATTTGTGAAGTAATCTCTGGATTTGGGGAGCAGGGTTTTAACGATCTGCAACAAACTACAACCATTAGATTCGCTAAAACCCTGTGAATTTGGACTAGAGTGAAATAAAATTTATTTATTTAATTTTTTTTAAAAATTTTTTGTAAAATCAAGTAATATTTCCAAAATGTTTTATGCATTTGTGTTTCAGTCAGCATTAAATTTTTTGCTTAACCTGCTTTTGCCCAATTTTTGGTGAAAAAATAGGCGAAAACAAAAACCAAAATGCTCCGAAACTGGGTTCAGAAAACGTGTATAGATAGAACTTTAGCTTTGGGCAAAGGTTTTGACTTTGGTTTATAATGGTTGTTAAATTTTTGACTTTCAGGGCAAAAAACATTGGAAAACCGGCAGGAGGTATAAAAATAGGAAAAAAAGTTTTTGAAAAGGGCACCCAGGTGTTATCGTCAATCGGGGTAAATAAAACCCCAATTTTCTTATCTTTGTTTTGCCTTAGGCATTATTTAAAACTAGGGAGAAATACATATTCATTTGGGTAGAGTACATATAAGGGCCTTAGTGGCAGCAGTAAATATTTGGGTAGCAATAAGAAAAAACCCGGGATTAAAGAAAAACAGATTTTTTTTCCCCGGCCAAAGGGGGAAAAACGAATCACGTAGGGGGAAAAAAAAAATTTAAACCCAAAAAATGGAATTAAAGTAAACAAGATTTTAACTACTGCCCCCCTCTGCGGGGAAAATTTGGGGGGCCCCTATTATGGGCCACATCATTAAATTGTAGATAATTTTTTACCCGGTTCCTGAGATTCCTGTATTCCTGAAAATTTCGGGGGCCCCTTTTTCTCAGTGTGATCTAGCCTCAGGGGGTTGTAAAACCGGAGCTTTTTTTTCCTGGCCCTCAAATAATAAAAACAAAAATTAAACATCATTTTTTGGGGTTGACAAAATTGAGCCCGTTTAAATTGCCCCTTTTTTTGGGAGAAGGGGAAAAAAAAATTCACAAAAATTCTTAAACCTAGAAATACCTTGCCCTTCTTCCCCGGAAATAAAATAGTCCCTTTTTTCCCGCGCACTTTGTCCCCCCCTCAGGCTTGGGGGGGCCCAGCTAGGGGGCGGAAAAACATCAAAATATCTTTATCATCCACCTGTGGCCAGTCCCAGCGAAATTTGATCGGGGTTACTGGGGGGGCCCATGCACTTTTTCATAAATGTAATTTAAACCTCCTTTACCCCACTGTCCCTCGTCATCGCTGAAAAAGTTGTAATACCTTGGCCCCCTTAATACGTGGGTGGCCTTTCATACCCGAAAAGCATAAAAAAATTCCTACCTTTTATCCCCCCCTCTCCTTGGGCAGTTTTTTCAGGGGTTCTTTGGTCCCAAAACGGGCCCTTTTCTGTCTTATCAAGTGTCATTAGTTTTTTATCATTTAGTTTTGACAGTTTTACCACTTGAATCAGAAAACAAACCCCGACTTGTGGGGGGTATCAACGTCTGAGTCACCTTTTCTGCTTCGTGTTTCTTTTTTTTCTTTCTTTTTTGTTTTTCTGTTGCCGAGGAAATTGGGTCTGGGAGCAAAAGCCCCTCATCGGATACGATGACGTTTTCTGGGGGTGGGCGATGATGCAATTTGGGCGACCTCTTGATTTAAAAATTTTGCTTCGAATGAGTCTGTCCTCTTCGGCACCAATTTACCACATCCCCCATCCCGTTTTTTTCCTTTACGTTCATCCTTTTCTTTTTGCGCCCATTTGGGGATCAAAACCTGCCTTTTTCAGGGGACAGCCTGTTCCTTCCCCTAAAGTTAATAATCCAGTCACCCCCCGGCGGGTTTTTCATTAAACAATGCCCCCAGTTTCCCTTGGCCTCCCCGATATTCGAACCAATTGCTTTTAGTTTTTGTTTTTTGGGGGCCCCAAAAAACCAGCTCGGCCACGCGTTTAATTTTTACGAGGGAATTTTTTGTTCTAGATGCAAGGGGTAAAATTGTTTTACGCCCTCTGGATTTAATTTTAAGCAACCCCTTATTAGGGAGGCATCTTTTACGAAGCATCGATGTAGATATGTGGTACTTCTTGGCAGTCGATCTCACTGATGCTCCAGCATTCACCTCCTCTATGGCCACCTGAATCGATGTCTCTGTGTAGAGCCTGATCTTCTTGATGTATGTCCTAGGCATCGTTACACTGTCAGAGAAAGACAAGAAGATCATTAGATAATGGTTATTATGATTTATTTTGTCAAAGGTCACTTCATATTGTACAATATATGACAAAAAACAATATGGGGGAAAAAGAAACCTAGTGGGGTAATAAAAAACATATGATTTTTATTACCTTAATTGCATGTTGCAAGTCGGGGTAAAAAAAAACATACCTGTGAGTCGGATACTGGAGTTGACAGGAGAATCACTGCAGGGGAGTGGAGAAGCCAACCTTAGTATAACACCTGAAAGCAGAAAAAAAATGCGTTGCATGCAAACCCTTCCGGGCATTGAACATTAACAAAAAATAATAAAAAAGTTGAACGGACAAAAAAATGAATCTTTTCTGTCGCGTAGCGATATATACTTACCACAATTTTTTACAAATAAAATGCCGTTTGCATAAAATGTTGCTTATATTGTGGGCAATCTGTAGGACACAAGCAGAATTTTTTATTCCATAAACCTAACATATGAGGACATATTTTTTTTCTTTCTCCCAACTACCCCCTAGTTTTTTTTTACCCCAATTGATGATATAGTGAGTAGGAGTATGAACAACCAATACCGAGTGGCTACCCAAATTGGTATTCTTAAAGGAAGCTATTCCAGGAATCAGTTTGACATTTCTCCTGAAAGATTGCTGAAGGAAAGTGACAGTAACAGTGACACTGCGATTTGTCTCCGAGCAGCCGTTATCAAAGCATCCCATCAGTGGAGGACAAGGTTTTGTTAAGTGTTCATGTAATGGTCCCCAAAAATGCCAAACAAATCGATGCAAATGTTTCAAATATTATGTTACCCTTATCTGTATTGTTATTACAGGTAACTGGGGTCAACCCGAATAAGAATACTTACAAGTGTTGGTGACACTGTAGGGGATGATTTCCTCAGAAGTATAGATTGATGGGTAGGAGTCTTTACCGTCCTAGCCAGACACTTCAAATGGTAGTTTAATAAAAGTGGTCGAGCGGTTGTTTTATAAGGCTTGGTTATTACAAAATACCAGAATAAATAATTACAATATATATATATATATATATATATATATATATATATATATATATATATATATATATATATATATATATATATATATATATATATATATATATATATATATATATCTGTACACTGTGAGGGCGAGTGACAAGTCACGTGTTCCGACGGCCAAGGGAATGGCCGGAACAGCTCAGTGACTCTGTCCGTTGGCTTCTGTCTTCCCTCCGGCCAGTTGCAGCATATATGAGTTTTGGCCGGAATCTAACAGGTTCCGGTGTTCATGTCTCTCAGGCCTGTTGCATCTGTGTCAGCGTCATCATCCTTGGGCAGAGCGCTGAGATGATACACACAGCTTGTGTGTGTAGGCTGGAACCAGGTCGAGGTGTCTACATGTTGCATCAAGACACCAGGTTGTCCTGATGCAGGCCATGGCGTAATACTTCGTCAACATAACCTCATCAAAAGATGTTGCCTCAGACTGACAGGCGACACACATCCTGTAGCTTAATTGATAAATTAGTTATATACATATAAGCTATACCTATTCAGGATCCTAATAATAAACAGTTATGCAATAGTAGATGCCACAATAGTCTCAACTGCAAAAACAAGTGAATATGTAATTGTGTTCTCATTGTTCCAAGTCATTTACTTGCTAAATTATTTACTTTTTAACTAGTGTTTTTAAAGCTGTGTGATTTTTTTATGAATATAACTGTAGTACAAAATAGTTACTTTCGCCTTCCAAATGTCAAATGCACAGTAACAAAAGACTTTAGTCAATTCGTGAAATGTCCGGGCACAAAATTCCGTCATTTCATGAAGGACTAGAAATTTCAGTCATTTCATGAATTGACTGACCCTCACAGACATTACATGTAATGACTGACAGTTTTAGTCATTTCACGAAATGACTGATATCACAATTTGACTGTAACATATATATGTATATACTGGTCCATGGACGGTGGTCCCTCCAACTGAGCAGCTTCACACCACTGGGTTACAGGCAGTGGATGCCGAACATCCCATTGACGTAACCGCACCCTCTCTTTACGAAGTCAGAGAGGCTGTAGCAAGGTTGAGGGGTAGAAAGGCAGCTGGTGTTTGTAATATCAGTGCGGAGCTCCTCAAAGCTAGGGGTGAGGCCATGATCCGTGGGTTGAATGCTGTCCTGACTGCCGTGTGGCAATCAGGTACCATTCCTCCTGACTGGAAAAGGGGGCTGGGGCTGGTCGTCCCTATCTGGAAAGGGAAAGGGGACCGTCAGGACTGCAACAATTACCGCGGTATTACACTGCTCAGCGTGCCAGGCAAGGTGCTTGCCCATCTATTGCTGACACGGATCCGCAGTCATCTGCTGAAGCATCAGAGACTTCAGCAGTCTGGGTTCACACCTGGTATGTCAACAACGGACCGTATCCTAGAGCTTCGTGTCCTGCTGGAACGCCGACGTGAGTTTCGACAGGGGATGCTTGCAGCCTATGTTGATCTCAAACAGGCGTTTGACTCAGTGCATCGTGAGTCAGTCTGACATCTTCTGCGACTTCGCGGGATTCCTGCAAGGACTATTGATTTGATGACTGGTCTGTATTCTGGTACTGAGAGTGCTGTGAAGTGTGGGGCAGGTGTATCCAGCTTCTTTCCTGTTAATACAGTAGTGAGGCAAGGGTGCATCCTTGCCCCATCATTTTTCAACACTTGTATGGATCAAACTTTGGGCAAAGTTGTAGATCAAAGTGATTGTGGAGCATCCCTCCACAATGATGATGCAGTAATCTTTGCTGAGTCGCTGGAGGTACTGGTGATGGCTCTCAAGGCGCTGCACAAGGAGGCAAAGCCTTTGGGACTTGAGGTCTCCTGGCTTAAGACCAAGGTCTAGGTGTTTGGAGGCTTACTAGATGAACCAGTACAGTCTGTTCATGCGTGCGACTAGGACATTGAGATCTTGGAAAGTTTTCATACCTTGGTAGCGCAGTCCATAATGACGGCGGGTCACGTCAAGAAGTCTTACGGCGGATTGGCATAGCCCACGGTGTTATGGACTCGCTCAGCGGGAGTATTTGGCGTTGTCGGTACCTGTGCAGGAGGAATAAGATCCGGATCTTCAAGTCGCTTGTGATCCCTGTCTTACTCTATGGTTATGAGACATGGACACTAAATAGCGACTTGAAGAGACGAATCGATACCTTTGGTAATAAGTGTTTTCGCAAAATCATGGGTATCGCTGGGATGATTACGTGTCAAATCAGCGATTGCACCGTGAGACTGAATCGAGGCCTATTACCTGCATTGTCCGACAGCGTCAACTTCGGCTATATGGGCATGTGGCAAGCTACTCTGAAACCGATTCTTCCCATCGGGTTGTATATGTAAGTGACACTCCGGCGCGGAGGTTGCCAAGGGGGCGCCCACAAGGCTCGTGGCTGGGGCAAGTTGATGTTTCTTGTCGTGAGCTGCTTGGTAGGGGGAAAGGACCTGCATGGGGACCCTCGTGGTGACCCTGTGCGGGGCTCGTAGGGTGGGCGGGGGGCTACGCCCCCCCCGGGGGTTGCCCCCCTATATGATTGATATCATCATCCCCACAAACAGGGAAAGGAGAAAAATTTCACTCTTTCGGTGCGTTTAAAGAGGCAAATTTAAAACCCCGTATCGGTGACAGGTGACTAGGCCTGGTAAAAAATTACCACGTGAGGCCCCACGGCCCCTGTACTTTCCCTTTTTTTTATTATGTTCTTAGTTTTCTTTTTTCCCCTCTCTTCCCGATGCTACCCCGTTACACGTTCCCCGCAATTTCAATACCACCTGAAATATCATTTTCACAGTAAATAAAAATAAACGTATATTTTATATATATAATATATATATATATATAATATAATTTTATATATTTATATATATAATAATATAGTTATTTATTTAAAATATAAAATATAATATATATAATATTAAATTAATATATATAAATAATATAAAATATAATATAATATATATATATTATATAAAATATAAATATATAATAAAATATTATATATATATATATATAATTATATATAATATTATATATAATTATATAATATATATAATATAATATATATATAAAATTTTTTTATTATATATATATATATATATATATAATATATAATTAATATTATAATTTTATTTTTTATATATTATAATATATTATTATAAAAATTTAAAATATATATTATTTTATATATAAAAATATATATATATAAAATATATTTTTATAAAATATAATATAAAATAATATATATTTTTAAAAAATTAAATATATATTTATATATATATATATATATATATATATATATAAATATATATTTTTATATATATAATATATATATATATATATATATATATTATATATATATATATAATATCATAATATATATATATATATATATATGTATGATATTATATATATTATATATATGTATTTCTATTTATATAGTGATATATATATATATATATATAGTATTATATATATTGATATGTATCTATATATATATATATATAGATGTATATGTATAATATATTATAGATATATATAATATATATGATATATGATATATATATATATTATAATATATATATATATATATATATATATATATTAATATATATATATATAGTATATATCTATATAAATATATATATCTATATATATATATCATATATATAATATATATATATATGGATATATATATGATATCTATAATATAATATATAGTATATATATATATATATATATATATATATAGTATATATATATATGGATATATATATACTATGATATATATATATATATATATATACTATATATATATATATATATATATCTACTATATATATATATATACTAGGTGCATCAAACCACCCACTTTTTTCAAAAAATACATTGTTTCTGCCTGTACCTAGTCTAAATTTGTTCCAAATCATACCAAACACTATCTTGCTAAATTTTAGTGCAATCTAACACTATTTGGGTCCCCGCCATAAGTTTTAAATTAACAGTAAAAATCCGGTCGTTTTCAACGTATATAAATATGCGTGAAACCGTTGGGGTATAAAAACCCTGTAAAATTAGCGTTATATGCATCCCTATGTGAAAACACCCAAACTTTTTTAAAATCTTTATTCACTCCACTCAAGAGGTTTGGGACTTTTGCTGCATAGAAAAAAAAAGTTCCGGGTTTTCTGGTTTACTTCACCCAAAAACACGGTGACAGTGACAGGAAATTTTTTTATTCGAGGATCCCAAATATTTAAGCTATAAATTTAAATTTGGGTTAAGGCTTAGAGGGGTTCAACAACCCCCGCAGGCTTTTCAATTGGGGGCCTGCTCAACGCGGGAAACATTGGGAGTTTTCGCCCGCCGACGTTTTAAAGTCTGCGCTGATTTAACCCCACTTTCCACTTTTGACCTTTGTTTGCCGAATGTGTGCTGCCGATTCTGGAACGAGGTGTCTGCCATTTTTTTAACTGGTTCGTCAGGAAGGAGTCGTCCAGCTGCAGCAGGTAAAATGTTACCGAATCGGGACCAACAAACTGCGCAAGAGTTGGGGTCGCAGATATATCTCGGAAATTTAGGTTTGCCGAAACCCTTCCAAAACGGTTCGGGCCGAGTAGCTTTTCATCGGGTTTTGAAAACCAGCAACGCTGGAAAGGCACGTCGTTCATCGGGGGGACTTTATGTGAAGAGAGCTAGGGAACCATCCTGTGTAAAGGTCCCATAGGTGTCCCCGGAATGCTCGCACTGTTTGGTTCACTCCCCTCGTCCCAACAGGCACGGTAGTTCAATCTTTCCCAAGGGGGCTCAGTCGGGGAAACTCAAGTCTCCCCAGTTAGATAATAAGGGTAGAAACGTGCACAAATTCCCTGAGCTTGGGCCGGGGTGTCTCGTGGTGATTGTTTTTGGCGGCAAGTTTCCTATTTGAGGTCAAAAAGCTATTTGATTGAGTAAAAGCTTGGCCCTCCACCTGGCCTTGTAAAGTGCCCTGGTCGTTGAACTATACTTCGGCTCTACCTCGTTTCTTCGCATGGGAAATACTATCCAGTTCGATAAATCCAGGATCGTCTCTCCGTACTGAAAATTTCGTTTGTGCAATCCGAGCAACTGGACCTCAGGTCTTGTAAAACTGCGTACGTATCGTGAATGGATTATGCCCAGTCGCAAAGT
>JACEEZ010001892.1:0-7500 GCA_016584305.1 Chionoecetes opilio
TTTTTTTAATAGAATATCGCTTCTAGGTTTTTTTAATAGAAAATCGCTCTTAGGTTTTTTAATAGAAATACGCCCTTCAGCTTTCAAATGGAGTTCTTCATGAATGGTTTCCTTTGATTGTTTTATGATTATTTGTGGAGAGGTAAATACTCTTTCCTTTTCATCTTCCTCCTCTTCCTCCTCTTCTTCTTCCTCCTGTAAGAGTTCATGGCTATTTCACTTATAGGTTCATATTCTTCCTTATCTTCTTCTTCTTCCTCCTTTTTAAAGTTGATGGCCATTTCACTTCGTTTGGAAAGATATACGTCTTTTTCTAATTTTTTCTCTTTTTTTCTTCTTGATTCTTCTTTCCTCGTTTTGGAGTTCATGGCTATTTCACATTGTTGAGAAAGATTAACCCCTTCACGCCCAGATCTTTCCTTTGCTATATGAAATTGTCTGTTGTTAGCCATAAAATTACGAAAAGTAACTGAATATACCAAATTAGTTAGTGGACAAGGGTACTAAACAGGTCATAATCTATAAAATATTGATTATATTAACTAAAATTCGCCTAGTGGTACACAAATTACAATGGAAACTAGGGGGGGGGCACTCAGTAGAGCGCATACCTCCGCCCGAATAATAATAATAAAAACAAAATTTAAAAAAAAAAAAAAAAAAAAAAAAAAAATATATATATATATATATATATATAATATATATATATTTATATATATAATATATATATATATATATATATATAATATTATATATTTATATATATTATTATATATATATATATATATATATATATAATATTATATATATATATATATATATATATATATATATATATATATATATATGCACTCAGTATGAGCGCATACCTCCGGCCGAATATTTCATCAATTGGTTGCCATGGCAACACTTGTCAATAGATTTCATCCAAAATTAAATCAGTCCTTCCTTATACCAAATAGACTTGGTATACCGAGTTTGGTCCAAATCTATTCGTAACTTTTCGATAAATCCTGTACACTAACAGACAGACAGACAGACAGACAGACAGACAGACAGACAGACAGACAGACAGACAGACAGATCGGGGTGAAAACATAACCTCTCCAACTTCGTTGGCGGAGGTAATTATGTTCTGGGTCTCAAGGGGTTAATGTTCATATTCCTCCTCTTCCTCTTCTTCCTCGTTTAGAGTTCATGGCTATTTCACTTACCGTAGATAACACTATATAGTCGCCAGTCACTTGCCACTACACTAATGTCGCCAGGCACAATATATTACGAATTTTAGCATCACTACAGACTTTTATGTGCCACTGAAGACATGTAGTGTGATGTACATAATATAAACTACTGTGCATGCCTCTTTAGTGGTACATAAAAGTCTGTAGTGATGTTAAAATCCATTATATATTGTGCCTGGCGACATTAGTGCAGTGGCAAGTGACTGGCGACTATAGTGTTATCTACGGTAGTTGAGAAAGATATAACGTCTTTTTCTTATTGGATCTCACCTTGTTTTGCTGTTAATTCTTCCTCTTCTTCTTCCTTGTTTTAGAGTTGAAGGCTATTTCATTTATTTAAGAAAGATATGTTCTTATATTTCTTCATTAACCATTTTTTTACAAAGACTTCTTCATTTTCTTAATCCGCACCATTTTATCATCCTCTTCATCTTCCTTCCTTCCTTCCTTCCCTCCTTCCTTCCCTCCTTCCCTCCTTCCCTCCTTCCCTCCTTCCTTCCCACCTTCCTTCCTTCCTTCCTTCCTTCCTTCCCTCCCGATATTCTCTAAGTAAGAAATCTGTCTTGGTAAAAACAATAATTTACTCGAATATTATGTTGCGTGTTGCATTTTCTCACCCTCTTCATCTTCCTTCCTCTTCCTCTTCCTCTTCCTCGTTATAGAGTTGAAGGCTATTAAATTATCACATATTTGAGAAAGATACAACTTCTTCTATTACTTCTTCATTAACCCCTTCACGCCCAGATCTTTCCTTTGCTATATAAAATCGTATGTTATCGAGCCATAAAATTACGATAAGTAACTGAATATACCAAATTAGTTAGTGGACAAGGATACTAAACAGGTCATAGCTATAAAATATTGCTTATAGTCACTAATAATCGTCTAATGGTACCCAAATTACAATGGAAATTACGTTCTGGGCCTCAAAGGGTTAACCATTTCTCACCTCTTTAATCTTTCACATGTTTTCATAACGTTTACCTTTTTTCATCCCTTATTGCCTTATGTGAGAAGTAAGGTGTCTGTTTGACCTCGCTTGACCTCCGTCTTGACCCCTGCTGGACGTAAAGGAATACTGGAGGGAGGGGAAGAGGGTTGATGGATGAGAGGGGAGGAGGGGGGTAGTAGTGTGCCATCTGTTCTTGCCCATTTATCTTGTCCATGAGGAGTGAGAGAGAGAGAGGAGAGAGAGAGAGATGAAGAAGAGAGGGGGAGAGAGAGAGAGAGAGAGAGAGAGAGAGGAGAGAGAGAGAGAGAGAGAGAGAGAGAGAGAAGATGGGGGAGAGAGGGAGAGAGAGAGAGAGGAGAGAGAGAGGAGAGAGAGAGGAGAGGGGAAGAGAGAGATGAGAGAGAGAGAGAGGAGAGGAGAGAAGAGAGAGAGAGAGAGAGAGAGAGAGGAGAGAGAGAGAGAGAAGAGAAGAGAGGAGAGAGAGAAGAGAGAGAGAGAGAAAGGAGGGGGGAGAGAGAGAGAGAGAGAGAGATGAAGAGGAGAGGAGAGAGAGAGAAGGAGAGAGAGAGAGAGAGAGAGAGGGGAGAGAGAAAAGATACTGATACTGATACATTTATTTGGCCCTTAGCAATACAGTAATGTAAACTATATATACATGTATATATTATAAGGCTTGGTCTGTTGAGCCGGAGCTCTTATACAGACCTGTTGCGAAACATAGTTGCCGATTTAGGTCAGATAAATAAGGCCCGAGACATATATAAAAAATAAATCTCATTACCTTTAAAAATTCTACCAAAGATAATTATTATATAAGCAATAGTTAATAACATACAAAAATTAATGTGAATAAAAATGAAATACAAATAGAATATACGCAAATCTTGAGGCAAAAACAAAGGCTAATATTAACAAACACACAAGCATACAAAAAACTAAAATACACATGAATGAACAAGGATTAGATTTATTGATCGATTTTTTTCTTCTTTATTTTACACTTGAAAATGTTACTATCGGTGATGTTTTTAAGATCTTCTGGCAGCCGATGCCACAGTGTTACTCCCCTAACCGTAATGCTTCGCTGTGCATGGGACGTTCTGCATATAGGAATTTTTAGATCATTTGGTCTTCGGCTATTTGAGTTGTTAGACATGAACTGAAAACCACTGTCAACTTGGTATGTGTATAATGCTTTGGGGAGAGAGAAAAGAGAAGAGATGGAGAGAGAGAGGAGAGAGAGAGAGAGAAGAGGAAGAGAGAGAGAGGAGAGAGAGAGAGAAGAGAGAGAAAGAGAGAGAGAGAGAGAGAGAGAGAGAGAGAGAGAGAGACATACAGGAAAATAGATAGACAGACAGACAGACAGATAGATAGACAGACAGACAGACAGACAGGAAAATAGACAGACAGACAGACATACAGACAGACAGATAGATAGACAGACAGGAAAATAGACAGACAGACAGACAGATAGATAGACAGGAAAATAGACAGACAGACAGACAGACAGATAGATAGATAGACAGACAGGAAAATAGACAGACAGACAGACAGACAGATAGATAGACAGACAGGAAAATACAGACAGACAGACAGACAGACAGACAGACAGAAGCCGTTCACAGTTCACCAAAATATTTCTCATTAATATCACCTTTATATTTTTATTGCTTTTATTTACTTTTCAAATCACGTTCTATACCTTTTAATAATTAGAATTAGCTATTCATTGACCTTTACAATATGTATTCAGCCAACCAGGTAACAAGTAAGGGTGCAAATAACACAACATCACAGGTGACATAAATTTCATTAAGAACAGGTTGTGCAGATGTCATAGCAAAATCCAGTCAGAGAATTAGGGCAAGAGAGAGAAGAGAAGAGAAAGAGAGAGAGAGAAGAAGAGAAGAGAGAGAGAGAGAGAGAGGAAGAGAGACGAGAGAGGAGAGAGAGAGGAGAGAGATGAAAACAGAGAAGAGAGAGAGAGAGAGAGATACAGATAGAGAGAAATACAGATAGAGAGAATACAAGATATATATATATATATATATATTATATATATATATATAGAGAGAGAGAGAGGAGAGAGAGAGAGAGAGAGAGAGATGGAGGACGAGAGAGAGAGAGAGGAGAGAGAGAGAACGAGAGAGAGAGAAGAGAGAGAGAGAGGATAGAGAGACAGGACTGATAGAGAGAGAGACAGACTGATAGAGAGAGAGACAGACAGACAGACCGACAGACAGACAGACAGACAGACAGACAGACAGACAGACAGACAGACAGACAGAGAGTGAGACAGAGAGTGAGACAGAGATACAGAGAGAGAGAGAGAGAGAGAGAGAGAGAGAGAGAGAGAGAGAGAGAGAGAGAGAGAGAGAGAAGAGAGAGATGAGAGTGAGAGAGATGAGAGAGAAGAGAGAGAGAGAGGGGGAGAGAGAAGAGAAAAAAAAAATAAGGAAAAGGGGGACTAAATAATGAAAACTAATAGACGAAAGTGTCAAAAACAGGTATGAATAATGACACAGTGAAACAAGGTAGGAAAGTTGGAGTATTGGGGTTATAAATGGGAGGACAGCTATATTGGCCGCACCGTGATGTATAATGGTGGCGTATTCCCGTTCTCTATGCGAGTATGTGGTTTACGAGTGAAGAGTGGCTGTAGCTCCGAAACTAACCATAGGAACTTCTCGAAAATATCCTCATTGTGATTCCCACGCAAAGTTACATGAAACATCTTAGGAAAACGTAACCTACCCTATCCGTAACCTAACGTAACCTAACCCACGTGTTCAAGAGTAAACCTCACATACTCTTCCAGAAAACGAGGAACATGCGACCGGGAGAGGAGAGGAGAGGCAAGTGTCGTTTAGGGGACGGTTGAAAGATGAGGTATGAGAACAGAGAAACTGGTCTTTGGTGGTGATAAATGGAGTATTGTTTCAAGGGTTTGTGTTGAATTGTGTTGTCATCTTTTGTACTTTGAAGTGAGGTATGAGATGGGATTGTTATGTGTGATGGAAATGGTTCAATGTATTGGGTATGGATGTGTTTGTGGACGATTACATGCATACGATACAGGTTAACATGTACAGGTTAGATGTAGGTTAACCCCTTGAGACCCAGAACGTAATTTCCATTGTACTTTGCGTATACCATAAGACGATTTTTGTGACTATAAGCAATATTTTATAGCTATGACCTGTTTAGTACCCTTGTCCACTAGCTAATTTGGTATTTTTAGCTACTTTTCGTAATTTTTGGCTAACAACAGACGATTTTATATATAGCAAAGGAGAGTATCTGGGCGTGAAGGGGTTAATAGAATGCGGAGTGATGGTATTTGAAGGATAAATGATAAAATATTAGTATGGGAATGTTAAGTTTAAGGAACTTGATCAACGTACTGAAAAAATATACTTTAGAAGAAATGACATGCAAAAGATAGGTTAATAGAATGAGGAATTATGGTATTTGAAGGAAAAATTATATAAGTATTGAAAAATAATATAGAAGTATGAAAGTATGGGAATGTTAAGTGCAAGGAAAATGCATTAACTCCTTCACGCCCAGATCTTTCCTGGGCTATATAAAATTGTTTGTTGTCAGCCATAAAATTACGAAAAGTGACTGAATATACCAAATTAACTAGTGGACAAATATACTAAACAGGTCATATCTATAAAAACATTGCTTATATACACTGTAAATCGTCTAATGCAGTGCTCTTCAACCTTTTTTGATGTCGTCCACCCCTAGCGGTGATTTGGTAAAAGATGTCCACCTCAATCTTTTTTAATCTCTAAAATCTCACGGCTCTTGACATTGTAAATATGCTATAATCCTAGATAGACTATCATTCTACAAATGTATAAGTAGGGGAGGCGGTAGCGGAGTGGTTAGCGTCTCCGACTGACGTTCTCGGTGACCCGAGTTCGATCCCCGAAGAAAACCAAAACCTTTCTGCACCGTCGAGTGCCCTAAGAACACCCACATGCCCTGTCCATCAACTCTACCTTCCATTGCGAGTGCATCGGAGGACACAGGGGGCGGCATGAGCCTCTAATCACAGACGTCACTATAATCACTCATTTTCTATTTACAGTTTACATATTATTCAGTATAACAACACATGCAGTCTAAAACTATAAGTATAGAAGAAGAAAAAAAACATAGCTTAGGAATTCCAGAGCAAATGCATTTTTCTTCATGACACTAAAGTAAAATTGCACATAATATGCGTTATATTTAGTAATCCAGAAAACAAAGCTTTTCCCTCAAGAAACAAAAATCAGTGGCCTGGCTGCTGTTGCAATTTGTCTGCTATCAGCTTAAATCGAGGCATCAGATGATTTTCAAATGCAACCCGCATGATAGGATCCAAATTCGGAATGGCAATCCTTTTCTTTGCCTTGCTTAAAACTAAGCTTGAGAAACCTTGCTCACACAGATATAATGTTGGCATCTGCACAAACATGGCTGTTGCTTTCTCAAGTAACTCCTTGTATTCCTGAGTATCAATCAAGCAGGGCAACCCAGAAATGCATGGGATGGCCAAATGTTTTGAAAGCTGCTTTTTGAGAATATTACACTCGAAGCTCCAATAGGGCATCAAAATGATCAGTTCCATCATTTGAAAATGGAGTAAGCATCCACATGTTGGAGGTCAGGTCTCTTGGAAATATAAGTCAAGGTTTTCCTGCATCAAAGTAAGGTGCCTGGTAATCAAGTGGGACATTCGTACCTCCAGTGTCTGTTCTATTGTCTGCATACCATCATCATGTTCTCAGCCACATTCTCTCATATAGGTATCAAAGACTTCAAATTCAGAAAAAACACTGATCTATACTGACACGTGGGCATGATCTCGTCCACCCACCTGTCCACCCCAAGACAGCCGTCCACCCCTCGCTCATTCTCGTCCACCTTAAGGTGGACCGTCCACCCAGGTTGAATAGCACTGGTCTAATGGTACCCAAATTACAATGGAAATTACGTTGTGGGTCTCAAGGGGTTAATGTACTGGAAAAATGATGTACTTTGGGAGAAATTAGATTCATGAAAAGTTAATAGTATGAGGTGGTATGTTAAATAAGAGAGAGAGATAGAGAGAGAGACAGATAGAGAGAGAGACAGATAGAGAGACAGAAGACAGAGAAGAGAGGGAAGAAGGGGAGGAGAAAAGAAGAAGAAGAGAGAAAGGGGAGAGAGAAAAGAGAGGAGAGAGGAAAAGAGGGNTCCTTGGCTTTGTGTTCCAAAAGGTCATCCAAGTTCACTTGGAAATATAAGTCGGGTTTTTCCTGCTCA
>JACEEZ010001892.1:12500-15000 GCA_016584305.1 Chionoecetes opilio
CGTCGCTCTACCGCCTTGACTCTTGGTACGGGCCAAAGGTGTCGCTTACCACGGTGCTCTCCTCTCTCTCTCTCTCCCCTCTCTCCTCTCTCTCTTCTCTCTCTCTCTCCTCTCTCTCTCTCTCTTCTCTCTCTCCTCTCTCTCTCCTCTCTCTTCTCTCTCGTCTCTCTCTCTCTCTCTCTCCCTCTCCTCCTCTCTCCCCTCTCTCATCTCTCTCTCTCTCTCTCTCTCTCTCTTCTCCCTCTCCTCTCTCTCTCTCTCCTTTCTCTCTCCTCTCTCTCTCTCTCCTCTCTCTCTCTCTCTCTCTCTCTCTCTCCTTCCTCTCCATCTCTCTCTCTCTCTCTCTCTCTCTCTCTCTCCCCTCTTCCTCTCTCTCTCTCTCTTCTTTTCTCCTCTTTCTTTTTTCTTTTTTTACATTTAAACTGATATACAGATAAGATAGATACAGATGATAGATAGGCAGATAGTACATTTTGGTTTTATTAGAGCTAAAGCTCTAGTTTTATACTAGAGCTATCTATAGGTAAATATGGGAGCATACGCTAAGCTGCGCGTGGCATGCGGTGCTCATCTCCGTGGCATTAGCCCTTAGAGCCTGTGGTGGGTGAGACCCGTTACCCGGGACACAGGCTAGTGTGACTCCCGGTTTACCACAGTTACTTTCCCCAGGTTACCCAGGTACCTATATATCAAACCCGAAAGGGAGGAAGAGCAGCTGGGTAGGCTGGTCACCGAGTTGCCCTGGCCCGGGATCGAACCAGGGCCCGCAGATTCGTAGCCAGGCACGCTACCTACTGCACCACGGAGGCGACTATCTATAGCTACACAAAATATAAAAGTAATTTTATATATAATAATAATTTAGGCCATCAACCAGCTGTTCACCCCCCGCTTAAAGTCTTGTAGCGAGGCGTGGTGGTGGAGGTCGGTTTGGTGAGCTAACTGGTTCCACAGACGGTTTTAGCGGGGTAAGAAGAAACGTAGGTGGTGCTCTGTCCTGGAAAAGGGCACAGTCACTTGCTCCTGTTGTGTGGGCGACACGGGTGGAGTGAAGGGGCGGCGGGAGCCTGGGGAGCTTGATGGGTGCCAGGTGGGGGCGTGTGGAGATTTAGTGCCTTGTGCATGACACATAAACCTGCCACATCTCTGCGCTCCTGGAGGGGTTGGAAGGAGTCAGGCGCGTGGTGGGGACGTTTGTCGTTAACCAGTCGCTGGGCTCTTCTCTGGACGCGGTCTAGTGTGGCCAGGTAAATGGGTGGGCAGGAAGACCATGCTAGGGGGGAGTATTCCATTAGGGGACGTACCTGAGCCTTGTACAGGACCTCAACCCCCTTGGCATCTAGAAGGTGGGAGATGTGCCGGACACAGCTGAGTCTCCAGGCCGAGTTTTTTAGCAACTCTCCTGGCATGACTGGTGAAGGTCAGTCCCGCGTCAAACTCTACCCCAAGGACGGAGATGGATCTCTGAAGGGGGAGGGATCTGCCCTCAAAGCCGTATGTCCGGTGCTGTCAGGTTGGCGATGTCTTGCCTGCGGGAGATAAGCAGAGCCTGGGTTTTGTCAGGGGCCAGGCTGACCTGCCATCGACTACTCCAGGTGACGATGTTGTCCAATGCCAGGTTGATGCGGCACACAGTGTCCTGCCAGTCACGTCTGTTGCAAGGGAAGGCAAGGGTTGCAGTCCACCAGCGTAGGCTGGGCCTCAGGAATGAGCTGGATAATGTCATTGAAATAGACATTCCACAGAATATGCCGAGTACGCTGCCCTGCGGGATGCTGGCGGGATGGGTTGCTGGCTGGAAGTGTGGTCGTGATCACCACCCGTAAGGTCTGTCTTGGAGGTGTTCTGGATTGAGGGCTNTCAAACCCCCTTGTCTTTTTAGAATGTAGTGATACGAAACACCCGGGAGTCAGGGAATCATGTAAAGGCAGATTTTTCACATAAAATGTCCCTTTTATACAACAAACTGCTCCGCCTGCGGTGTTGGAGATCCAGGCTTTCCGATTACCCCGAAGTCGAATTTCCGAGGGTTTTTCCCTCTAGTCCCCCCACAAATAATAAGTCACTCAAATATCCAAACGCACAGATTTTTTATTTGTACCCCCAAAAACATTTTTTTATACAATTTTTAAAGTAAACCACTTATAATATCACATGATATAATATAAAATAAAATCTCAATAGAACAAATTGGACAAAAAATCCAAAACCCATAAATTTCTTACTATTTAAAGGATTAGATTTTAGACCCAAAATATTTTCCCTGTAATGCTTCTATCATCTTCTAATTGCATATACCTCCCTACAACACACACAACAGTTGAATTTTTTTTCTCTCCCCTTTTTTCTTTTTTTCTCTTTCTTTTTTTTTTTTTTTCTCTCCCTCTCTCGCTCCCTCGCTCTCGTCCCCTTCGCTCTCGCCCCCTCGCTCTCGCTCTCGCTCTCGTTTCCCCCTCTCTCGCTCTCTCTCTCTCTCTCTCTCTTTCTTTTTTCTTTTTCC
>JACEEZ010001894.1:0-2500 GCA_016584305.1 Chionoecetes opilio
GCCCCTTTATGTATACCTGATTAAAGCTCCGGGCTCTTTGTATATTACCCTGCCATTAGAAGGCTCCGGGTCTTTCTTGTATTTTTACCTGCCTTAGAAGGCCCCCGGTTCTTTTTTATTTACCTGCCATTAGAAGGCCCCCGGCTCTTTTCTGGTTTTATTTCCCCTGCCATTAGAAGGCTCCCGGCTCTTCTTGTATTATTACCCTGCCATTAGAAGGCTCCCGGCTCTTTCTTGTATTATTACCTGCCATTAGAAGGCTCCCGGCTCTTTCTTGTATTATTACCCTGCACATTAGAAGGCTCCCGGCTCTTTCTTGTATTATTACCCTGCCATTAGAAGGCTCCCGGCTCTTTCTTGTATTATTGCCCTGCCATTAGAAGGCTCCCGGCTCTTTCTTGTATTATTACCCTGCCATTAGAAGGCTCCGGCTCTTTCTTGTATTATTACCCTGCCATTAGAAGGCCCTGGGTCTTTCTTGTATTATTACCCTGCCATTAGAAGGCTCCCGGCTCTTTCTTGTATTATTGCCCTGCCATTAGAAGGCTCCCGGGTCTTTCTTGTATTATTACCCTGCCATTAGAAGGCTCCCGGGTCTTTCTTGTATTATTACCCTGCCATTAGAAGGCTCCTGGGTCTTTCTTGTATTATTACCCTGCCATTAGAAGGCTCCCGGCTCTTTCTTGTATTATTACCCTGCCATTAGAAGGCTCCCGGGTCTTTCTTGTATTATTGCCCTGCCATTAGAAGGCTCCCGGCTCTTTCTTGTATTATTAATTAACCCTTTGAGGCCCAGAACTTATCCTCCTTTTTTTATACATTTAATCTCCTCCCCTTCCTCTTCTTGTTCCAGCACTCCTCCTCCTCCTCCTCCCCTCCTCCTCCTCCTCCTCCTCCTCCTCCTCCTCCTTTTCCTTCCAACCCTCCTCCTTTCCTTCCAACCCTCCTCCTCCTCCTCCTCCTCCTCCTCCCCCTCCTCCTCCTCCTCCTCCTCCTCCTCCTCCTCCTTTCCTTCCAACCCTCCTCCTCCTCCTCCTCCTCCTCCTCCTCCTCCTCCTCCTCCTCCTCCTCCTCCTCCTCCTCCTTTCCTTCCAACCTCCTCCTCCTCCTCCTCCTCCTCCCTCCTCCTCCTCCTCCTCCTTTCCTTCCAACCCTCCTCCTCCTCCTTTCCTTCCAACCCTCCTCCTCCTCCTCCTCCTCCTTTTCTTCTCCAACACTCCTCCTCCTCCTCCTCCTCCTCCAATGTTCTATCTCTATCTCCCCTTGAGGCCCACAACGTAATTTCCATTGTAATTTAGCCCCTTTAGATAATTTTAATGAATATAAGCAAATTTTATAGATATGAGGCGTCCCGCATTAGAAGGGCCGCTCAGACCATTCTGCCAAAATCGATATTACAGTGTATATCACTCTATTGAGGTCTTAACTTTCGTCTGGGAGTGGATGAGTGTCCTGTTTTTTTTTTTTTTTTTTTTTTTTTTTTTTTTTTTTTTTTTTTGTTGTTGTTTTTTTTTTTTTTTTTAGTAGTAGTGATAATAATATAAGATGTAATTTTTTTTAATAGTTACTACTACTACTAGTAGTTTTAATACTACTCCTACTACTACTAGAGGGTAACTGGATGAGCGGCCCTTAAGCCAACGCACTGTTTCTTCACCATTTTTTCCACTTTATGTTATTGTTAATATTGTTATTTTGTGTTTTTATGTTCCAATATTAACGAATTACCATTATTGTGCAGTATTAAAAAAAAAAAAGCACTCAAACTTCGGTGAACTTCCGAAACCATAACACAGTATGCCATAACTATGCAAAAATTTGGTAGTGAATATCACGATCTCGAACATTTTTTGAGGCCATCGTGATTGTGATTGCCTACCAGTTATTTTGAGACTAAGTTCATTGTCATAGCATAATTAATAAGAAAGTTATGGTTGTCAGAAGTTCGCCAAACTTTGAACGCATTTTTCTCACTTTTTTATTTTGGCGCGAGCGGCCCTTCTAATGCGGGACGCCTCATATGACCTGTTTAGTATCCTGTCCACTAACTAATTTGGTATATTTAGTTACTTTTCGTAATTTTATGGCTAACAACAGATTATTTATAGTGAATATAAGCAATATTTTATAGCTATGACCTGTTTAGTATCCTGTCGACTAGTTAATTTGGTATATTTAGTTACTTTTGGTAATTTCATGGCTCGACAACATACAATTTTATATAGCCCAGGAAAGATCTGAGCGTGAAGGAGTTAAAAGGAGGCTAGACAGCTTCATGGATGGGGATGAAAGGTGGATGTAGGTAGTGTTAGGTATCAGGAACTACCACGTATAGGTCTCACGGCCTCTTGTAGCTTCCTTATTTTCTTATTTTCTTATGTTCTTATGTGTGGTGGTGCTTACAGATGCTTCGTTATTTTAATTGTAACCTAACTAACCTACTAATTTGGTATATTAAGTCACTTTGGTAATTTTATGGCTCGACAACAGACAATTTTAT
>JACEEZ010001894.1:12500-25743 GCA_016584305.1 Chionoecetes opilio
ATGTACTATGTTCTTATATTTTCTTATGTTCTTATGTACTATGTTCTTATATTTTCTTATGTTCTTATGTACTATGTTCTTATGTTCTTATGTATGTTCTTATATTTTCTTATGTATGTTCTTATATTTTCTTATGTATGTTCTTATATTTTCTTATGTATGTTCTTATATGTTCTTAAGTTCTTATGTATGTTCTTATGTTCTTATATGTTCTTAAGTACTTATATATGTTGTTATGTTTTGCAGCTTGATGAAATACGCATTCAGCTGCAGGAGTGAAGGCCAGACAGTCAGGTAAATTTGACCCAAAACTTAGATGCTCTTGAAGTCCATTGTGTGTACTTTGTAATTAGATACTTACACTGTAATGCACTGTCCTTGTCCATTGTATTGCGTCTTCTAGCCTGTGTTTGTTTTAGTCTGACCGGTCGCTGACAGAGTGATGTTTACAAGGGTTTCTGTAGTTTTGACCGCTGACAGAGTGATGTTTACAAGGGTTTCTGTAGTTTTGACCGCTGACAGAGTGATGTTTAAAAGGGTTTCTGTAGTTTTGACCGCTGACAGAGTGATGTTTAAAAGGGTTTCTGTAGTTTATCAATGCTGTCATGACTTCTATGGGTTATAAATGTCTATGTTGTAGAGTATATTGGAGTATTTTTTTGTACAATACCTCACAGGCCTGGGATCTTGCAGGCTATATGTATTAGTAGTATTCAAATCATCATAAAAGTTCTGTATGATGCAATGTTGACTTTCAGTGATATTACCTTGAGTGTTTCCTGGTGGGTTAGATCTAGCAGCTCGGCACCTCCTAGTCACTGTACTCCTAGTCTGGTATCCTTCCAATGGCATTTATTTATAGATTTGATTCTATTACCTATTATTAATGTCACCTCCGTGGTGCAGTGGCTAGCGTGCCTGGCTACCAATCTGCGGGCCCTGGTTCCAATCCGGTCCAGGGCAAGTCGGCGGCCAGCCAACCCAACTGTTCATCCTTCCTTTCTGGGTGGGTTGATAAATGGGTACCTGGGGAAACCTGGGGAAGGTAACTGTGGTAACCCGGGTGTCACGCTAGCCCTGTGTCCCGGGGTAACGGGTCCTCACCCACCACAGGCTCTGAGGGCTAATGCCACGGAGATGAGCACCGAGGCCACGCGCAGCATAGCGTGTGCCCCAATCTTGACCTTGACCTTGTATTCTATTATGTACATTTGCTTATCTATTTATTATTTTATTTATCATTTTATTTTGTATGTTAGTTACTTATCAATATATGTTGTGTGTGTGTGTGTGTGTGTGTGTGTGAGTGTGTGTGTGTGTGTGTGTGTGTGTGTGTGTGTGTGTGTGTGTGTGTGTTTTGTGTGTGGTGTGTGTGTGTTTTGTGTTGTGTGTGTGTGTGTGTGTGTGTGTGTGTGTGTGTGTGTGTGTGTGTGTGTGTGTGTGTGTGTGTGTGTGTGTGTGTGTGTGTGTGAGTGACCGGGCAATGTCTGATTGTTCTATGTTTTGCTCTTATTACTGTGGGATTATTTTCTTCCTATCTTTATCTATGAAGTGAAATGATACTCTCATGTTCCTCAACCCTCTATATGTATCATTATATATTATATTTACATGCTGCGCTAGTGACAGACCATCCCAGATCACTATTCCTATGTCTTTCTCTGCATATTTTCTCTTCAGGTAGTTAGTGCAGAGTCAATAAGGAGCTTTAAAAGGAGGCTGGATAATTTCATGGATGGGGATGAAAGGTGGATGTAGGTAGTGTTAAGTAACAGGAACTACCTCGTGTAGGTCTCGCGGCCTCTTGTAGCTTCCTTATGTTCTTATGTTCTTCTTCTAATGTTGTGCCGCTGCTCGCACAGCTGCACGGGAACAGTGTGCGCACCCTCAAGAGGATCGGCTCCCACAGCAGACTGGACTTTGATATGGAAACCAACATTCACGAATTTCAGCAACAAGGTCAACTTGAAAGTCTCTACAAGTTTTTAAGAACTCTTACCAATCTAACAACATTGAAATGCTCCCAAATGTGTAACAATTATATGCTGGAAATTATATCCAAGTCCTGCCCACACTTGGAGGAGATGAGCATCGAGATGTGCACCGAGATTGACGACGTGGGCGTCTTCTACCTGGCCGGTCACCTGCCCACCTCCGACACTTACTCCAGAATAAGACGAGGAGCAAAGATTCCTTCCAAGTCTGTTTGTACCAAGCTTAGGAAAATTAATCTAGACTATACCATGGCCTGTACCGCAAGTGTCATGTTACTGCATTTATGTCCCCTTATTGAGGAACTTAATGTTACCCCTGATGTGAAAATTGAGGACGTCTTCACAACCCTCCATGGCAGTGATCCTGAGAAGTACTCTGAAGTCACCACCCGGTACTCCCTCAAGGTGATTCACACCTACATGGAGCTTGACGAGAATGAGTTGTCGCTCATCGTGAGGACCTGCCCTCACCTGGAAGACGTCACCCTCCGCTGCAACGGCGTGGAGCGGAAAGACAGAAACCTACTAGCCAATCTTCTGGGTTTAAAAATTGTTACTCTGAATGTCATGAACTGTAACATGCTTGCCCTGATATGGTACCTTAACCAGAGAGGTAGGGTGGTGTGGGGGGACACCGTACTATTAGTGGAAAAATATTCATAAAAAATCCATTTTTTACCTGAGAGAGTGCACACTGTGCCCAAAACAAACTTCACAATATGGCCCACCTATGGTACCCTCATGAATACTTAACTCAGATAATAAGGGTCATTTAAGGTTTTTTATAAATTTTTGACTGTGATCCCCCCAGTTCGGTGTGACCCCACCCCACCCTACCTCTTAGTCATGAAGTCTACCCTGTTGCTCGCATGTAGTTCACTGAGGGTGGCGCTGCATCCGTGGTGGCATGGTGGCGCGAAATTTGAATTAATTTTCGCGTTGTAGCCTTCGTACGGTGATCCCCCCGTTCGGTGTGACCCCACCCCACCCTAATCATTTATTGCACCTAACAATACAGCATCTCACGGTAGCGCCTGTTAGCCTGACATTCACCAGGACGCATCTACAAAGTGTAATCCGTACATGCCCCAAGCTACAAAAGTTTGCCCTCAAGCTCAGCAACAGCCCCATGCAGCCAGACTTGCCTTACTCCTCCTTTGGTTCCCACACACTATACTTCCAGTCCCTGTCACACCTAATGCTAGAAGGCGCAGCAATCACTCCCGAGGACTTATCCGTGCTAGTGAGTCAATGCAAGCAGCTCCATGAACTTCATATACAGTACTAATTCACAACCTAGATATACTGGATGACCAAGTATTGTACAGTCTGTTAGATACCGGGAGTCTGCATAGCTTACAAACGCTCTTCCTGTACCGACCCATGCTGACACTGGCGGGCCTGAGGAGACTGTTAGATAAGTGTCCTCACCTGCACACCCTGGGACCGCTCTCCTCCTGGGCCATCACTAAAAAGATCATGAGGTCCTCATGAAGGAAATCAGGTTGAAGAATTTTGATTTGAATGTAGAGAGCCCAGAGATGATGCATTTAATCATACTTTGAATATGTTATGTATTTATGTATGTATGTATGTATGTATATATATGTATGTATGTATGTATGTATATATATGTATGTATGTATGTATATATATGTATGTATGTATGTATATATATGTATGTATGTATGTATATATATGTATGTATGTATGTATATATATGTATGTATGTATGTATATATATGTATGTATGTATGTATATATATGTATGTATGTATGTATGCATATATATGCACACATCATGTCATATATCATGCGCCTATTTCAGATAGTCAATAAGCGCCATCAATAGAAAACCAAAAAAATGGCTTCAAAATGTTTCAATGTTCAAAATGTCGTTTTTTTTTAACATTGAAACAGTTTGAAGCCATTTTCTTAGCTCTTTTATTTGTGGCGCTTATTGACTTCCTGAAATAAGCGCCTCACCTCATGTCACATATACTGCTTTAGGAATATTGTAGATGCAACAACTACAGGTGTATGTGTGGGGAACTGAAGTGTTATCAGTCTTAAGCAGTAGTACAAGTGTTCCACAAGTTTGTTGATTTCATATTTCTTTACTATCATTGTCAACACTATAATATTCCAGCATTAGAGAATAGAAAACTAGTCAAGAAGAAAGAGAAACTTTAATTAAAACTTGAAAAGATCTCCATATGTAGTTCTCACGTAACCAAATGACACGATTTTTCAGTTTTTTGGGTTATCAACATTATCATAAGTGGTCTATACTGTCCACCATGTCCTGCTATCCTGCCCCCATCCTACTACTGCCCGTTCCAGTTCCTTCCCTCATTTGTCCTCCCTTTCCCGACCTCCCTGTCTTGCGGACATTCTCCCGGAATCCCCCACCTTCTCCCTGGACAATTTAATCTTCCTCCAACAAATCCACATCCTACATCTGATCTAACCATCCTGCTGTGACATTCCGTTCTTTCCCCTTCCCTCACTGTTTCGTTATTTCTCTACAACCCTGACCCTTTTTATGCCTTGCCATAGTGCCATATGACCTCTGATGTCTGGCACATTCACCTTTTTGGGCATTAAATCAATCAGTCCAGTTCTTTTCCTCATCTATCCTCCCTCCCGAGCTCTCCTTGTCTTGCGGACGAATATTTGTTTGCAACTGAGCACTATTGTATCACTGGATGTAATGCAGCAGTAGTGAACTCAGCTATGTTATTTGCTATTCATATATTTTTTTGATAGCAATAGCAGAAGATTACAATAGCAGATTTAATAGCAGAAGTTACCCTTTGTGATGAACCCCTTCACGCCCAGATCTTTCCTTGGCTATAAAAAAAAATAATGTTGTCGAGCCATAAAATTACGAAAAGTGACTGAATATACCAAATTAGTTAGTCGACAAGGATACTAAACAGGTCATATCTATAAAATATTGCTGATAGTCACTAAATATCGTCTAATGGTACTCAAATTACTATGGAAAATTACGTTATGGGCCTCAAGGGGTTAAAAAAATGGATTGTAAGGGTGCAGCAGATCACAGAGTAGGATTAAAGGATATAAGAAGGATATAAGGATATAAGAATTTCCCAGGCCCAGAACGTAATTTCCATTGTATTTTGGGTACCATTAGACGATATTTAGTGACTATAAGCAATATTTTATAGATATGACCTGCTTAGTATCCTTGTCCACTAACTAATTTGGTATATTCAAGTCACTTTTTGTAGTTTTATGGCTCGACAACAGACACTTTTTTATATAGCCAAGGAAAGATCTGGGTGTGAAGGAGGTAAGGCATAGTGTGATGCGTCATTATATAGATACAAGAGCAGGGAGGTTCTAGAAAAGTTAAGGAATGTCTAGATCTTTTTTGTTTCACTTAAGATTACAGTTGAGAAAATGCTGCCGTAATGGAAGAAAGTTTAGGCTGCATTCAAAGACCATGAGAAAACATAACATCATTGAATGGACAGCACTATGGGATGTATTGAAGGTCTAGGGTGTGGGTGGGAAGCTGTTGAATAGTGTAAAAGCTTCCTATAATGTTGCAATGGCATGTGTGTAAATGAGGCGTTTATTTCAGAAAGACGATAAGCGCCACCAATAGAAAACTAAGAAAATGGCTTCAAAATGTTTCAATGTTCAAAATGTTATATATTTCGAACATTGAAACATTTTGAAGCCATTTTCTTAGTTTTTTAGTGATGGCGCTTATCGACTTTCTGAAATAAGCGCCACAAATGGAGAAATAAAAGTTTTTGGATACAAGGAGGTGTAAGCAAGGCTGTATGGTGTTATTCTATACAGAGATGGTTAAGTAGTGAAGATATTGTGATTGGTGGTGATGATACGAGGAATGCACCACACCAATCAGCTGCCCCGTAGAATAGAAGGGGAGGCAGGGGGCATGGCTTCCTGACTGCATTTTGACCATAATAAAAAAAATAGACTATAGTAAGGTACATGAAAGCAAACGTTGGAGATGGTGGCATGTCAATGTATGTAAAGGGTTATTGGATAGAATTATTATTGTTGACACATTTTTGACTGCAGAAAATGAGAATGACGCATCACACTATGCCTTACCTCCTTCACGCCCAGATCTTTCCTTGGCTATAAAAAATTGTCTTGTCGAGCCATAAAATAACGAAAAGTGACTGAATATACCAAATTAGTTAGTGGACAAGGATACTAAACAGGTCATAATCTATAAAATATTGCTTATAGTCACTAAAAATCGTCTAATGGTACCCAAAATACAATGGAAATTACGTTCTGGGCCTCAAGGGGTTAAACTACAGGGAAATATGTTAACCAAATGAATAACAACACCTACTGACTAAGGCTATTTACTGGAATATATATGCACTCACACACGAGTATACATATAGTGTAAATGGATTAATTTTCTTTGTACCTACTTGTGTACTTACAGGAACTACCTCTTGTAGCTTCCTTACTTTCTTATGTTCTTATGTACATCCATGATCATCAAAGGTTTTCTAAATATATTACATCAAGATTTTTCCATAGGTCATATGACAATGTTCTTATGTTCTTATGTTCTTATCACAATGCCTCACCAATCCCTGGAGCCTGTTTGTCAAGGAACATGGCAGCGCATTAACTTGTGATATCTCTGAACATTGTTTGTCCTGGCATTAGTGTGTATGGTGGAAATCTCTCTCTCTCTCTCTCTCTCTCTCTCTCTCTCTCTCTCTCTCTCTCTCTCTTCTCTCTTCTCTCCTCTTCTCTCTTCTCTCTCTCTCTCTCTCTCTCTCCTCTCTCTCTCCTCTCTCTCTCTCTCTCTCTCTCTCTCCTCTCTCTCTCTCTCTCTCTCTCTCTCTCTCTCTCTCTCTCTCTCTCTCCTCTCTCTCTCTCTCTCTCTCTCTCTCTCTCTCTCTCTCTCTCTCTCTCTCTCTCTCTCTCTCTCTCTCTTCCTCTCTCTCTCTCTCTCTCTCTCTCTCTCTCTCTCCTCTCCTCTCCTCTCTCTCTCGCTCTCTCTCTCTCTCTCCTCTCTCGCTCTCTCTCTCTCTCTCTCTCTCTCTCTCTCTCTCTCTCTCTCTCTCTCTCTCTCTCTCTCTCTCTCTCTCTCTCTCTCTCTCTCTCTCTCTCTCTCTCTCTCTCTCTCTCTCTCTCTCTCTCTCTCTCTCTCTCTCTCTCTCTCTCTCTCTCTCTCTCTCTCTCTCTCATGGAAGTAGGATATTGGCATCTTTAGCCCCATTTATAAAGAAATTAATGATCACATCTTAAGACACATACAATTTTGATATAATGAATCTTTTGTAAATAATAAATTCATATTTTTTTGCAATATTGACTTTCAATGTGTAAACCTATCCAAAATGTTCCATCTGCCACGGCACATCAAATCTCTGTATTATCTATTAAGACCAATATTGGTAGCTATAGGCCTACGTACCAAGCTTTGCCCTCTTGTCCCCTCTATAGTTGCCTTCATATTGTTGTAGGCCTACTATATAGTGGCGAATTGACTGCAAATATCTATCCTGTCGTACTATATAGTGGAGAATTGACTGCAAATATCTATCCTGCCGTACTATATAGTGGCGAATTGACAGCAAATATCTATCCTGGCGTACTATATAGTGGCGAATTGACTGGAAATATCTATCCTGGCGTACTATATAGTGGCGAATTGACAGCAAATATCTATCCTGGCGTACTATATAGTGGAGAATTGACAGCAAATATCTATCCTGGCGTACTAGATAGTGGCGAATTGACAGCAAATATCTATCCTGGCGTACTATATAGTGGCGAATTGACTGCAAATATCTATCCTGGCGTACTATATAGTGGCGAATTGACTGCAAATATCTATCCTGGCGTACTATATAGTGGCGAATTGACTGCAAATATCTATCCTGTCGTACTATATAGTGGCGAATTGACAGCAAATATCTATCCTGGCGTATTATATAGTGGCGAATTGACTGCAAATATCTATCCTGGCGTATTATATAGTGGCGAATTGACTGCAAATATCTATCCTGGCGTATTATATAGTGGCGAATGACTGCAAATATCTATCCTGGCGTATTATATAGTGGCGAATTGACAGCAAATATCTATCCTGGCGTATTATATAGTGGCGAATTGACTGCAAATATCTATCCTGGCGTATTATATAGTGGCGAATTGACTGCAAATATCTATCCTGGCGTATTATATAGTGGCGAATTGACTGCAAATATCTATCCTGGCGTATTATATAGTGGCGAATTGACAGCAAATATCAATCTGGCGTATTATATAGTGGCGAATTGACTGCAAATATCTATCCTGGCGTACTATATAGTGGTGAATTGACTGCAAATATCTATCCTGGCATACTATATAGTGGCGAATTGACTGCAAATATCTATCCTGGCGTACTATATAGTGGCGAATTGACTGCAAATATCTATCCTGGCGTACTATATAGTGGCGAATTGACTGCAAATATCTATCCTGGCGTACTATATAGTGGCGAATAGACTGCAAATATCTATCCTGGCGTACTATATAGTGGCGAATTGACTGCAAATATCTATCCTGGCGTACTATATAGTGGCGAATTGACTGCAAATATCTATCCTGGCGTACTATATAGTGGCGAATTTACTGCAAATATCTATCCTGGCGTACTATATAGTGGCGAATTGACTGCAAATATCTATCCTGGCGTACTATATAGTGGCGAATTTACTGCAAATATCTATCCTGGCGTACTATATAGTGGCGAATTTACTGCAAATATCTATCCTGGCGTACTATATAGTGGCGAATTGACTGCAAATATCTATCCTGGCGTACTATATAGTGGCGAATTGACTGCAAATATCTATCCTGGCGTACTATATAGTGGCGAATTGACTGCAAATATCTATCCTGGCGTACTATATAGTGGCGAATTGACTGCAAATATCTATCCTGTCGTACTAGTATATAGTGGCGAATTGACAGCAAATATCTATAGTGGCGAATTGACTGCAAATATCTATCCTGGCGTACTATATAGTGGCGAATTGACTGCAAATATCTATCCTGGCGTACTATATAGTGGCGAATTGACTGCAAATATCTATCCTGGCGTACTATATAGTGGCGAATTGACTGCAAATATCTATCCTGTCGTACTATAGAGTGGCGAATTGACTGCAAATATCTATCCTGTCGTACTATATAGTGGCGAATTGACTGCAAATATCTATCCTGGCGTACTATATAGTGGAGAATTGACTGCAAATATCTATCCTGGCGTACTATATAGTGGAGAATTGACAGCAAATATCTATCCTGGCGTACTATATAGTGGAGAATTGACTGCAAATATCTATCCTGGCGTACTATATAGTGGAGAATTGACTGCAAATATCTATCCTGGCGTACTATATAGTGGCGAATTGACAGCAAATATCTATCCTGGCGTACTATATAGTGGAGAATTGACTGCAAATATCTATCCTGTCGTACTATATAGTGGCAAATTGACTGCAAATATCTATCCTGGCGTACTATATAGTGGAGAATTGACTGCAAATATCTATCCTGGCGTACTATATAGTGGCAAATTGACTGCAAATATCTATCCTGGCGTACTATATAGTGGAGAATTGACAGCAAATATCTATCCTGGCGTACTATATAGTGGAGAATTGACTGCAAATATCTATCCTGTCGTACTATATAGTGGCAAATTGACTGCAAATATCTATCCTGGCGTACTATGTAGTGGCGAATTGACTGCAAATATCTATCCTGGCGTACTATATAGTGGCGAATTGACAGCAAATATCTATCCTGGCGTACTATATAGTGGCGAATTGACTGCAAATATCTATCCTGGCGTACTATATAGTGGCGAATTGACTGCAAATATCTATCCTGGCGTACTATATAGTGGCGAATTGACTGCAAATATCTATCCTGGCGTACTATATAGTGGCGAATTGACAGCAAATATCTATCTTGGCGTACTATATAGTGGCGAATTGACTGCAAATATCTATCCTGGCGTACTATATAGTGGCGAATTGACTGCAAATATCTATCCTGGCGTACTATATAGTGGCGAATTGACAGCAAATATATATCCTGGCGTACTATAGAGTGGCGAATTGACTGCAAATATCTATCCTGGCGTACTATATAGTGGAGAATTGACTGCAAATATCTATCCTGGCGTACTATATAGTGGCGAATTGACTGCAAATATCTATCCTGGCGTACTATATAGTGGCGAATTGACAGCAAATATCTATCCTGGCGTACTAGTATATAGTGGAGAATTGACTGCAAATATCTATCCTGGCGTACTATATAGTGGCGAATTGACTGCAAATATCTATCCTGGCGTACTATATAGTGGCGAATTGACAGCAAATATCTATCCTGGCGTACTAGTATATAGTGGAGAATTGACTGCAAATATCTATCCTGGCGTATTATATAGTGGCGAATTGACAGCAAATATCTATCCTGGCGTACTATATAGTGGCGAATTGACTGCAAATATCTATCCTGGCGTACTATATAGTGGCGAATTGACTGCAAATATCTATCCTGTCGTACTATATAGTGGCGAATTGACTGCAAATATCTATCCTGGCGTACTATATAGTGGCGAATTGACTGCAAATATCTATCCTGGCGTACTATATAGTGGCGAATTGACAGCAAATATCTATCCTGGCGTACTATATAGTGGCGAATTGACTGCAAATATCTATCCTGGCGTACTATATAGTGGTGAATTGACTGCAAATATCTATCCTGGCGTACTATATAGTGGCGAATTGACAGCAAATATCTATCCTGGCGAACTATATAGTGGCGAATTGACAGCAAATATCTATCCTGGCATACTATATAGTGGCGAATTGACTGCAAATATCTATCCTGGCGTACTATATAGTGGAGAATTGACAGCAAATATCTATCCTGGCGTACTATATAGTGGCGAATTGACAGCAAATATCTATCCTGGCGTACTATATAGTGGCGAATTGACAGCAAATATCTATCCTGGCGAACTATATAGTGGCGAATTGACAGCAAATATCTATCCTGTCGTACTATATAGTGGCGAATTGACTGCAAATATCTATCCTGTCGTACTATATAGTGGCGAATTGACAGCAAATATCTATCCTGGCGTACTATATAGTGGCGAATTGACTGCAAATATCTATCCTGGCGTACTATATAGTGGCGAATTGACTGCAAATATCTATCCTGGCGTACTATATAGTGGCGAATTGACTGCAAATATCTATCCTGGCGTACTATAGAGTGGCGAATTGACTGCAAATATCTATCCTGGCGTACTATATAGTGGCGAATTGACAGCAAATATCTATCCTGGCGTACTATATAGTGGCGAATTGACTGCAAATATCTATCCTGGCGTACTATATAGTGGCGAATTGACAGCAAATATCTATCCTGGCGTACTATATAGTGGAGAATTGACTGCAAATATCTATCCTGTCGTACTATATAGTGGAGAATTGACTGCAAATATCTATCCTGGCGTACTATATAGTGGAGAATTGACTGCAAATATCTATCCTGGCGTACTATATAGTGGCGAATTGACTGCAAATATCTATCCTGTCGTACTATATAGTGGCGAATTGACTGCAAATATCTATCCTGGCGTACTATATAGTGGCGAATTGACAGCAAATATCTATCCTGGCGTACTATATAGTGGAGAATTGACTGCAAATATCTACCCTGTCGTACTATATAGTGGCGAATTGACTGCAAATATCTATCCTGGCGTACTATATAGTGGCGAATTGACTGCAAATATCTATCCTGGCGTACTATATAATGGCGAATTGACTGCAAATATCTATCCTGGCGTACTATATAGTGGCGAATTGACTGCAAATATCTATCCTGTCGTACTATATAGTGGCGAATTGACTGCAAATATCTATCCTGGCGTACTATATAGTGGCGAATTGACTGCATATATCTATCCTGTCGTACTATATAGTGGCGAATTGACTGCAAATATCTATCCTGTCGTACTATATAGTGGCGAATTGACTGCAAATATCTATCCTGGCGTACTATATAGTGGCGAATTGACTGCAAATATCTATCCTGGCGTACTATATAGTGGCGAATTGACTGCAAATATCTATCCTGTCGTACTATATAGTGGCGAATTGACTGCAAATATCTATCCTGGCGTACTATATAGTGGCGAATTGACTGCAAATATCTATCCTGGCGTACTATATAGTGGCGAATTGACTGCAAATATCTATCCTGTCGTACTATATAGTGGCGAATTGACTGCATATATCTATCCTGTCGTACTATATAGTGGCGAATTGACTGCAAATATCTATCCTGGCGTACTATATAGTGGCGAATTGACTGCAAATATCTATCCTGGCGTACTATATAGTGGAGAATTGACTGCAAATATCTATCCTGTCGTACTATATAGTGGCGAATTGACAGCAAATATCTATCCTGGCGTACTATATAGTGGCGAATTGACTGCAAATATCTATCCTGTCGTACTATATAGTGGCGAATTGACAGCAAATATATATCCTGTTAGCATGGATCATAATCTTGTTGACACTAGACTACAGCAACAAGAGGATATGACGTGACACAGGCATATCTCACGCAATATCACACTGACAGTTCAGTGTGACTCGTTACTACTCGAGAAGAGGACATCTGTGGCATTTTGTATTCCTAGTAGTAAGAAATATCAGTTTCAAGCTGTATATTATTATCATTAGCAGCTGTAATTAAAGTCACTATAGTGGTAGTAGTAGTGGTAGTATAGTAGTAGTAGCAGTAATAGCAATAGTGGTAGTAGTAGTACCGTAGATAACACTATAGTCGCCAGTCATTTGCCACTGCACTAATATCGCCAGGCGCCATATATATATTACGAATTTTAGCATCCGTATATACATACTTTATATGTGTCACTGAAGACATGTAGTGTGATGTACATAATATAAACTACTGTGCATCATCTTCCGTGGCACATACAAATCAGTAGTGATGCTAAAATGCGTAATATATTGTGCCTGGCGGGCGACATTAGTGCAGTGGCAAGTGACTGGCGATCAGGAGCCACTGGGTGTATATAAGCTCCTAACCTGCTAACCTTGTCTTTGTCTGATAATAATAGTTATAATAATTATGTCTGGTGATAATAATAATGATAA
>JACEEZ010001894.1:26066-108566 GCA_016584305.1 Chionoecetes opilio
GTGTAATGTGTTAGTAATACGTATAAAAAACCGATATTTTGCTGATATTTCTTTTTTACATCAAATGTAGGTTTTTTGTGTGTGTTTAATATATTACGAATTTCCGCATCGTTTTATGTATTAACCGTGCGCTTGGTAGTTATATTTTGTTTTATATGGGTATTAGAAGCATTGTGTTTTTATTTATGTTTTTAGCCAAACGTATTCTCCCTTAGAGATGAGCTGAAAGGCTGTATGTGTGTACTTCGCTACTCCCACAGTCGCTGTGTGTTTGTGTGTGTCTATAGGACATGTTTTTCACGCATTTAGTGAAGAAATACGGATGGCAGGGTGATTTAAATGGTAAAATTATCGAAAAACAACAACACATTTTGTACGTTGGTTTCAACTTCAAGCTACGATCTGTTACTGTTTATAAGATACACACATCATTTACTATTTGCTCATATTTTTTCACGAATTTTAAGGCCGTATTTAAAAAGTCGATTTTTGTGGTGAAAATTTTGGTCCTTATTTGGCCATCTGTTGAAACTCGATATTTCATTAATTCACCGTTATTTCATTGTTTTTTTAAGCTTATTGTGTCCTATTTATCATTATTTTACCTTTTCCGTGTTGATTTATGCATTATTTGATGTATTTGATGTACGTTATATTAATGATGGGAAAAGGGTAGGCTTGTGCGGTATCAACAAAATACCGGTATTGCCGATACCGGTTTTCGGGAATAATACCGGTGTCGCGGTACGTCCTCTCACCGGTATCGATCGGTTTTGTCCAAAATACCGGTATTACCGGTATCGGTATTTGAATTTTTCTTGTCTTTTTTAACTTGTAATGTATTATCGTGCCACCTATATTTATCACTAGGTAACACTACGCCTATTATCACTAATATGCCATAAATAAGGTATTTAAGGGTTAAACTCCCCTTATTTACCACTATACATGTCCATATATCGGAGATAAATACTAAACATGGCCGACCGCCGACCCAGCTGCTTTCCTGAACGCTGATTGGCTGAGCAGGGAGCAAGGCCGCTGATTGGTTCCTGGCAATCCGGGCCCCGGGAAAAGGTTACGAGTTGCCAGTTACGTATTTTAAAACGAAAACACACTTTTTTATTCATGGACCGATATTGGATTGCATAGTCTTGTTGAAAAGCCCAGCTACTTTTATGACTTAACATATAAAGTCTCCGTATTTTAAGGCCTTCGTAAAAGAAATATGATGTAATGTGTTAGTAATACCGTATAAAAAACCGATATTTTGTTGATATTTTCTTTTTTACATCAAATGTAGGTTTTTTTGTGTGTGTTTTAATATATTACGATTTTTCCGCATCGTTTTGTGTATTAACCGTGCGCTTGGTAGTTATATTTTGTTTTATATGGGTATTAGAAGCATTGTGTTTTTATTTATGTTTTTAGCCAAACGTATTCTCCCTTAGAGATGAGCTGAAAGGCTGTATGTGTGTACTTCGCTACTCCCACAGTCGCTGTGTGTTTGTGTGTGTCTGTAGGACATGTTTTTCACGTGTTTAATGAAGAAATACGGATGGCGGGGTGATTTAAATGGTAAAATTATCGAAAAAACTAAACATGTTTTACTCGTTGGTTTCAACTTCAAGCTGCGATCTGTTACTGTTTATAAGATACACACATCATTTACTATTTGCTCATATTTTTTCACGAATTTTAAGGCCGTATTTAAAAAGTCAATTTTTGTGTTGAAAATTTTGGTCCTTATTTGGCCATCTGTTGAAACTCTATATTTCATTAATTCACCGTTATTTCATTGTTTTTTTAGGCTTATTGTGTCCTATTTATCATTATTTTACCTTAGCCGTGTTGATTTATTAATTATTTGATGTTTTTGATTAATGAAGGGTATAGTTGTAGCCTCGCTGCCAGGCTGGCTGGGAACCAGCACAGGGCTCTGTCACGCCGGACTAGAACCCTCCTGAGGAGAGACAAGGAGAGGTATGTCAGGAGTCTCGCTGAGGATGTCGAGGGTCATTTGAACACTAATGACCTCCGACCCGCCTACCGAGCCCTGAAGAAGCTCCGTTCCAAGTCTCCTTCTCGGGCGAGTGCTATTCGAACAGCAGATGGGCGCCTCGTGTCGGACATGGATGGGCAGATGGCTCGTTGGGCTGAGTACTTTGGGCAGTTGTTCACGGTGGACCCTCCAACTGAGCAGCTTCACACCACTGGGTTACAGGCGGTGGATGCCGATCCTCCCATTGACGAAACTGCACCCTCTCTTGACGAAGTCAGAGAGGCTGTAGCAAAGTTGAAGGGTGGAAAGGCAGCTGGTGTTTGTAATATCAGTGCGGAGCTCCTCAAAGCTGGGGGTGAGGCCATGATCCGCGGGTTGCATGCTGTCCTGACTGCCGTGTGGCAATCAGGTACCATTCCTCCTGACTGGAAAAGGGGGCTGGTCGTCCCTATCTGGAAAGGGAAAGGGGACCGTCAGGACTGCAACAATTACCGCGGTATTACACTGCTCAGCGTACCAGGCAAGGTGCTTGCCCATCTATTGCTGACACGAATTCGCAGTCATCTGGTGAAGCATCAGAGACCTCAGCAGTCTGGGTTCACGCCTGGTAAGTCAACAACGGACCGTATCCTAGCGCTTCGTGTCCTGGTGGAACGCTGACGTGAGTTTCGACAGGGGATGCTTGCAGCCTATGTTGATCTCAAGAAGGCGTTTGACTCAGTGCATCGTGAGTCACTCTGGGATCTTCTGCGACTTCGAGGGATTCCTGCAAGGACTATTGGTTTGATAACTGGTCTGTATTCTGGGACTGAGAGTGCTGTGAAGTGTGGGCAGGTGTATCCAGCTTCTTTCCTGTGAATACAGGAGTGAGGCAAGGGTGCGTCCTTGCCCCATCACTTTTCAATGCTTGTATGGATTGGGTATTGGACAAGGTTGTAGATCAAAGTGATTGTGGAGCATCCGTCGGCCACACCAAGATCACTGATCTTGTTTTTGCCGATGATGCAGTAATCTTTCCTGAGTCGCTGGAGGTCCTGGTGATGGCTCTCGAGGCGCTGCACGAGGAGGCAAAGCCTTTGGGACTTGAGGTCTCCTGGCTCAAGACCAAGGTCCAGGTGTTTGGAGACTTACTAGATGAAGCAGTACAGTCTGTTCATGCATGTGGCGAGGACATTGAGATCTTGGAAAGTTTTACATACCTTGGTAGCGCAGTCCATAATGACGGCAGGTCACGTCAAGAAGCCTTACGGCGGATTGGCATAGCCCACGGTGTTATGGACTCGCTCAGCGGGAGTATTTGGCGTTGTCGGTACCTGTGCAGGAGGACAAAGATCCGGATCTTCAAGTCGCTTGTGATCCCTGTCTTACTCTATGGTTGTGAGACATGGACACTAAATAGTGACTTGAAGAGACGAATCAATGCCTTTGGTAATAAGTGTCTTCGCAGAATCGTGGGGTATCGCTGGGATGATTACATGTCAAATCAGCGATTGCACCGTGAGACTGAATCGAGGCCTATTACCTGCATAGTCCGTCAGCGCCAACTTCGGCTATATGGGCATGTGGCACGCTACCCTGAAACCGATCCTTCCCATCAGGTTGTATCTGTAAGAGACAATCCGGCGTGGAGGAGGCCAAGGGGGTGCCCACAAGGCTCGTGGCTGGGGCAAGTTGATGTTTCTTGTCGAGAGCTGCTTGGTATGGGAAAGGAGCCTGCATGGGAACTCGCACGTGGTGACCCCCGGGAGTGGC
Source organism: Chionoecetes opilio (assembly GCA_016584305.1). Lineage (NCBI taxonomy): Eukaryota > Metazoa > Arthropoda > Malacostraca > Decapoda > Majidae > Chionoecetes > Chionoecetes opilio. The sequence goes on from JACEEZ010001894.1 coordinate 29,821, forward strand.
GTCATAGGGTGGGCGAGGCGACGCGCCCCCCGGCGTATGCCCCCAATGATTGATTGATTGATAGTTGTAGCCTCGAGTTGGATGTCAAGATCAAGTCTCTTGATGACGTCACAGCGGCCATATAGGCAATTTATCCTTATTCTTACATTTATACCTCAATTTACGGGTTCCCGTGCAATATTCAAGGCAATGTAAGGGGTAAGAAAGGGTGTGGGGCTGTATTGCATGATATAATACCCAAGCAAAGGCAATATATGCACGCTAAATGGGTAAAAATGGTGTATTTCTGGCTTCACTTATCATATTTGCTTCTGCTTTTTACCTCAATTTACGGGTTCCCGTGCAATATTCAAGGCTATGTAAGGGGTAAGTAAGGGTGTGGGGCTGTATTGCATGATATAACACCCAAGCAGAGGCAATATATGCACGCTAAATGGGTAAAAATGGGGTATTTCCGGGTTCAAAACTTTCCGCTATTATAAAAACAAGCCTTTTATTTATATTCTAATATATTTTGATGTGTTTGTGTCCTCACTAATAACTTCTTGGTCTAAATCACCCTGTTTTCCATAAGGGGGCGAGGCGTAGTGCAAAAAACTAGGGGGGTGGAAGGGGGGCTAAGAGAGTATGGAAGTATTATTAATATTGTACCATATAAACTATGGTACAGTGTCCGCAAAAAGTATTGGCCGCCCCCCTATCCCCCTATGTTGAGGTCCTTCTGCAATCAGTGTTGTATTGTCCGTTCAGCAACCACTCCCAGCAATAATGGATGTTTTATTATGAGTTCATTGGCAGTGATCCGCGGGTCCTTCATACTTCTCGCTTCAGGAGTCTATCTGTGGTCTTGCAAGTCTTCTTTGGCCTTCCGAAACACATTTTACGTAATGGAACCGTTTTAGGTAGGGGTCCCGCGGTGCCCCCACGAGACGCCTGATACTCCTCTCTCCTCGCCCTGTCCTCATTGCAATTTCTTGAGTGGAGACATTATCAGCTTTCCAAGCTAAAATTTGTGCTTTTTCCTCTATGGAGAAGTGGGTCGGGGCCATCCTCGTGCCTTGGGTTGAAAAATACTGCAGCTAGAAAGTTGTCAGCGAAAATAGAGGATTCACCACGAGAAACTGGGTGTAACATTCCTCCGTCTGTGGAAGCTCAGAGAGAACTTGTGTGACATTTATGCCGCCATGTCATCCCCCATACACTTCTAACAGCCTGTGGTGGTGTCAGACGTATGATCAAACACGAGCTGTGGAGGGAATCACCACGCAACGCCGACTCACCCAAATAACTTTTTTTAGCGTTTGCCCGGCCAGTACTTTTTGCAGACACTGTAGAATGAAGTAGTAGACTATGTACCGTAGATAACATTTTAGTCGCCACCTGCCGTAATGTCGTCAGACGCCGTATGTTACGAATTATAGTATTACTACTGATTTTCATGTGCCACTGAAGATGACAATGGAAATTACGTTCTGGGTCTCAAGGGATTAATTATATTCTGTCCATGTATCAAAGACAATTAGACCCATCAGCTTAGAATGAACAGACATATTTAGAACATAAGAACATTAGAAAATAAGGAAGCTACAAGAGGCCGTGAGATCTACACGTGGTAGTTCCTGTTCCTACCTACATCCACCTTTCCATGAATTTATCCAGCCTCCCTTTAAAGCTCCCTAATGACTCCACACTAACTACCTGTCTAGTGTCTACTGAGTCCATGCCAATCATTCACCACCCTATTTGTGAAAGTATATATAGTAGTATAGAATGTTTATAGTTGGTATAAGCTTGTCTCTAAGTGTCTTGTCTTTTCCTCATCTGTCATGTATGGGGCAGCGTGAACCGTGAGCTCTATCTTATCTCGCCTGTATATTATTAACAAAACAATATAAAAGATTAAAAAATAACTACATATTTCCTAACTTCTTTATTAATTTCAAAATCTGAAGAAGCAAAGAAATTAATTGAGTAGACGTGGGAACCAAATAAAGGGCGTGTGAAAAAAATAAAGGGCGTGGGAAAAAAATAAAGGGCGTGGGAAAAAAATAAAGGGCGCGGGAACCAAATAAAGGGCGTGGGAAAAAAATAAAAGGGCATGGGAACCAAATAAAGGGCGTGGAAACCAAATAAAGGGCGTGGGAACAAAATAAAGGGCGTGGGAACAAAATAAAGGGCGTGGGAACAAAATAAAAGGGCGTGGGAACCAAATAAAGGGCGTGGGAACCAAATAAAGGGCGTGGGAACCAAATAAAGGGCGTGGGAACCAAATAAAAGGGCGTGGGAACCAAATAAAGGGCGTGGGAACCAAATAAAGGGCGTGGGAACCAAATAAAGGACATGGGAACCAAATAAAGGGCGTGGGAACCAAATAAAGGGCGTGGGAACAAAATTAAGGGCGTGGGAACCAAATAAAAGGGCGTGGGAACCAAATAAAGGGCGTGGGAACCAAATCAAGGGCGTGGGAAAAAATTAAGACGGAGTGAAGCAGGAGCCAGAAATGAAAGAGAGGGAGTGAGTTTTTTTTCTTCACTTTTGGTCATCTGTTATGTATGAGGCAGCTTGAACGGTGAGCCTGTTATCTTATCTTGCCTGGTGATAGTGATTGGTTTTTGTAATCCCCTTCTTGCCTCCCATTAACATCCTCAGTTTCAAGCTGGCGTCGGGCAGAGTGCAGGTCTGGGGGGCAGCAAGCTTTGATTTCAAGTATCACTACACCCATTCCATTGGTAAGAGATTTTCGAAAGGTTATATATTACCTTACAGTAACATTTATTATCCTTAACCCCTTGAGACCCAGATCTTGCCTTGGCTATAAAAAATGGTCTGTTGTTATCCATAAAATTACGAAAAGTAACTGAATATACCAAATTAGTTAGTGGACAAGGATACTAAACAGGTCATAGCTACAAAATATTGCTTATAGTCACTTAAAATCGTCTGATGGTAGCCAAAATACAATGGAAATTACGTCCTGTGTCTCAAGGGGTTAAGATAGTATGGTTTATTCACTATCTATATAGTACATATACTAGTACACACATATGTACACTACTATATGGTATTGTATCCCAGGTTACTGTGCACAGCAGTGATAGCGACTGTGTCAAGTGGTGATGGAGAACTCTTAACAGTTAGAGAGAATAAAGGACTGATTATTCAAGGCCATAAAACTGTCAGACTGATTAGCGAGTGATAGTTTAGTGAGCCTCTGTTTTATAATTATAGAAGACATTAACCCCTTCACGCCCAGATCTTTCCTTGGCTATATAAAATTGTCTGTTGTTAGCCATTACATAACGAAAAGTAACTAAATATACCACATTAGCTAGTGGACAAGGATACTAAACAGGTCATAGCTATAAAACATTGCTTATAGTCACTACAAATCGTCTAATGGTAGTCAAATTACAATGGAAATTACGTTCTGGGTCTCAAGGGGTTAAAGACATATGCGAGTGGTAGTTTAGTGGGCATCTGTTTTATAGTTAATGTTTTATAGTTAATGTTTTATAGTTATACAAGACATTAAAGAAAACCATTCCATTGTTCTAAAACCTTTATCAATTACAGTTATGTTTTATCCTAGTTATCCATTCTAGATCACACTATCCTATCCTTAATATCCTATGTTATCCTATTATATTATGCTAGTTGTCCATTCTAGATCACACTATCCTATCCTTAATATCCTATGTTATCCTATTATATTATGCTAGTTATCCATTCTAGATCACACTATCCTATCCTAAGTATCCTATTTTATCCTAACTATATTATCCAAGTTATCATTCTAGATCACACTATCCTATCCTAAGTATCCTATTTTATCCTAACTATATTATCCAAGTTATCCATTCTAGATCACACTATCCTATCCTAAGTATCCTATCTTATCCTATTATATTATCCAAGTTATCCATTCTTGATCACACTATCCTATCCTAAGTATCCTATTTTATCCTATTATATTATCCAAGTTATTCATTCTAGATCACACTATCCTATCCTAAGTATCCTATTTTATCCTATTATATTATCCAAGTTATTCATTCTAGATCACACTATCCTATCCTAAGTATCCTATTTTATCCTATTATATTATCCAAGTTATCCATTATTGATCACACTATGTTATCCAATGTTATCCTATCCATATTATCCTCATTGTTATCCTAGTTATCCATTATAGATCACATTATCCTATCCTTAATATCCTGTCATCCTATTATATCATCCTATGTTATCCTATTATGTTATCCTAGTTATCCTTCTGATCACACATCTATCCTAATCATCATCCTGTTTACTATTTATTTTTTTCTTATTTACCTTCTATTTTGTTTTTTTTTTTTTTTTTTTTTTTTTTTTTTTTTTTTTTTTTTTTTTTTTTTTTTTTTGCTCTAGCACTTAAGTTAACTCTGTCTTGTTGTTGTTGCTTTTTTTTGTCTGTGCCTCCGGGCGATGATAAAATTATTATTATTATTATTATTATTATTATTATTATTATTATTATTATTATTATTATTATTACTGGTCTGGATGGGTGGACTAATATTTTTCCTATTTTTTCCTAGCAGCAGTCATGGAGGCAGCCCAGGTTTATGTAATAAGCCTGCAGGAATACATCAATGGCCTGTGTACGGGCATGGCGGCGTGGGAGATCATCTTGAGGACGGCCTGCCACCACTGTTCTCCTAGTCTGGCTGAAAGGCTTTCTATTCAAAGACCAGAGTAAGTTCATTGCAATTTCTTGAGTGATTTTTACACTTTAAATAGAACTCTGCTCCTCATGCTTCATAAAAACATTAAAATGTAAATACACTAGTATACATATCTTATACCACCACTGTCCTCTTGATAAGTCTGAATGAAAGGCTTTCTATTCAAAGACCAGAGTAAGTTCATTTTGATTTCTGTTGTGATTTCTTACACTTTAACCCCTTCACGTACAGATCTTTCCTTGGCTGTAAAAAATCCTATGTTGTCGAGCCATAAAATTACAAAAAGTAACTGAATATACCAAATTAGTTAGTGGACAAGGATACTAAACAGGTCATATCTATAAAATATTGTTTATATTCATTAAAAATCATCTAATGGTAGTCAAATTACAATGGAAATTACGTTCTGGGCCTCAAGGGGTTAAATAGATCTCTGCTTCTCCTGCTTTCATATCATTAAAGTGATATATGTATGTGGTTTTATAGCATTTAAATCTTACTGTCAATAACACTAAAGTAAACTCTAAATCGAACCCCTATAATTCAAATTTCGGATGAAAAAATAAAAAAGTTAAATGTATAAATGTAAATACAGGTTGAAGTTCCCAAACTCGGCAAACTCGGGACCAGCGCCGAGCCGAGTAATGGAATTTTCCGACTTTTAGAACGTAGATATATTAAGGGGAAAAAAAGCATGAAAATCACATGAAAAAAAGTTAGTTAACACATTGTTCTTCCTTTTCTTTTTACTTCCCCCAGTAGGTGTTCCTGGACGTTTGGGAGCCATAATACCAATAACAGACCTGTAGAAGTACACAAAATAACAGTGTACACAACTCTACAGTCACAACACCACTGAACAATAACAACAAACAAATTGGCGGGAGAAACCCAGCGGCCTAGTGTGGTGGCACCTAGCGGCCGACCCGGCAACTACGCCCAGGGTTTTTGGGAGGTGTTCTGCCGTGTTTTGGAAAATCCGGAACCATAGCCGAGTTTTGGGTGTTGCCGAGTCTTGGGATGCCGAGTTTGGGAACTTCAACCTATACACTATAAATGCACTACTACAACCTGTGTCCCATTGCAGGCCTGTATGAGCGGGGCAAGAAGACAGTGTTCAGATTAGCACGGAAGTTGCCTCACGTTAAAAACATGGTGAAGAAGGAAATTGACAAGGTTTGTTTATTATTAGTTCTGTTATGTGTCAAGGACTGTGTCAGGGTGTCTGTCTTTTACCTATCAATCATATAGTTTAGTCTAGTCTAGTCCTAACATTTAAAGTTAGTTGTCATGGAAAACAGTTGCATTTTAGTTTATTAAGAACATAAGAACATAAGGAAGCTACAAGAGGCCGCGAGACCTACACGTGGTAGTTCCTGTTACTTAACACTACCTACATCCACCTTTCATCCCCATCCATGAATTTATCCAGCCTCCTTTTAAAGCTCCCTATTGACTCCACACTGACCACCTGATGACTTGAGTCCATTCCAATCATTTACCACCCTATTTGTGAACCAGTTTTTCCCTATTTCCTTATTAAATCTACGCTTTTCCAGCTTGAATCCGTTACTTGTTCTATTGACAGATTTGTTTATTTGACATGTTATTTATTGATACAGATGTCGGAGAACCTGAACCACGACCTGAATCAAGCCATCGACAACACTCCCTACCTGATGCGTCTGCCGGAGGACGGCTGGAGCACCGAGAAGATCATTGAGAAGGCCACGGAATACACAAAGTTTGGTGAGGAGTGATGACCCTTCCCATCTTGGCAATACAAGGCCATTAATACAAAGATTTTTTTTTCTTCTACATTTATGCCTATAGTGCCTGTAGGCAGTGACCTCCAGGGGTGGGATGGTAGGCCCTGGAGGCACACTCAAGGGATGTGATGGTTGGCCCTAGCCTGTGGTGGTGCAGGCAGGATTGTTATAGTGACGCCTGTGATTAGAGGCTCATGCCGCCCCCTGTGTCCTCCCATGCACTCACAATCGAAGGTAGAGTTAATGGGCAGGACATGTGGGTGTTCTTAGGCCATTCGACAGTGCAGAAATATTTTAAGTGGATTTATGGGTCTCACTCGGGATCGAACTCGGGTCTTCGAGAACGCCACCCGGTGACGCTAACCACTCTGCTACCGCCTCCCCAATGGGAGACATGAACTGATATTACATGTAGTCAAGGTTCAGCCCATGTGCTACAGGAACTACTGTGTGTAGGTCTCACGGCCTCTTGTAGCTTCCTTATGTTCTTATGTTCTTATGTTGTTGTGTTTCAGGAAGCTTCAAGTGGGAGACGGGCTGTGCCTCGGGGACTGTGTACAACGGCAGCCAGGACCTCACCGATGTCATGACGAAGGTGTATGGTGAGTGGGAACCATAGGCATAGTTAGGCCTGGGCGTTGGGGGCTGTAGCCACGAATGTTTTATGAATAGCCCCGGATCTCAAACAGCCTTTTTTTTTCTTACAAAAATAAGATAAGCTCTGACTGGGGCCAACACAAAATTATAGTAGGAAACAAGAGAATTGGTTAGATGTTACTTTGCATATGCTGATGGCATCCTTTTTACGAGCAGGACGAGAGATGCGGAGAAAACAGGAAGAGAGAACAGAGGAGATGAGGAGTGCGACAGTCTGACAGATAAATGAGACACCAAAATAGCTTCTGGAGAGGTGAAAAAATTAATATCAGATGGACGAGACACAGAGTTAACACAGTTTTGTCACAGCTCAAAATGAACCCTTAATTTGTCACACCATATAAGCAAAAGTTATAAGGCCATTGATGGTTAGAGTTCAGCACCTTAGAGCCTTGGCAATATACAATCTATAGGACTGCTTCATCACGCCAAAGTGATCTTTTTCTTAGGGTTTTACTCCTGCTGAGGAAAATAAAAATAATGACGAAGTTGAACCCCAACTCAGATTGTCTTGATCCTATTTGCATTTCATGTTGTGAAAGTGATCCTGAGCCAATGACGGGAACCTTTGGGTAGGGCACAGTGTCTCACATCTTATAGTCATTACACTCAAAAATATATTGAAAATTATCCAGTAAAAATCTAAAGATCTCTAGACTGGGCTCGGCCCCCAATGTTTCAAGATCCTAAATACGCCCCTGGTGGGAATCAAGGGGCTTTATATATTACCCTTGGTGGGAAGCCTGCGATCTTGTCTTGTCTCCATATGAAAGTGTATTTTTAAACAGCATAACAATTTTTGGAACCCTCATATCTTGCCTTCCATGTGACAGCGAATCTTTAGACAGCATAACATATTTTAGCCAATTGACCCTTCCTATAATACACAAGAAGCTAAGAAAGGATAGCAAATATGATATATTATGATAATGCACGGATATGCTCGGTGTGCAGGGCTGTCGGCGTGGACCAACCCTCTGCACCCAGACGTGTTCCCCGGCGTGAGGAAGATGGAGGCTGAGGTGGTACGCATGTGCTGCACTCTCTTCAAGGGCGACAAGGACTCCTGTGGCTGTGTGAGTGTCTCCGTATCTCATGTAGTAGTTAACCCCTTCACGCCCAGATCTTTCCTTGGCTATATAAAAGTGTCTTGTTAGCCATAAAATTACGAAAAGTAACTGAATATACCAAATTAGTTAGTGGACAAGGGTACTAAACAGGTCATAGCTATAAAATATTGCTTATAGTCACTAAAAAAGCGTCTAATGGTACCCAAATTACAATGGAAATTACGTTCTGGGTCTCAAGGGGTTAATGATTGTATATTTATCTTGGGATTTTTTTTTTTTTTTTTTTTTTTTTTTTTTTTTTTTTTTTTTTTTTTTTTTTTTTTTTTTTTTTTTTTTTTTTTTTTTTTTTTTTTACATCACAAAGGACTGGCCAAGGGCAAAAATTTATGTGAGTAATATAATATAACTCATGTTTCTACCTAGCTTTGATTTAGATATTTGTCTATATGTGTATTTGTCTTTTGGTTGGAAAAACTGGTTCACAAATAGGGTGGTAAATGATTGGCATGGACTCAGTCGACAGGTAGTTAGTGCGGAGTCAATAGGGAGCTTTAAAAGGAGGCTGGATAAATTCATGGATGGGGATGAAAGGTGGATGTAGGTAGTGTTAAGTAACAGGAACTACTACGTGTAGGTCTCCCAGCCTCTTGTAGCTTCCTTATGTTCTTATGTTTTGTCTTGTATTCATATAATCATCATAAATCATTGGCCTTACATAAGAACATAAGAAAATAAGGAAGCTACAAGAGGCCGCGAGACCTACACGAGGTAGTTCCTGTTACTTAACGCTACCTACATCCACCTTTTATCCCCATCCATAAAATAGTCTAACCTCCTTTTAAAACTCCCTATCTAACTAACTACTACTAACTACCTGATGACTGAGTCCATGCCAATCATTCACACCCTATTTGTGAACCAGTTTCTCCCTATTTCTTTTTTAAATTACGTTTTTTTTTTTTTTTTTATTTTACTGTAGATGATACACTTTTGTACACTAGAACCCTTAACTTAACGAAGCCTTTGTTACAGATGACAACCGGCGGCACGGAGAGCATTGTCATGGCCGTCAAGGCATACAGGGATTACGCCATCAATGTACGCGGCATTAAAAAACCCGAGATCCTGGTGCCTGTTTCCGCCCACGCCGCCTTTGATAAGGGTAAGCAGATGCCTGTACACATACCATTCACCTACAAACTAAAACCTAACATTTACCTATGAAAAAAAAAAAAAAAGTGATTTGCGACAGAAACGGTTAGCAGATTAATTCAAAACTCATCAAATCTCACCAGAAAAAAATAGTTTCGTCCACCAAAGTGAATGCGGTGTCTAATTAGAATCATACCTTTTAATGGTCTAATAGTCTAATAGTCTTAATAGTAATTTTAATAGTCTTTACCATTCACCTACAAACTAAAACTACAAATAGGTCATACCATTCACCTACAAACTAAAACTACAAATAGGTCATACCATTCACCTACAAACTAAAACCTAACCTTTACCTAACCTAACATTTACCTACCTATGAAAAAAAATGAAAAAAAAAAAAAAAGTTATTTGCGACAGAAACGGTTAGCAGATTAATTCAAAACATCAAAACTCGTCAGAAAAAAATAGTTTCGTCCACCAAAGTGAATGCGGCGTCAAACTGGAATACTAGCTTTTAATAGTCTAATAGGTTTTTTTTATAGTTGAATAGTCTTAATAGTAATTTTAATAGTCATTTTGGTGCTTCTTTTATTTGTATTGGAGTCTTTGTCTTTGTGTTTACGAGATTAGTAACATTTTTTCCTCACTTATTCTGTGTTATTTGATCTCTTTCCTTGTATTGCATGTAGGGCCATTTCCATCTATCCTGGAATACATGTTAGGACTGAGGTGGAAATAGCTGGAAGGTCTAACTGGCATGGACTAAGTCGTCAGGTGGTCAGTGCGGAGGCTATTGGGGTCTTTAAAAGGAGTCTGGATAAATTCATGGATGGGGAAGAGAGGTGGATATAGGTAGAGTTAGGTAACAGGAACTACCTCGTGTAGGTCTCACGGCCTCTTGTAGCTTCCTTACTTTCTTATGTTCTTATGTTCTTATGTGTATGATACTCCCATTATATCTTTCCAGCTGCCTGTCCTTCCATTCCATGTGTATGAGTTCCCATTATATCTTTCCAGCCTGTTTCCTGCTGGCCATCGGCATCAGACACGTCCCGCTAGATGCCAAGACCATGAAAGTCGACATGCGTGCCATGAGGAAGATGATTAATAGCAGAACGTGTATGGTGAGACACAGAGAAACTATCATAAGAACATAAGACTACTATCAGTACCATAGGGAAGATTACCTAGTCTTTTCTTCTCAAATTTAATCCCTTGAGGCCCAGAATGTAATTTCCATTGTAATTTGTGCGCCATTAGACAATTTTTAGTGAATATAAGCAATGTTTTATAGATATGACCTGTTTAATATCCTTGTCCACTAACTAATTTGGTATATTCAGTTATTTTTCGTAATTTCATGGCTCGACAATATACATTTTTTTATAGCAAAGGAAAATCTGGGCGTGAAGGGGTTAATATTCTTATCAATGTTACAGCTCATTGCCTCAGCGCCTCAATTCCTTATGTTCTTATGTTCTAAGCTTCCTTATGTTCTTAGCTTCCTAATGTTCTTATCAATGTTACAGCTGGTAGCCTCAGCGCCTCAGTTCCCCCATGGAGTGATAGACCCGGTGGAGGAGGTGGGAGCCCTTGGGGTGGAGTACAACCTGCCAGTGCACGTGGATGCCTGCTTAGGGGGCTTCCTTATCGCCTTCATGGACCAGGCCGGCTATCCTCTCCCTCCCTTCGACTTCAGGGTCAAGGGTGTCACCAGCATATCAGCCGACACACATAAGGTAAAGTGTGTGTGTTAAACTTATCTACTTATCTTATTATTATTATTATCTTATTAGCTTATCATATCTTTGCTCTATTAGTTCTCTGTGAGGTTATTTCTGCATGTGACGAAAGCTAAAGTGTGTGTTAAGCTTATCAATACATGTGACTCAGCTAAAGTGTGTATGTTAAGCTTATCAATACATGTGACTCAAGCTAAAGTGTGTGTGTTAAGCTTATCAATACATGTGACTCAGCTAAAGTGTGTATGTTAAGCTTATCAATACTATATCAATACTTCCTGATTACGTATAGTGGAAATAAAGGAATTATTATTATTATTTCTTTTTTACATCTGTGCCTATAGCGCGTGTAGGCAGTGAGCTCCAGGGGTGGGATGGCAGGCCCTGGAGGTTCACTTGAGGGCTGTGATGGTTGGCCCTTGCCCGTGGTGGCGCAGGCAGGATTTTTCTTGTGACGCCTGTGATTAGAGGCTCATGCCGCCCCCCTGTGTCCTCCCATGCACTCGCAATCAATGGTAGAGTTAATGGGCAGCATGTGGGTGTTCTTAGGCCACTCGACGGTGCAGAGAAAGATTTAAAGTAGATTTTACAGCCCTCATCGGGTATCGAACTCGAGTCACCGAGAACGCCACTCGGAGACGCTAACCACTCTGCTACTGCCTCCCCTATTGTTAACTATATTTTTATATGTATATCTTATATCTTTATTATTATAGTTGCATAAGTAGTGGATACATTTGGAAAGATATCATATTCTGTGTTTCTCATGTGCACAAGGAATGTTTTCAAAGTGTTTCCAGACATGCTTCTATAATAACTCTTGTAATGTGTTGTTTCGACCGTGCAGTACTCCCTGATTATAGTAGTTGTATAAGTCAAAAGATGAACTACTATCTATAACTCTACCTATCAACTATCTGAATAACTTGTATCGTGTTGTTTCGTCTTTGTATGTATTTGTACTGTTGTGTTCTGTAGCTTCCTTATTTTCTTATGTTGTTATGCTTTCAAGGTATTTCCAGACATGTTTCTATAATAACTCTTGTAATGTGTTGTTTCGACCCTGCAGTACTCCTGATTATAGCAGAAATATAGGAATTATAATAGCTGTGTTATTTTATTTTTGTTATTTTTAAGTGAAAAGATGAACTACTATCTATAACTCTTCCTATCAACTATCTGACTAACTCTTAAGAACAGAAGAAAATAAGGAAGCTACAAGAGGCCGCCAGACCTACACGTGGTAGTTCCTGTAAAACAAACACAACAACACAATCAAAAATAAAACCAGAACGCACCTTATATCCCCTAGTATCAAGGGCTAATGTCTTATCACCTCTTCTTCCTCCTTCCTCTTCTTCCTCTTCCTCCTCCTCCTGCCTCCTGCTCCCTCTCTTGTAATGTGTTGTTTCGACCCTGCAATGCTCCCTGATTATACAGGTTGAAGTTCCCAAACTCGGCAACCTCGGGACCAGCGCCGAGCCGAGTAATGGAATTTTCCGACTTTTAGAACGTAGATATATTAAGGGGAAAAAAATGGTTTGGGAAGCCATAATACCAATAACAGACCTGTAGAAGTACACAAATAACAGTGTACACAACTCTACAGTCACAACACCACTGAACAATAACAACAAACAAATCGGCGGGAGAAACCAAGCGGCCTAGTGTGGCACCCAGCGGCCGACCCGGCAACTACGCCCAGGGTTTTGGGTGTTCTGCCGTGTTTTGGGAAATCCGTAACCATAGCCGAGTTTTGGGTGTTGCCGAGTCTTGGGATGTCGAGTTTGGGAACTTCAACCTGTAGTAGAAGTAAAGGAATTATAGTAGTTGTATAAGTGAGAAGAAGAACTACTATCTATAACTCTTCCTATCAACTATCTGACTAACTCTTGTTTCGTGTTGTTTCGTCTTTGTGTTTGTATTGTTGTGTTCTGTAGCTTCCTTATTTTCTTATGTTGTTATGTTTTCAAGGTGTTTTCAGACATGTTTCTATAATAACTCTTGTAATGTGTTGTTTCGACCCTACAGACTCCCTGATTATAGTAGAAGTAAAGGAATTATAGTATTTGTATAAGTGAAAAGATGATCTACTATCTGTAACTCTTCCTATCAACTATCTGACTAACTCTTGTAATGTGTTGTTTCGACCCTGCAGTACGGCTACGCCCCGAAAGGTTCCTCGGTGATCATGTACCGCAACAGCAGCTGGCGCCACCACCAGTTCTTTGTGACGCCGGACTGGCCGGGCGGCATCTACGCCACCGCCACCATAGGGGGCTCCAGGTCGGGAGGTGGGTGGCACACAAGGATAGTATATAGAGGAATGTCAATTGAACTGTACGTGTATATATGTATTTACCTGTGTTACCATGTGTTTACAGTCGACCCTCGATTTAACGGACCTCGGTTTAAAAACATGAATACTTTTGGCATGTATAATTTCACTGTTCTTTTTCTGTGTGTGTGTGTGCAGGCATTGTGGCAGCGTGTTGGGCAGCACTGGTGTATCACGGCCACCAGGGTTATGTGCAGCACACCGCCAAGATCATACAGACGACCAGGGAGATTGAGGAAAGGTGAGGAAACGTATTGTGTTGAGATATGCAAAAAGATTCTGCATGTCTCTCGCTCTCTCTTCCGCTTTAACGTCAGATTTCCCATAGGAAGTTACAGCTAGACAGTCGATGATACGCTTCCAATTTTATTGTCGGCGTTCATCATAAATATTTCTGGCATGCGTTATATGCCCCGAATTCTCTTCCTGAGAGGCAACCGTAGTGTTCAGCCGAGGGCCTGGGTGGACTGCCTGCCATGGCTAACGAGCCCCACCTGCCCGGGTGGTTTTACGGGGTGGGGGATTGCAAACCCCTCCCCAACCCATCCATGTCAGGGATTGATTGGTCTTACTGCTTGCCGTGGCCAGGGACGCAGAACCCCCTGTAGGGATTAACCCCCTGCAGGCTGCCCACTTCACCCCTAGCTGGGGCTGGATGGCCATGGACTCAATAGTGAGTTCACCTGCCCTTTAAGATGGTCTTATTTTTAGTCCATCTGGGTGTCCAGCACAGCCTCCTCACTGCTAGAACCAGCGGGGGAGCCGGTTAGTCGCCAACGATGCGACCATGTGGCTGGTTGTACTGGGTTACAGGTTACCAGTAGCAGGGGACAGCCCTGACCAGTTAGACTGTTAGTTAGTTAGTAGGGGACAGTAAAAATTGTTTTGTTTTAATACTTCTGCACATATGTACGTATGTAATTCCCTTAACTATGAGATCTTGAGTAGCTTACCAATTCTATAAAATATATGTATGTAGTGAGGACAATAGGGCAGCTGTCTACAAAAATTGCTATATAGATTTGCATATAAGTAAATGTTTACATAAATATTTGCTAAGCTTATCCTCTACATTTGTCCTTGAGGCATCGTATCAGCTCTTTCATTATTCTCGTAACAGATGTCGCAAGATCCCCGGCATCTTTGTGTACGGCAAACCTGACGTGTCCGTGGTCGCCCTCGGGTCAAAGGAGTTCAACATCTACATTGTGTCCGACCGCATGACCAAAAGGGGCTGGAATCTTAATGCTCTGCAGTTCCCATCAAGGTGTGTATTGAAGGACCAGAGGAAAGGGTGTGTAGGACATCAGATTCAGTGCATTTAACCCCTTGAGGCCCAGAACGTAATTTCCATTGTAATTTGGGTATCATTAAACAATTTTTAGTGACTATAAGCAATATTTTATAGCTAAGACCTGTTTAGTATCCTTGTCCACTAACTAATTTGGTATATTTAGTTACTTTTCGTTATTTAATGGCTAACAACAGACCATTTTTTATAGCCAAGGAAAGATCTGGGCGTGAAGGGGTTAAGCGAAAGCCAGATTATATGAGATTTTTTTTTTTACAATTAAGAGTACAGGTTGAAGTTCCCAAACTCGGCAACCTCGGGACCAGCGCCAAGCCGAGTAATGGAATTTTCCGACTTTTAGAACGTAGATATATTAAGGGGAAAAAAAGCATCCAACTTCTTCAAACGGTCAATTTTCTCAGAAATAGTTAACACCTTGTTCTTCCTTTTCTTTTCACTTGCACCAGTAGATGTTCCTGGACGTTTGGGAGCCATAATACCAATAACAGACCTGTAGAAGTACACAAAATAACAGTGTACACAACTCTACAGTCACAACACCACTGAACAATAACAACAAACAAATCGGCGGGAGAAACCCAGCGGCCTAGTGTGGTGGCACCCAGCGGCCGACCCGGCAACTACGCGCCGGGACTTGGGTGTTCTGCCGGGTTTTGGAAAATCTGGAACCATAGCCGAGTTTTGGGTGTTGCCGAGTCTTGGGATGTCGAGTTTGGGAACTTCAACCTGTACCTACATTACCTATTATTATTACTATTATATTTTTATTGTTTTTTCAGCATCCACCTGGCTGGTTGTAGATTGATATGAGAAAAGAGAAAGATGAAAAGAAATGAAAAATGAAAGAAATATCAGAAAGAGAAGCCAGATTGTACGAGAATTTTTTTTTTACAATTATTAATAGTACATGATATTTTCTTATGTTGTTTTTATTGTTATTATTATTGTTGTTTTTTGCAGCATCCACCTGGCCTGCACGGTACTGCACACACATCCCGGCGTGGCCGATCGCTTCGTGTCTGACATAACGGAAATCTGTGACGACATTCTCAAGAACCCTCCTAAAGAAACTGGTGGGAGTGTGAGTATAGGACATAGGAATAGAAAGAGGGAGTAACTGGTTCACAAATAGACAACTAGATATAGTAACTTAAAGAGAACAAGAATAATCTAGCAAGCATAACAACAACAGAAAAAAAATCGTCAGAATATTAAAATTTATAAGAAAAAAAAAAAAAAAAATTCCATAGACAAACTGGTATTTTTTTAATTATTTTTCAGCAATACGTAGATTTTAAAAGGAAATAGGGAAAAACTGGTTCACAAATAGAGTGGTAAATGATTTGGAACGGACTCAGTCGTGGGGTAGTTAGTGCGGAGTCAATAGGGAGCTTTAAAAGGAGGCTGGATAATTTCATGGCTGGGGATGAAAGATGGATGTAGATAAAAAAAAAAAATGAAACCAGTAGAATCGTAAGTAGAACATATCTATCATACTGTCATATTATCATTACTATCATACACTCATATTTTTGTTCATAAAATTTACATATACTGTTAACACACATCCCTTCCTCCACAAGTGCATACCATTAATCTAGCATTCTCATTGGCATGGACTCAGTCGTTTGAATCCGTTACTTCTTGTTCTACCCTGATTACTACATATATAAGAATAGTAAAGTTGAAGGCTCCTCCCCACCCCTCATCCTTACCCCCCCTCCTCTCCCTCCTCCCACAGGCTGCCATGTACGGGATGGCACAGAGCATTCCCGACCGCAGTCTGGTGGACGAGATTGCCTGGTGTTACCTAGACGCTATGTACTCCACCCAGCCCGCCACCAAGGCCAACTAACGCTCAAGTCCGCAAAGCTATCTATCCTCTGCAGTCCATCCATTCCCTGGTGGTGAGTGGCTTACCAAGGGAGAGAGCCTTTTATAAGAGACCCAGACCTGTGATGATTACCTATGGCCCGGTGTAAAGGTGCAATTTAAGTGATATTAGATACTGCTTTACCCCTTGAGACCCAGAACGTAATTTCCATTGTAATATGACTACCACGAGACGATTTTTTAGTGAATGCAAGTAATATTTTATAGATATGACCTGTTTAGTATCCTTGTCCACTAACTAATTTGGTATATTAAGTGACTTTTCGTGATTTTATGGCTCGACAACATGATTTTTTATAGCCAAGGAAAGATCTGGGCGTGAAGAGGTTAAATACTGCTTAACCTCTTGAGACCCACAACGTAATTTCCATTGTAATTTGGATACCATTAGACAATTTTAATTAATTTATGCCATGTTTTAATAGATATGACCTGTTTAGTATCCTTGTCCACTAGTTGATTTGGTACATTTAGTTATAATTCGTAATTTTATGGCTGACAACAGGTGATTTTATATAACAAAGGAAAGATCTGGGCGTGAAGGGGTTAAGTACTAGTGAAAGGAGTGGTCTTCTGAAGGCTATATCTTTGACTTGTGAGGAAAGTTGTTGTTGTTGTTTTTTTTGTTGTTTTTTTCCCACAAAGGACTGGCCAAGGGCAAAAAAAATGGTAACAAAACGCCTGCTCAGTTGCCAGTCCCTAAAAAGAAGACAGTAAGAGAATATTGAAAGGGGTATTGGCCAATTTAGTTCGGGGGACATCTTGTCAGTGAATGCCAGTCCCCGTATTTACGATTCCTGTTTCTATGCATGAAAAGAGTCATTATATTATTTATAACTTATATTCCTACTTCTTTATGACCATTATAGGTGCACATTATTATATAGAAACATGCAAAGTATCATTTAAGTCATGCATATAGGATGTATTTATAATTCAAGTAACAAATATCTTTATAATAATATATGATTTACAGAAGATTTATGAACAGTATAACTAAAAACCTTCTTCATGATGATATGAATTACCCCCTTGAGACCCAGAACGTAATTCCCATTGTAATTTAGCTACCATTAGACAATTTTTACTGATTATAAGCAATATTTTATAGATATAACCTGTTTAGTATCCTTGTCCACTAACAAATCTGGTATTTTCAATTACTTTTCATCATTTCATGGCTCGACAACATACAATTTTTTTATAGCAAAGGAAAGATCTGGGTGTGAAGGGGTTAATGAATGGTCAACCCAAGTAGTGAAATATAAAGACGCATTTTATTTTAAGTCTGGTAAGAATACTTCCAGCATCAGATTCTGTCCAGTCTTGTATATAGTACTTAATAACACTTGTCTTCTTCTTTCTGTTTAACATCAGTTTTTCCTATAATATCTTACCAGGTTAGACGTCCGATGATACGCTTCCAACTATCTCTATCCCTTGCCTCAACTTCTTCCATGCCCAATGCTGCCAGATCCTCTTCAACACACTGCCTCCATGTCTTCCTTGGCCTGCCCGGTGGACGGCGACCTGGCACTTCCACTCCAACAGCTCTCCCCAATGCCTCACCACCTTCTCTCCTCTTCACGTGCCCAAACCACCCTCAATCGCCTTACTCTCACCTGGCACTTCCACTCTTAACAGCTCTCCCCAATGCCTCACCACCTTCTCCTCTTCACGTGCTCAAACCACCCTCAATCGCCTTACTTTCAGCTGGCACTTCCACTCTAACAGCTCTCCCCAATGCCTCACCACCTTCTCTCCTCTTCACGTGCCCAAACCACCTCCATCGCCTTACTCTCACCTGGCACTTCCACTCTAACAGCTCTCCCCAATGCCTCACCACCTTCTCCTCTTCACGTGCTCAAACCACCCTCAATCGCCTTACTCTCACCTGGCACTTCCACTCTAACAGCTCTCCCCAATGCCTCACCACCTTCTCTCCTCTTCACGTGCCCAAACCACCTCCATCGCCTTACTCTCACCTGGCACTTCCACTCTAACAGCTCTCCCCAATGCCTCACCACCTTCTCCTCTTCACGTGCTCAAACCACCCTCAATCGCCTTACTCTCACCTGGCACTTCCACTCTTAACAGCTCTCCCCAATGCCTCACCACCTTCTCTCCTCTTCACGTGCCCAAACCACCTCAATCGCCTTACTCTCACCTGGCACTTCCACTCTAACAGCTCTCCCCAATGCCTCATCACCTTCTCTCCTCTTCACGTGCCCAAACCACCTCCATCACCTTACTCTCACCTGGCACTTCCACTCTAACAGCTCTCCCCAATGCCTCACCACCTTCTCTCCTCTTCACGTGCTCAAACCACCTCCATCGCCTTACTCTCACCTGGCACTTCCACTCTTAACAGCTCTCCCCAATGCCTCACCACCTCTCCTCTTCACGTGCCCAAACCACCTCCATCGCCTTACTCTCACCTGGCACTTCCACTCTAACAGCTCTCCCCAATGCCTCACCACCTTCTCTCCTCTTCACGTGCCCAAACCACCTCCATCACCTTACTCTCACCTGGCACTTCCACTCTAACAGCTCTCCCCAATGCCTCACCACCTTCTCTCCTCTTCACGTGCCCAAACCACCTCCATCACCTTACTCTCACCTGGCACTTCCACTCTAACAGCTCTCCCCAATGCCTCACCACCTTCTCTCCTCTTCACGTGCCCAAACCACCTCCATCGCCTTACTCTCAGCACTGTACTCAGCACCTTCATGCCACATTTTCTTGCCACCTCTGCACTGGACACCAGCTCCCCAGTGTCGCTTGCTCACCTTTGAAAATATTATAGCATGTTCAAATCCTCGGACTATTATGACATGTCTTCTTAAATGCTGTGACACTTATTACTAGCACAATATATACAGGAGCTAAGTTGAGGAGTTATGACCTCACACAGGGTATAGTTTCTTAGTACTTATATGCATAGGTTGCACAGGGCCCGCGAAGTCACCCAGGGGACGCCAAGCCTTTTTTTTCCGCAGGCAGGATTGTTATAGTGACGCCTGTGATTAGAGGCTCATGCCGCCCCCCTGTGTCCTCCGATGCACTCGCAATCAAAGGTAGAGTTAATGGGCAGGGCATGTGGGTGTTCTTAGGCCACACGACGGTGCAGAAATATTTTAAGTGGATTTATGGGTCTCACTCGGGATCGAACTCGGGTCTTCGAGAACGCCACTCGGAGACGCTAACCACTCTGCTGCCGCCTCCCCAAGCTGCCATCATTTGCTTATTTTCTAGAATCTAGTCTCTTTTCCTCTTAAAGTGCACCAGATTGATGCATTTATATATTAAAGGCGTGTCCCAGACCACCTTAGAGGGCTTGCAATCCTCCCACCATAGGTTTAGACAATAGGGCCCCAAACAGCATTTCACATAGGGCCCCAAAAGGCTAGATACGGCCCTGACCTCACAGCTCAGCAGGTATGGAAGGTCACCAATGTGTGTGTGTGTGTGTGTGTGTATTTAACTCGTTGTATTTTACAGGGCCTGAGCTACACTGGTGTGGTCCAGTCTCCGTAGCTACATTTATCCAGTCTTTCTTTCAGCTGGTACACATTATTTGCCGATATCACCTCATTTAGTCTATTCCAAACTTCTACATTGCTATGAGGGAAGCTGTACTTCTTGATGTTGTTCAGGCATCTCCCTTGTCCTAGTTGTTTTGTATGTCCTCTTGTGAAGCGACCTCTTGTGTGTGTGTGTGTGTGTGTGTGTTGCTAGACGCCAGAAAGGGGCCACCTACCTCACACCATGAAAAGTGATCAGCTGGCAAATATGAAGAACTACACAGGAACTACCACGTGTAGGTCTCACGGCCTCTTGTAGCTTCCTTATTTTCTTATGTTCTTATGTTCTTATGTTGGTAAAAGTAAAACTATATTCTGTGAAATTTGTGTTTAACCAAAGAATGTGGTGCTTCTTATTAACTTATCTAATATACGAGTAACTTGTTTTAAGTAACTTGTTTAACTATACGAGAAACGTGTTTAACTATGCGAGTCACTTGTTTAACTATTCGAGTCACTTGTTTAACTATACGAGTCACTTGTTTAACTATACGAGTAACTTGTTTAACCATACGAGTCACTTGTTTAACTATACGAGTCACTTGTTTAACTATACGAGTCACTTGTTTAACCATACGAGTCACTTGTATAAGCACAATTACTATAGATGTGGTCTTTGTCACTTTTTCTGTTACTTATAAGCACAAACAATACTGTACTGAGTAAAGTACATGATACATAACTCTTTGTCTCAAACACCTGTCTACATTACATATGAGGCGCTTATTTCAGAAAGTCGATAAGCGTTATCAATAAAAAACTAAAAAAATGGCTTCAAAATGTTTCAATGCTCAAAATGTCATCTCTTTTGACATTGAAACATTTTGAAGCCATTTTCTTAGCTTTTTATTGATGGCGCTTATCGACTTTCAGAAATAAGCGCCTCATACACTGTATTTCTATATTGTTCACAAGTATTTAGGCTGTTTTACAAAGATGAGGCGTAGCTTATGACGACACAGTTGAGTTCTATCACGGGTACGAAAAATATATCCGTGTTTTGCCTCGTGATTTAACATGGATGTTATTGTGACTAGCCCGTCAGAGTGGCAAGGTTGGTAGAGACGTGAGCTCGCAATGTGCAGCGTCCCTGTGCATTCGGTCAGCGGTTCGAGTCCGCCTAGTTCGTGCTGACGTGGCGGCGCTTTGTATAGTCAATAACCTTGTAGTTGGTACTTGCAAAGTGTCTAGATAGGATGAAAATCTTATCTTATCTTATTGTGACTGGCTCCTCTAAATCTTTTCTTGTGTAAAACTGAAAATTCCAGGAAAGAATTTTGAACAAGAAATCATATTCTTAATTAATTCATAGTAGGTTAGTTTTGCTATGAATAATCTTACTGAAAATAGCGTAATTTCCAGCTGAGACATCTTACTACTGCCCGTTCCAGTTCCTTCCCTCATCTGTCCTCCCTTTCCCGACCTCCCTGTCTTGCGGACATTCTCCCGGAATCCCCCTCCTTCTCCCTGGACAATTTAACCTCCTTCCTCCAACAAATCCACATCCTACATCTGATCTAACCATCCTGCTGTAACATTCCGTTCTTTCCCCTTCCCTCACCGTTTCGCTATTTCTCTACAACCCTGACCCTTTTTATGCTTTGCCATAGTGCCATATGTCCTCTGATGTCTGGCACATTCACCTTTTTTTGGCATTAAATCAATCAATCCATCCAGCTGAGACAGCCAGTTATTATGTTCAGTTTATTACAAGTATGTGCGAAGGTTCTCAATGTTCTCGACATCGGTAACATCGCCTGACACCAGATTGAACCCGGAGAAAAACTATTGTCTTGAACTGTACGTATGCCTAATGAAGAACAATATTTGGCTGACAGATTACAATAAGTGAAACAAATATCTGATTAAAACTGAATCACAAAATGTGTCTTTTGGTTACATCAGTGTGTTTACCTCTATGTGTGCATGCGTACACTCACATGTAAATATTATTAACCCCTTGAGACCCAGAACGTAATTTCCATTGTAATATGACCACCATTAGACAATTTTTTTGTGAATCTAAGCAATATTTTATAGATATGACCTGTTTAATATCCTTGCCCACTAGCTAATTTGGTATATTAAGTCACTGTTCGTAATATTATGGCTAACAACAGACCATTTCATGTAGCAAAGGAAAGAGCTGGGTGTGAAGGGGTTATATGCATTTGAAGAATTGGGCAAAAGGATGTTAATGTGAATAACACTTTTTTTTTTTTTTTTTTTTTTTTTTTTTTTTTTTTTTTTTTTTTTTTTTTTTTTTTTTTTTTTATTATTATTATTATTATTATTTGTTTATTTTTAGCAAAGGTTTGACTGTTTGAGCAGAGAGTTCAGCTTTAGAAATAGATGAGACAGCTGTGGAGCCAACTGGGTGAAGCATAGGAGGGAAAGATGAAGAAAAAAAATTGTTAGACTTATTTAGCTAGATGCCAGAAGTCACAAGAGTTTGATTCAGAAAGATTTTGACGCTTTCTATGAATGAAGGAGTTTTTGGTAAGTATTGGCTATACTGTTTGACTAATTAAATGCTCCTTTTAAACTGTGACGAAACTGTGCAGCCTAAACTCTGTCTTGTCCATCGGGTATTATTTTCTTCACCTCTCCAGAAGGTCTTTTGGTGTCTCCTCTGTCATGCACTCCTCATCTCTGTTTCTCTCCTACTCTTCTCTCCGCCTCTCTCATGTCCTGCTCATAAAAAGGATGCCAAGTAACATTTAACCAAATATTTTTTTTTTTACTAGAATTTCATGTTGGCCCCAATCAGAGTTTATCTTATTTTTGTCAAAAGAGAAAAAAAAGTATTTCAGATCCGGGGCTATTCATAAGACATTCGGGGCTATATGCCAATACTCTCCAATGCCCAGGTCTAATTACGCCCCTGGTACAGACAGAACGTGCATCCTTTTATATTTTATAGTTTCGGAAATCCCAAGACCCCCCCAAAAAATCCAAAGATAGATAAAAAAAATATCCCAAGGTCATGGCCAAAATCCCAAGATATTGGTAAAAAATCCCAAGGAATGCATCCCTGTCAGCATCCATGTAACATTAACCCCTTGAGACCCAGACGATTTTTAGTGAATATAAGCAATATTATATAGATATGACCTGTTTAGTATCCTTATCGACAAACAAATTTGGTATATACAGTTACTTTTCGTACTTTTATGGCTAATAACAGACGATTTCATATAGCAAAGGAAAGATCTGGAAGTGAAGGAATATACCACTAAACGATTTTTAGTGAATATAAGCAATATTATATAGATATGACCTGTTAAAATCCTTGTCCATTATTAGCTAATTTGGTTTATTTAATTACTTTTTCATAGATTTATGGCTAGTAACAGACGATTTTATATAAGGCGAATTTTGCAAAGGAAAGCTCTGTGGGTGTGAATGGGTTAAGATCAAGATTCAGTTGCGGGAAAAAAGTAAACAAACAGTCGGCTGTCAACCCAGGCGCATCCCACTCGCAATCTGGCGTATTATCAGGGTTATTTAACCGCCCACAATGCCTCTCTACGAAGGTTTAGGAGGAATTGGGCTGATTAATGAGAAGAATACCACTGTGGTTCTGGATATCGGCTCTGCGTATACCAAGTGAGTGGTGGTGGTGACTCATCGCTCGGGTGAATACACGACCTTTCGAGCGATTGACTTCGAGCGGAGGACCCAATTGTTTGTGTGTGTGTGTGTGTGTTGCGTGTGTGTGAGTGTGTGTTGCGTGTGTGTGTGTGTGCGTTGCGTGTGTGTGTGTGTGTGTTTGTGTGGCCTATGCGTGCAGGTGTATACAAAGCCGCGGCCACGGGTACGGCGCCGGCCACAGTGGTCCATAGAAGCTAATCTCGGGCTGGCGGGACTCGAACCTAGGATCAGCGCATCAAGGTATACCCTGGGTACGTCTGTAGTATTCTCATTTATTTCAGGGAGAATATTACGCTGAAAGGCTAATATGGCGGCTATGTATTTATCGTCTACCCTATATTTATCAATAACACTACTCCTAGTGTCACTAATATGCCATAAATAAGGTATTGAAGGGTGAATTTCACCTTATTTCCCATTAAATAAGGTTATATATCGGGAATAAACACAAAACATTGCCGCCCAGCTGGTTCATGAACGCTGATTGGCTGAGACCAGAGCAAGGCCGCTGATTGGCTGAGACCAAAGCCAGGCCGCTGATTGGCTGAAGGGAATTCTGCCTCCGCCATTTTACGTGGTGCCAATTAGTATTTAAAACGAATAGTCACTTTTTTATTC
This sequence comes from Chionoecetes opilio, assembly GCA_016584305.1. Taxonomy (NCBI): domain Eukaryota; kingdom Metazoa; phylum Arthropoda; class Malacostraca; order Decapoda; family Majidae; genus Chionoecetes; species Chionoecetes opilio. The sequence continues at coordinate 54,338 of JACEEZ010001894.1, forward strand.
GTGGACCGATTATGGATTGTATAGTCTTAATGAAAACCCCAGCTCTTTTTATGACTAGCCATATAAAGTCTGCGATACTTAAGGCCTTCGTAAAAGAAATATGACTCAATCAGTTAGTAAAACTAGATTTTAGCGATATTTTGTTGATAATTCTTTTTATAGACTAAATACAGGGGAATTTTTGTGTGTATTAATATATTTCAATATTTCCGCATCGTTTTATGTATGAATCACGCGCCTGGTGGCTGTATTTTGTTTATTTATTTTAGGCGGGTTTTGTTTACATTTTAACGTCTTACTTGTTCCTCCTTCTAAATGAGCTGTGAAGTTATTTGTGTGTGATTAGCTATGCCTACAATGCTGTGTGTTTGTGTGTGTTTATGTGACGTGTTCTTCACGTGTTTACTGGAGGAATACATCTGACTCAGTGGTTGAAAGGCTCAAACTATCGAAAAAACAAAAGATGTTTTGCTCCATGGTTTCAACACGGAACTAGGATCTGTTACTGTTTATAAGATACACACATAATATACTACGTGCTCATATTTTTTCACGAATTATTGAGCCTTGGGTAAAAAGTCGATTTTTGTTATGGTAAATTTAAGGTTTTTTCGGCCATCTTTTGAAATACGATATTTCATTAATTCTTCGTTATTTCATTGTTTTTTTAGGCTTATTACGTCCTATTTATCATTATTTTACTTTATCCGTGTTGATTTATTCATTATTTGATTATGAAGGGAATATTTGTAGCCTCGAGTTGCATGTCAAGATCAAGAGGAGCTCTGAATTCTCTGATCCAGCTCTTGATGACGTCACAGCGGCCATATTGGAAATTTATTCTTATTCTTACATGTATACCTCCATCTACGCCTCCCCGTGCAATATTCAAGGCTATGTAAGGAGTAAGTAAGGGTATGGGGGTGTATTGCATGATATTACCCATTGACAAAGACAATATATGCACGATAAATAGGTAAAAACTGGGTATTTCTGGCTTCACTTATCTTATTTCTCTTTTTTTCTTATGCTTTTTACTTCAATTTACGGCTCCCCTTGCAATATTCAAGGCTATGTAAGGGGTAAGAAAGGGTGTGGGGCTGTATTGCATGATATTACCCATTGGCAAAGACAATATATGCACGATAAATAGGTAAAAACTGGGTATTTCTGGCTTCACTTATCTTATTTTCTTCTGCTGTTTACCTCAATTTACGGGTTCCCTTGCAATATTCAAGGCTATTTAAGGGGTAAGAAAGGGTATGGGGCTGTATTGCATGATATAATACCCAAGCAAAGGCAATATATACACGCTAAATGAGTAAAAATTGGGTATTTCTGGCTTCACTTATCTTATTTTCTTCTGCTGTTTACCTCAATTTACGGGTTCCCTTGCAATATTTAAGGCTATGTAAGGGGTAAGAAAGGGTGTGGGGCTGTATTGCATGATATAACACCCAAGCAGAGGCAATATATGCACGCTAAATGGGTAAAAATGGGGTATTTCTGGGTTTAAAACTTTCTGCTATTATAAAAACAAGCCTTTTATTTATATTCTAATAGATTTTGATGTGTTTGTGCCCTCACTAATAACAGACACTAGCAGCATTCGGTAAAATTCTAGTGTTTGCCCATACTCTCCCACTTCCCCCAAGCATGTTTGGGGACCTGTGGGAGTGCGGGGATTTCGGGTGGGGAACAAATTATGCGTCGGAAACACGTAATTAAAGAGTTGTGGAGGGGGGTAAAATTCCCTAGATCTAGGGTAATTTCCTTATATATAAAGAAATTTGCCTAACCAAAATTAACCTAACCTAACCTAGCGGGGGGCTTGACCCACTGATAACCTAACCTAACTAAATCTAACCTAACCTAACCAAATATAACCTACCCTAACCTAAACAAATATAACCTAACCTCCTAGCTGGTTGGGGGGGTTCTCGACACTTGGGTCATCATGCTGTGAGGATCGGCAGCTTCACAAGTTTCTTGACTCAGAAGAAATCCAATTAATTTTCTCTAGATCTAGGGAATTTTTTCAACACCCCTTACTCAAAAATTATGTGGTTGCGACGCATATTTTGTACCCCAGCCAAATATCCCGCATTCCCCCAGGTCCTCAAGCTTGTTTTGTGGGCGAGGGGGAGTATGGGCAAACACTAGAATAATACCCAGCATTCTCCTCACAGACTTCCTGAGAACAACAGTTACTGAAGTTTGGACAGGAAACATTTAGAAAACATTATTTCCAAACAAAGTTTCCATCAATACTACGGCAGTGAGAAGTGGGGCAAGGTTTGCGGGGCGGGGATCCCCACACACATCACAGGTCAACAAAAAGTTATGCCGACAAAAACGAGTGCCAGATTCATTCAATGCACATCAGAACTGTTCAGGAAAACTAAGTTCGAAATCGTTGAAAGCCCACTACCGAAATTTTACCAAAAATGTATTCGCTCGAATCTTCCAGGCCCCCTTGGGTTACCTAGAACATAAGAACATAAGGAAGCTACAAGAGGCTGTGAGAACTACACGTGGTAGTTCCTGTTACTTACCACTACCTACATCCACCTTTCATCCCCATCCATGAATTTATCCAACCTCCTATTAAAGCTCCCTATTGACTCTACACTAACTACCTGACGACTGAGTCCATGCCAATCATTTACCACCCTATTTGTGAACCAGTTTTCCCTATTTTTTCCCTATTTTGGGGAAAGTAGACCAAAAGCAGGGTTGAGGTCACGAGAGGTTGACCACTGGGTTGGGTGTAAGTACATAATTACGCCGTCACAGCGAGGAACGTTAAGGTCTCATTCTGAACTTTTTCCATAGACGCTACCCATTACGTACATAAAAGTTTTTTTTTTTTTTTTTTTTTTTTTTGCGATATTTTAGCTAATTTTTTTTTCTGCATCATTTCCATACCTTATAATGCTTTATTTCTATGGTATTTTAGCTCCTCCCTCCTGTTATCATACTCACCTTATAACAATGAGTAGTCTTTATGGGTTGAATACTTAGGGCTTTTTAAGGAAATAGGGTGGTAAATGATTGGAATGGTCTCAGTCGTCAGGTAGTTAGTGCGGAGTCAATAGGGAACTTTACCGTAAAAGGAGGCTGGATAATTTCATGGATGGGGATGAAAGGTGGATGTAGGTAGTGTTAAGTAACAGGAACTACCACGTGTAGGTCTCGCGGCCTCTTGTAGCTTCCTTATTGTCTTATGTTCTTATGGGATGTGAAACGAATGAGGTGACAGGGAAATAATGGATGTAAGGGGTTGATGGGATAGGGAGAGAATGGATGTAAGGGGTTAAGAGTACAGGGAGAGAAAAGAAGGGGTTGATGGGATAGGGAGAGAATGGATGTAAGGGGTTAAGAGTACAGGGAGAGAAAAGAAGGGGTTGATGGGATAGGGAGAGAATTAATGGAAGGGGTTCAAAGTAAAAGGAGAGATTGAATAATATTACTCATCTTACTATGTTCTCATCGCTGGCTGGCAGGAGTACTAACTGTAAAGTCTATAATAACTGTAAAGTGTATAATAACTATAAACATATAATAACTACAGCTAAGTATTAATTATCCGACCTTGGGGGGACCGAAGGTAGGTCGGATAATTGGAATAGTCGGATGTTCGGATATCACAGTAACCATAAACGTAAGGACAAAATGGTATAGAACATAAAAGATGCAGCTCTTGAAGGCCGATCCAGTGGTAGACGCGAAAGTAAAATTCATGCATAAATAAAGCCACAAATCAATGTTTTCTATAAACTATAAAAAAAAAACTCAGGAAAATAAATGGCCAAAACAAGACACAATGTGGTGGTGAAAAAAGTCGGTTGTTTGGACAAGTCGGTTGTTTGGAGGTCGGATGTTGGGAATTTGGCTGTAATATGTCTTGCAGGGCGGGGTTCTTTATTTTCTTATGTTCTTATGTTCTTATGTTCTTATGTTCTTATACCAATGACTAATAATACTTAATCTTCTCATAAGAACATAAGAAAATAAGGAAGCTACAAGAGGCCGTGAGACCTACACGTGTTAGTTCCTGTTACTTAACACTACCTACATCCACCTTTCATCCCCATCCATAACACTATCCAGCCTCCTTTTAAAGCTCCTTAATGACTCCGCACTAACTACCTGACAACTTAAATCCATTCCAATCATTTACCACCCTATTTGTGAACCAGTTTTCTCTTATTTCTTTTTTAAATCTACGCTTTTCCAGCTTGAATCCGTTACTTCTTGTTCTACCCTGGTTAATATCCGTAAGAACTTTTCCTACCTCTCCTTTATCCGCAATCACATTCACCACATCGCAATACATTATTACCTCCTCCTCCGCATCACTGGCTGGCAAGAGTACACAGAGTAATGTTTTGTCTTGCAGGGCGGGGTTTGCTGGTGAGTACGGGCCGCGCGTCATCACTCGCTCGGAGGTGAAGTGCCGCGAGACAGGCCAGACGGTGCCGGTGTTCCAGTACAAAGACCAGGACGAACTGAGGCATCACCTGGTAGACTTCATTCACAAACTGTACTTCAGGTAAACTGCATACTCATTATTATTGTGACTATTGTTATTATTATATGTATGTATACAAAAAAAAAAATAGGGTTTGTATACTATGTATTTCTAGATTGTGTGTGATTTTGTAGTTCCAATGTAAATGAAGGTTGGGAAAGTTTAGGTTTGTACAGGGAGGTCCCGAAGATACGAGCAGTTAGGTTCCACCTGGCATACTCGTAAAGCGAAATCTGGTATAACGAAACACATAACTAATAGTAAAATATAGGTTTGGTTCCAGGACCATCAATTAAAAAAAAGAAAAAGAAAATAAAGACGTGTTTTTCAAGCTAAAATAAACTATAGCAAACACAACAAACACACAGCGTCTATATTACCCACACTGTACTACCTATTCTGTAGAGAAAGCATTCTGAAAGAGAAAATAGCACACAAAATAACATAACTGCACATTAATTAAACATAAAACATGCATAACAAGCAAAAAAGACGTTGTAATGTAGGGGACGCCGCGTGATACAAAAGAGGGTAGTGTAGTGGTCCCAAGGTTGGGGCTGCACACCTGGCTAATTACCCCTAAGGATCAGGCCGCGCCATATGCTTAATTACCCTTCAGGTCACGGCTTGCTAGGGGTGACCTGACTGTGGTCCCAAGGTTGGGGCCGCACACCTGGCTAATTACCCCTAAGGATCAGGCCGCGCCATATGCTTAATTACCCTTCAGGTCACGGCTTGCTAGGGGTGACCTGACTGGGGTCAACCAAATCCCCCTTTGTCCAGCCTGGGAGTGGTAGGGCGCGTATTTTGAACTTGATAATTTTACTCACCCCAGTTTGAATGTCGTATCATTGGATTTTCGATCTCGTATATTGAAAATAGACCCTAATTTACACATCTCGTATCATCGGATTCTCGTATACCGAATGTTCGTATAACGGGACCTCCCTGTATATTGATTTGAATATTTTCATGTACTGCAATCTACTTTTTGCTCTGTGCCACTTTACTTGTTTAGGAGAAGGCCAGTTATATGAAAAAAATTATCATTAGTTCTTAGTTACTATTATTATTAGCCTTTTTCTAGCCTTTTGGAGGCCCTATGCAAAATGGTGTTTGGGGGCCCTATTTTGTAAAACTATGGTGGGGGGATTCCAAGCCCTCTAAGGTGGTCCGGGGGCACGCCTTAAATATTTAAATGCGTAGTTCGCATCTATAGTCTTTTTTTTACCGAGGCGAAAATTCCATTCTATCTTAAGGTCTCATGCTTAAAATGATGCCTATGTTTACCTGATAATATAGGGTTAACTATGATGAAATACAGTTGAAATTAAGAAGTACCATACTATTCCCTTCTCCTGGCATCAAATATCAATCAGTAAGCAGCAAGGGGTCAGGATTTTTCACCTCGTAAAAAAACAACCAGTTTAGTGAGAAATGGCCCTGGTAGTTGACTGGTGTGTGTGTGTTTCAGAATGTTTTTACCTAGTTTCAGATCAACATAGATTGCCAGTATTATAAAATTACAGAGTGTTTCATGGTGGGTGACTCATGTGTGTGTGTTTCAGGTGCCTGCTGGTGAACCCCAAGGACCGCCGCGTGGTGGTGGTGGAGAACCTGCTCTGCCCTTCACTCATAAGGAACGTCTTGTCCAAGGTCCTCTTCCGTCACTATGAGGTGAGCTCCACTACACTACCTCACTCATTAGGATATTATTTATCATTATTTATCATATCAGCTTCTTTCTTGTATAGAGATAGAAAAAGCAATCAAACCACCTGCTCTCATTGTTACCAAATTTGTGGCGAGGCTATGTACCCCTGGGCATTATTTTAAACCCTTCACGCCCAGATCTTTCCTTTGCTATAGTAAATTGTGTGTTGTCAGCCATAAAATTACGAAAATTAACTGAATATACCAAATTAGTTAGTTGACAAGGATACTAAACAGGTCATATCTATAAAATATTGCTTATAGTCACTAAAAATTGTCTAATAGCCTCACTTATTAGGGACCTTTAACCCCTTGAGGCCCAGAGACTTGAGTTTTTGATCTTCCTATTAATATTATATAGAAATCAGTGATGGGTTGAACCTTGACTACATATAATATCAGTTCATGTCTCCCATTTCTTTGTACTGTATTAAAAGGAGGCTACCTACATCCACCTCTCTTCCCTTCCACCTTACAATCAATCAAACCATTGTATGTAGGAGAGGTAGGAAAAGTTCTTACGGCTAGTAACCAGGGTAGGACAAGAAGTCACGGATTCAAGCTGGAAAAGCGTAGATTTATAAATGAAATAGGTAAAAACTGGTTCACAAATAGGGTGGTAAATGATTGGCATGGACTCAGTAGATGGGTAGTTAGTGTGGAGTCAATAGGGAGCTTTAAAAGGAGGCTGGATAAATTCATGGATGGGGATGAAAGGTGGATGTAGGTAGTGTTAAGTAACAGGAACTACCTCGTGTAGGTCTCGCGGCCTCTTGTAGATTCCTTATGTTCTTATGTGTTTCCAGGTGTTGTCAGTGTTGTTTGTGCCCTCCCACCTGGTGGCCCTGATGACGCTGGGCATCAGTACAGGGCTGGTACTGGACTTGGGGCACCAGGAGGCCACTCTGATGCCCATCTATGAGGGAGTGGTCGTGTTTCATGCATGGCAGGCGCTTCCTCTCGGCGGCAGAGTTATTGAAAGGTATTTATTGCCTAGGGACCAGTTCTTGTATGACTCATTGAGGTATTTATTGCCTAGGGACCAGTTCTTGCATGCCTCATTAAGGTATTTATTGCCTAGGGACCAGTGCTTGCATGACTCATTAAGGTATTTATTGCCTAGGGACCAGTGCTTGCATGACTTATTAAGGTATTTATTGCCTAGGGACCAGTGCTTGCATGAGTCATTAAGGTATTTATTGCCTAGGGACCAGTTCTTGCATGAGTCATTAAGGTATTTATTGCCTAGGGACCAGTGCTTGCATGAGTCATTAAGGTATTTATTGCCTAGGGACCAGTTCTTGCATGAGTCATTAAGGTATTTATTGCCTAGGGACCAGTGCTTGCATGCCTCATTAAGGTATTTATTGCCTAGGGACCAGTGCTTGCATGAGTCATTAAGGTATTTATTGCCTAGGGACCAGTGCTTGCATGAGTCATTAAGGTATTTATTGCCTAGGGACCAGTGCTTGCATGACTCATTAAGGTATTTATTGCCTAGGGACCAGTTCTTGCATGACTCATTAAGGTATTTATTGCCTAGGGACCAGTTCTTGCATGAGTCATTAAGGTATTTATTGCCTAGGGACCAGTGCTTGCATGAGTCATTAAGGTATTTATTGCCTAGGGACCAGTGCTTGCATGAGTCATTAAGGTATTTATTGCCTAGGGACCAGTTCTTGCATGAGTCATTAAGGTATTTATTGCCTAGGGACCAGTGCTTGCATGACTCATTGAGGTATTTATTGCCTAGGGACCAGTGCTTGCATGACTCATTAAGGTATTTATTGCCTAGGGACCAGTGCTTGCATGACTCATTAAGGTATTTATTGCCTAGGGACCAGTGCTTGCATGACTCATTAAGGTATTTATTGCCTAGGGACCAGTGCTTGCATGACTCATTAAGGTATTTATTGCCCAGGGACCAGTGCTTGCATGACTCATTAAGGTATTTATTGCCTAAGGACCAGTGCTTGCATGAGTCATTAAGGTATTTATTGCCTAGGGACCAGTTCTTGCATGCCTCATTAAGGTATTTATTGCCTAGGGACCAGTGCTTGCATGACTCATTAAGGTATTTATTGCCTAGGGACCAGTGCTTGCATGACTCATTAAGGTATTTATTGCCTAGGGACCAGTTCTTGCATGACTCATTAAGGTATTTATTGCCTAGGGACCAGTGCTTGCATGAGTCATTAAGGTATTTATTGCCTAGGGACCAGTGCTTGCATGAGTCATTAAGGTATTTATTGCCTAGGGACCAGTGCTTGCATGAGTCATTAAGGTATTTATTGCCTAGGGACCAGTTCTTGCATGAGTCATTAAGGTATTTATTGCCTAGGGACCAGTTCTTGCATGAGTCATTAAGGTATTTATTGCCTAGGGACCAGTGCTTGCATGAGTCATTAAGGTATTTATTGCCTAGGGACCAGTGCTTGCATGCCTCATTAAGGTATTTATTGCCTAGGGACCAGTTCTTGCATGACTCATTAAGGTATTTATTGCCTAGGGACCAGTTCTTGCATGACTCATTAAGGTATTTATTGCCTAGGGACCAGTGCTTGCATGACTCATTAAGGTATTTATTGCCTAGGGACCAGTGCTTGCATGACTCATTAAGGTATTTATTGCCTAGGGACCATTGCTTGCATGCCTCATTAAGGTATTTATTGCCTAGGGACCAGTTCTTGCATGCCTCATTAAGGTATTTATTGCCTAGGGACCAGTTCTTGCATGAGTCATTAAGGTATTTATTGCCTAGGGACCAGTGCTTGCATGAGTCATTAAGGTATTTATTGCCTAGGGACCAGTTCTTGCATGAGTCATTAAGGTATTTATTGCCTAGGGACCAGTGCTTGCATGCCTCATTAAGGTATTTATTGCCTAGGGACCAGTTCTTGTATGACTCATTAAGGTATTTATTGCCTAGGGACCAGTTCTTGCATGAGTCATTAAGGTATTTATTGCCTAGGGACCAGTTCTTGCATGAGTATTTATTGCCTAGGGACCAGTGCTTGCATGACTCATTAAGGTATTTATTGCCTAGGGACCAGTGCTTGCATGACTCATTAAGGTATTTATTGCCTAGGGACCAGTTCTTGCATGCCTCATTAAGGTATTTATTGCCTAGGGACCAGTGCTTGCATGCCTCATTAAGGTATTTATTGCCTAGGGACCAGTTCTTGCATGAGTCATTAAGGTATTTATTGCCTAGGGACCAGTGCTTGCATGAGTCATTAAGGTATTTATTGCCTAGGGACCAGTGCTTGCATGACTCATTAAGGTATTTATTGCCTAGGGACCAGTTCTTGCATGACTCATTAAGGTATTTATTGCCTAGGGACCAGTGCTTGCATGCCTCATTAAGGTATTTATTGCCTAGGGACCATTGCTTGCATGCCTCATTAAGGTATTTATTGCCTAGGGACCAGTTCTTGCATGCCTCATTAAGGTATTTATTGCCTAGGGACCAGTTCTTGCATGAGTCATTAAGGTATTTATTGCCTAGGGACCAGTGCTTGCATGCCTCATTAAGGTATTTATTGCCTAGGGACCAGTTCTTGTATGACTCATTAAGGTATTTATTGCCTAGGGACCAGTTCTTGCATGAGTCATTAAGGTATTTATTGCCTAGGGACCAGTTCTTGCATGAGTATTTATTGCCTAGGGACCAGTGCTTGCATGACTCATTAAGGTATTTATTGCCTAGGGACCAGTGCTTGCATGACTCATTAAGGTATTTATTGCCTAGGGACCAGTTCTTGCATGCCTCATTAAGGTATTTATTGCCTAGGGACCAGTGCTTGCATGCCTCATTAAGGTATTTATTGCCTAGGGACCAGTTCTTGCATGAGTCATTAAGGTATTTATTGCCTAGGGACCAGTGCTTGCATGAGTCATTAAGGTATTTATTGCCTAGGGACCAGTGCTTGCATGACTCATTAAGGTATTTATTGCCTAGGGACCAGTTCTTGCATGACTCATTAAGGTATTTATTGCCTAGGGACCAGTTCTTGCATGACTCATTAAGGTATTTATTGCCTAGGGACCAGTTCTTGCATGCCTCATTAAGGTATTTATTGCCTAGGGACCAGTGCTTGCATGCCTCATTAAGGTATTTATTGCCTAGGGACCAGTGCTTGCATGACTCATTAAGGTATTTATTGCCTAGGGACCAGTTCTTGCATGAGTCATTAAGGTATTTATTGCCTAGGGACCAGTGCTTGCATGAGTCATTAAGGTATTTATTGCCTAGGGACCAGTTCTTGCATGCCTCATTAAGGTATTTATTGCCTAGGGACCAGTGCTTGCATGCCTCATTAAGGTATTTATTGCCTAGGGACCAGTGCTTGCATGACTCATTAAGGTATTTATTGCCTAGGGACCAGTGCTTGCATGAGTCATTAAGGTATTTATTGCCTAGGGACCAGTGCTTGCATGACTCATTAAGGTATTTATTGCCTAGGGACCAGTTCTTGCATGACTCATTAAGGTATTTATTGCCTAGGGACCAGTGCTTGCATGCCTCATTAAGGTATTTATTGCCTAGGGACCAGTGCTTGCATGACTCATTAAAGTATTTGTTGCCTAGGGACCAGTTCTTGCATGAGTCATTAAGGTATTTATTGCATGGGGACCAGTTCTTGCATGAGTCATTAAGGTATTTATTGCCTAGGGACCAGTGCTTGCATGACTCATTAAGGTATTTATTGCCTAGGGACCAGTTCTTGCATGACTCATTAAGGTATACAGTTAGGCATTTAGCACGTGTAAATAAACCTGATAGGCAACTGTAAACGCACGGTGAGGCATCCCTCTCTCTCTCTCTCATTCTGTACTCATGTGTGTGTGTCTCCCAGCTCCCTCTCAGACCTGCTGCTGGACCGAGCCGTGGCGGTGACGCAGGACGGCTCCGAGCACCGCCTCTCCACCCTCATGAAGGACATGCCGGACAAGTGTCTCGAGGATATCAAAGGTGAGAAGTAGGGATGATTATTCCTATGTATTTACCTAGTTGTGTTTTACAGGGCCTGAGCTGCACTGGTGGGGTCCTGTCTCTGTATCTACATTTATCAAGTCATTCTTTCAACTGGTGCACATTATTTGCCGATATCACCTCATTTAGTCCATTCCAAACTTCTATACAGGTTGAAGCTCCCAAACTCGGCAACCTCGGGACCAGCGCCGAGCCGAGTAATGGAATTTTCTGACTTTTAGAACGTAGATATATTAAGGGGAAAAAATGCATGAAAATCACAGGAAAAAATTATATGGATTCTAATACGGTATAAATCTTCACTCTTCCCATGTCTCATGGTCTTACGTATGTCCATACCTTTCACCGTCTCACTCCTGGCATAAAATTCACGTAACTTTGTTTTCTGTTTCTTGAGGTCATACACTGTAGATGACCCCACACCATATATTTCACACAAATTCCGCACTGAGGTTCCGCCATCCAACTTCTTCAAAAGGTCAATTTTCTCAGAAATAGTTAACACATTGTTCTTCCTTTTCTTTTCCCTTGCACCAGTAGGTGTTCCTGGACGTTTGGGAGCCATAATACCAATAACAGACCTGTAGAAGTACACAAAATAACAGTGTACACAACTCTACAGTCACAACACCACTGAACAATAACAACAAACAAATCGGCGGGAGAAACCAAGCGGCCTAGTGTGGTGGCACCCAGCGGCCGACCCGGCAACTACGCCCAGGGTTTTGGGTGTTCTGCCGGGTTTTGGAAAATCCGGAACCATAGCCGAGTTTTGGGTGTTGCCGAGTCTTGGGATGCCGAGTTTGGGAGCTTCAACCTGTATTTCTATGAGGGAAGCTGTACTTCTTGATGTGGTTCAGGCATCTCCCTTGTCCTAGTTGTTTTGTATGTCCTCTTGTATTGTGTAGCGACCTTCTCTTTGTTGCCCAGTCAGTAGTCTCTCACTGTCTGTTTCTGCCATCTTAGTTATCAGCTTAAAAATTGTTATTAAGTCTCCTCTTTCTCTTCTCTGCTCGAGTGTTGGTAACTTTATTTCCTTGAACTTCTTTCTTCAACCTGTACTTATGTGTGGGAAGCTTTGTGTCATCTTCCTTAATTGGTTGGTCGTTCTCTTTGTCTGTGTAAAAATAATATGATCCTTGTGTTTCTATTCTATCACAGTACATACAACGTATTGTTTTTCTTTCAAATTCTCAGTTTAACCAAATTTGTCATAGAAATATAGACGCTGGATGAAATAATGCTGTTAACCCCTTGAGGCCCACAACGTACTTTCCATTGTAATTTGGGTACCATTAGATGATTTTTAGTGACTATTAGCAATATTTTATAGATATGACCTGTTTAGTATCCTTGTCCACTAACTAATTTGGTATATTCAGTGACTTCTTAATATTATGACTGACAACACACAATTTTTTATAGCAAAGGAAATATCTGAGCGTGAAGGGGTTAAATAATTACTGAACTTCCATTATTCTTGAAGGTTTTAGTAAATTATAGATACGTTACAGGTTTTTATTTTCGTTTTAAAGACTATTGTTATCGATGTCTGTTTTTTAAGCTTTTTTAGAACTTTGGTGCTGAGAGAGAGAGAAGAGAGAGAGAGAGAGAGAGAGAGAGGGACAGAGAGAGAGAGAAGAGAGAGAGAGAGAGAGAGAGAGAGAGAGAACAGAGAGAGAGAGAGAGAGGAGAGAGAGTATCTGGGTGTCAAGATGAAGTTTTATGGTATCACAATGTATCCTTTATGCTTTCCTTCTCTCCCCTGTCCAGTTCGCACCTGCCACTAACTACCTGTCTACTGAGTCCATTCCTATCATTTACCACCCTATTTGTGACCTATTGACCTAATTTAACACGCTGGTTTGCTTCCTTCTCTCACCTGTCCAGTCCGCACCTGCTTCGTCACCACCCTGGAACGCAGCAGCCGCCTACAGAGCAACAAGTACGACCGTTCCGTCGAGCCGCCGCCGCCGCCCACCAGTGTGTCCTACCCCCTCGAGGGCCGCCACATCCTCACCGTCCCCGGCACCGTGCGGGAGCTGGCGGCAGAGTCCCTGTTTGAGCGAGACCAAGACGGCTTGACCCTGGCTACTATGATCTTGGATGCCCTGCTGAAGGTGAGGGAGAGAGAGAGAGAGTAATACAAAAAGAGAGTACTAAAGAGAGAGAGAGAGAGAGAGAGAGAGAGAGAGAGAGAGAGAGAGAGAGAGAGAGAGAGAGAGAGAGAGAGAGAGAAAACCATTAGGAAGCCTTCTTTAACCCCTTGAGGCCTAGAACGTAATTTCCATTGTAATTTAGCTACTAATAGACGATTTTTAGTGCATATAAGCAATATTCTATAGATATGACCTGTTTAGCATCCTTGTCCACTAACTAATTTGATATATTGAGTTACTTTTCGTAATTTTATGGCTGACAACAGACAATTTTTTATAGCCAAGGAAAGATCTGGGCGTGAAGGGGTTAACCAAAGAGATGTGGAATATGGGGAAGAGAGGTGGATGTAGGTAGTGTCAAGTTACAGGAACTACCACGTGTAGGTCTCTTGTACTCTTGTAGCTTCCTTATTTTCTTATGTTCTTATGTTCTAACACTATCACCTTACTCTACAGTGCCCCCTAGACACGCGACCCAAGCTAGCCGAGAACCTGGTGATCCTTGGAGGCACGGCGAGCATGAAGGGCATGAAACACCGCATCCTGGCTGAGGTGCGAGCGGCGGCGGCCTCGGAACACTACCGCCACAACCTGCCCATCGCCTCCTTCAAGCTCCACCACCCACCTGCCAAGGACAACTATGTATCCTGGCTGGGAGGTGAGGATAGATAGATAGATAGATAGAAAGGTAGATATTATTGCTTATGTAGTCTTAAAATAAGCCTATAATAATTACCAGTTATTTCACCTTGTAATGGATTGGCAGGATAGATAGATAGATAGGTTAGATACACTCCCTTAGAAAGAAAGATGGATAGATAGATAGCTAAGTAGGATACACTCCCTTAGAAAGACAAATAGGAAAAGTAGATACACTCCTTTTTTCTTTTTTTATTTACATCTTGGCCTATAGCGCGTGTAGGCAGTAAGCTCCAGGGGTGGGGTGGTAGGCCCTGGAGGTTCACTTGAGGGCAGTGATGGTTGGCCCTCGCCCGTGGTGGTGCAGGCAGGATTTTTATAGTGACGCCTGTGATTAGAGGCTCATGCCGCCCCCCTGTGTCCTCCGATGCACTCGCAGTCGAAGGTAGAGTTAATGGACAGCATGTGGGTGTTCTTAGGCCACTCGACGGTGCAGAAATATTTTAAGTGGAGTTATGGGTCTCACTCGGGATCGAACTCGGGTCTTCGAGGACGCCACTCGGAGACGCTAACCACTCTGCTACCGCCTCCCCAAAGATAGATAGAAAGGTAGATACACTCCCTTAGAAAGAAAGGTAGGTTAGATAGATAAGAAAGGTAGATAGCTTCCTTATGTTCTTATGTTCCTATCTCTGCTTCTCAAGGTGCCATCCTGGGAGCCACCGAGGCCGTGATGCTGCGCTCCTTGCCTCGAGACCAATACCTGGTGAATGACGTGGTGCCTGACTGGTGCAACCTTTCCTTCAACACCTGTGAAGAGCGGGACGAGAAGTGCGCCTGAGTCTGAACATAAGAACATAAGAAAATAAGGAAACTACAAGAGGCCGTGAGACATAAGAACATAAGAAAATAAGGCCCGAGTCTGGTGTAATATACAGAGAGAGACCTAGAGACCTGTACCTAAGAGAAGCCGGGCAAGGAAAGTCATCATTATTTTGTTGTATCTATTTATTATTCTTATCTGTTATCTATTATCTATCTTATTCCTGACTGGTGTAACCTTTCCTTCAACACCTGTGAAGAGCGGGATGAAAAGTGCGCCTGAGTCTGGTGTCATTTCGTAAGAGAAGACAGGCAAGGAAAGTCATCATTACTTTTGCTGTACAGGTTGAAGTTCCCAAACTCGGCATCCCAAGACTCGGCAACACCCAAAACTCGGCTATGGTTCCGGATTTTCCAAAACACGGCAGAACACCCAAAACCCGGCGCGTAGTTGTCGGGTCGGCCGCTAGGTGCCACCACACTAGGCCGCTGGGTTTCTCCCGCCGATTTGTTTGTTGTTATTGTTCAGTGGTGTTGTGACTGTAGAGTTGTGTACACTGTTATTTTGTGTACTTCTACAGACATGATTTTTTTCATGTGATTTTCATGCTTTTTTCCCCCTTAATATATCTACGTTCTAAAAGTCGGAAAATTCCATTACTCGGTATCGGCGCTGGTCCCGAGGTTGCCGAGTTTGGGAACTTCAACCTGTATCTATTTATTCTTCTTATCTATTATCTATTATCTATCTTATTCTTCCATCATCTTTAGTTTTGTTGTGTATGAATGAGTGAATGAAGGTTAAAGGCTTAAGCTTTAATGATTGTGATATATAGGGAGGGAGAGAGGTAGTTTGTAGAGGCAGTTGTCAATGAATGTATGTGTAAGGATTTTAATTCTTTCCAATGATCACTGTCGGGTGGTAAGTGGTGTTCACAGAAAGTAACCCCTTCACGCCCAGATCTTTCCTTTCCTATAAAAAATTGTCTGTTGTTAGCCATGAAATTACGAAAAGTAACTGAATATACCACATTAGTTTGTCGACAAGGATACTAAACAGGTCATATCTATAAAACTTTGCTTATATTCACTAAAAATCGCGTTGTGGTAGCCAGATTACAATGGAAATTATGTTCTGGGCCTCAAGGGGGTAAGTACTGTATGTGGCTGCATTGTATCTCTCAACACACACCTTATTGCCTGACATATAAGACGCACCAGGATACAGGACGCTCCTATGATTGAACAAGGAATATTTGTTTATTATAATTTAATAAACAACCTAGCATTTTATCTGGTTTTCAAATACCTCCCAGCTTACTTTACTCTTAAGAACATCAGAAAATAAGGAAGCTACAAGAGGCTGTGAGATTATTAAGGGTATATCATATATAAGTATTATTATATATAGTAGACTAGGTATATAAGTTTTTTTCCTCGAGAAATCACGTTTTCCTTGAATAACTAAAATTCTATGATAGTTATGTCAAATAGGTACAAATTAATAAACATAGAATAGGTCAAGGCCTTTCATTTGAGCTGTAGTGAAAGGAAATCAGGTGGTAATTAACTGAGAAATGACATTTAAATATTTTATGGGGCAAGTGTTAAAACATTTTTGTGTGTGTTTTAATATATTACGATTTTTCCGCATCGTTTTATGTATTAACCGTGCGCTTGGTAGTTATATTTTGTTTTATATGGGTATTGGAAGGATTATGTTTTTATTTATCTACTGCTTTGAGGGTTTTTTTCAATACAACATGAGAGATCCAAGAGTAGAGCAAAAAAATACCTCCAACATCTCAACATTTCTCTCATTTTCGTATCTCATAAGGATCGTATAAGAACATAAGAACACAAGGAAGCTATAAGAGGCTGTGAGATTAGTAGGGGTATATTATATATAACCCTATTATTATATATACTCTTACCTAATAGGGATGATTAAATAGGGTATTAAATATATTCTTTTAATATTATATAAAATCATTATATTGCTTTTTTTCCTATTATTTGAATTGTTATTATTTATTATATTGAAGTGGTTTTTCTTCAATACAACATGAGAGATCCAAGAGTAAATTGATGGATTGATTTAATGCCCAAACAGGTGAATGTGCCAGACCTCAGAGGTCATATATGGCACTATGGCAAAGCATAAAAAGGGTCAGAGTTATAGAGAAATAGCGAAACGGTGAGGGAAGGGGAAAGAACGGAATGTTACAGCAGGATGGTTAGATCAGATGTAGGATGTGGATTTGTTGGAGGAAGGAGGTTAAATTGTCCAGGGAGAAGGTGGGGGATTCCGGGAGAATGTCCGCAAGACAGGGAGGACAAATGAGGAAAAGAACTGGAACGGGCAGTAGTAAGATGAGGGTAGGACATGCTGAACAGTGAGAGGAGCTTGACAGGGTGTGCATAGGGTTGCAGTGTTGCCAAACTAGCGCGAAACGCGCTAGTTCTGACGCATTGGCATCACAAACAGCGCGTATACATTTTGTGTTGTGCGCATAGCGCTTTTTTCAGTGCATTTTTATTCAATCTGGTGCATGTTCTAGGTAGCGCATTTTTCCTAGCGCCCTGGTTAAAAGCAAAAACTGCCATTTATGTTATGGGTGTGGTGAGGCCGGCCCAGGTCAAGCCTCGGTATTTCCGGATTATCTCTTCTGTGACCTGGCATGAATGTGAGAAGTTTAAGGATTAGTGGAGGGGAGAAGCAGGTGGACATGGGAGGAAGGGGAGTTAGGAGAGGGTGGAGGGTGGTCCAATTGCGAAATTCGCCTTTATCGTCCGCTAGACGGAGAGTTGGTTGGTAGTTGATTAGATATTTATATAATTCTCATCAGTACCTACCGTACGTAGATAACACGTACTATAGTCACCAATCACTTGCCACTGCACTAATGTCGCCAGGCACAATATATTACGAATTTTAGCATCACTATAGGTACAGACTTTTATGCGTCACTGAAGACGTATGCACAGTAGTTTATATTATGTACATCACACTACATGTCTTCAGTGGCACATACAAGTCTGTAGTGATGCTAAAATTCGTAACATATTGTGCCTGGCGACATTAGTGCAGTGGCAAGTGACTAGTGACTATAGTGTTATCTACTAGTATGTAAATACTACTATTCAAAGGTGGGCACCCGCTAATTTTTCGTTAGTCCGCTAATCGCTAATTCGCTAACTTTGTTGGCCATTCCGCTAATCGCTAATCCACTAATTTTCCAGGTTCGCCGGTCCGCTAACGCTAATCCGCTAACGCTAACGCAAAAAAAAAAAATTTGCCTGCTAATCAAGTCCGCAACAGTCTGCTAACCCTTTTTTTTAGTTAAATCCGCAAAAACATAATTTCCAATGAATGCAATGATGCTACCTTATATACAAAGTTTAAGTTTTATTTCAGAATCAATACACATAAAAAAATCAGGCATTTACTAGTACTACACATTTTCTCCTCCTCCTCCTCCATCTGGGACAGCCACTTCTTCTTCACAAGGGGGATCAGCCAGCAGGCTGGCTGTCCCCCTGGCTGGAGGTGCCAGGCCTTGGGACCACCTCTTCCTCACTCGGGCTCATGGCGGCGGCGCTACCAGGCCAGCTTGACGCAGGCGACGGCGTCAAAAATCTGTCCATTTTCAATGACTCTATCTACTAACTACTAAGTACTATCTAGTATCTGTCAAAGTAGAAAAAATGAAAGTTAGCAAGAAAGTTAGCGATTAGCGGACTTACAATTTTGGCCCTCCGCTAATCGCTAATCCGCAAATTTTTCATTTCGCTAATCCGCTCATTTTTCCTTAGTCCGCTAATTAGCGGATTAGCGATTAGCGGACTTTATTAGCGGAATGCCCACCTTTGCTACTATTACAATTATCAATAGAGGGGAGGATTTAAAAAAAAAATTATATATTTATTTATATTTATTACATATATATACATATACATATACATATACATATACATATGTACATACATACACATACATAACATACATACATAACATACATACATGAAAAAGGCGTGAGGTCACTGAGGTGAGGAGACGAAAACTTTTCTAGCGCATTTCTAGCACATTTCATACCTCAATCCAGCTCTTTTACGTAGATAGGAGTGTGTGAGGTTGGTATGGCCTATGCGTAAGCGTGCGAGAGCAGTCACCCAACGTCTATTAGTGTGGTAAGGATTTGACCATGGAGATATAGAAGGTTTGATCAGGCGAAGTTTAATGGCAGAGAAAGTGGTCCAGGAGGATTTCCAAGAGTAAAACAAAAAAAGTGCTACAATAATATTTTCGAATCTCGCGCCACTTTTGGTAAACAAATATTTACATCCCAGTCAGCTGTTCTGTGAGGCACCGCGGGATGTCCTCAGTCTCAGTCCTCCTCTCGTGCTTCCCACTCCCTCCACTCCTTCCCCTCGCTATCTAGACCCACACACTATCTATGAGAGATAATGGCAATGGCTCCCGTGCCCCTGCCAGCCATGGACGTGGATCCCCTGTGCATCATTATCGTGAAGAATGGCAGCCGAGGTGACAGGCTGCTCTTTCGCTACCCTTACACAGACCATGTCACCCTCGAGACCAAGACCAAAGGTACGTCTTGAGGCCTTTATAGGGAAGACAATGTAATGGTATGTGTGTGTGTGTGTGTGTTGTGTGTGTGTTAACAGACCGACACAAGATAATGAAGTCAACACTGATTCAAGCAGGTATATTTACTACACAGTGTTTCTCTAAGTGATATTAGTGTATAGTGTAGCGTATAAGTGATCAGAGACGGTAGGAAATAGCTTATAATTTACCGATTGACCTAATAACCATATTGTGACGTGCCTTCGAGATCACTACAGTCGCCACTGCACTTATGTCGCCACGAGCCATATATTAGGAATTTGGTACAATTCTAGAGTCCTGTGAAGGTCTGGAGGAAAAAAGCCCACTAATAAGGGTGGCAAAGGACTCTACCTAGAATTTTAGCCAAGATCCGTCTATTTCAGGGAGACTATTACGGTGAAAAGCTAATATTGCGGTAATGTATTATCGTGCCACCTATATTTATCACTAGGTAACACTACGCGTATTATCACTAATATGCCATAAATAAGGTATTTAAGGGTTAAACTCCCCTTATTTACCACCATACATGTCCATATATCGGAGATAAATACTAAACATGGCCGACCGCCGACCCAGCTGCTTTCCTGAACGCTGATTGGCTGAGCAGGCAGCAAGGCCGCTGATTGGTTCCTGGCAATCCGGGCCCCGGGAAAAGGTTACGAGTTGCCAGTTACGTATTTTAAAACGAAAATACACTTTTTTATTCATGGACCGATATTGGATTGGCGGCTATTGTTGAAAAGCCCAGCTACTTTTATGACTTAACACATAAAGTCTCCGTGTTTGAAGGCCTTCGTAAAAGAAATATGGTGTAATGTGTTAGTAATACCGTATAAAAAACCGATATTTTGCTGATATTTTCTTTTTTACATCAAATGTAGGTTTTTTTGTGTGTGTTTTAATATATTACGATTTTTCCGCATCGTTTTGTGTATTAACCGTGCGCTTGGTAGGTATATTTTGTTTTATATGGGTATTAGAAGGATTGTGTTTTTATTTATGTTTTTAGCCAAACGTATTCTCCCTTAGAGATGAGCTGAAAGGCTGTATGTGAGTACTTCGCTACTCCCACAGTCGCTGTGTGTTTGTGTGTGTCTATAGGACATGTTTTTCACGCGTTTAGTGAAGAAATACGGATGGCGGGGTGATTTAAATGGTAAAATTATCGAAAAAACAAAGCATGTTTTACTCGTTGGTTTCAACTTCAAGCTACGATCTGTTCCTGTTTATAAGATACACACATCATTTACTATTTGCTCATATTTTTTCACGAATTTTAAGGCCGTATTTAAAAATTCAATTTTTGTGGTGAAAATTTTGGTCCTTATTTGGCCATCTGTTGAAACTCGATATTTCATTAATTCTCCGTTATTTCATTGTTTTTTTAGGCTTATTGTGTCCTATTATCATTATCTTACTTTTTCCGTGTTGATTTATGCATTATTTGATGTATTTAATGTACGTTATATTAATGATGGGAAAAGGGTAGGCTTGTGCGGTATCAACAAAATACCGGTACTGCCGATACCGGTTTTTCGGGAATAATACCGGTACGTCCTCACACCGGTATCGGTTACGATACCGGTATCGATCGGTTTTTCTTAAAAAAATACCGGTATTACCGATATCGGTATTTGAATTTTTCTTGTCTTTTTTAACTTGTAATGTATTATCGTGCCACCTATATTTATCACTAGGTAACACTACGCCTATTATCACTAATGTGCCATAAATAAGGTATTTAAGGGTTAAACTCCCCTTATTTACCACTATACATGTCCATATATCAGAGATAAATACTAAACATGGCCGACCGCCGACCCAGCTGCTTTCCTGAACGCTGATTGGCTGAGCGTGGAGCAAGGCCGCTGATTGGTTCCTGGCAATCCGGGCCTCGGGAAAAGGTTACGAGTTGCCAGTTACGTATTTTAAAACGAAAATACACTTTTTTATTCATGGACCGATATTGGATTGGCGGCTATTGTTGAAAAGCCCAGCTACTTTTATGGCTTAACATATAAAGTCTCCGTGTTTTAAGGCCTTCGTAAAAGAAATATGATGTAATGTGTTAGTAATACCGTATAAAAAACCGATATTTTGCTGATATTTTCTTTTTTACATCAAATGTAGGTTTTTTTGTGTGTGTTTTAATATATTACGATATTTCCGCATCGTTTTGTGTATTAACCGTGCGCTTGGTAGGTATATTTTGTTTTATATGGGTATTAGAAGCATTGTGTTTTTATTTATGTTTTTAGCCAAACGTATTCTCCCTTAGAGATGAGCTGAAAGGCTGTATGTGTGTACTTCGCTACTCCCACAGTCGCTGTGTGTTTGTGTGTGTCTATAGGACATGTTTTTCACGCGTTTAGTGAAGAAATACGGATGGCGGGGTGATTTAAATGGTAAAATTATCGAAAAAACAAAGCATGTTTTGTATGTTGGTTTCAACTTCAAGCTGCGATCTGTTACTGTTTATAAGATACACACATCATTTACTATTTGCTCATATTTTGTCACGAATTTTAAGGCCGTATTTAAAAAGTCTATTTTTGTTGTGAAAATTTTGGTCCTTATTTGGCCATCTGTTAAAACTCGATATTTCATTATTACTTCGTTATTTCATTGGGTTTCTAGGCTTATTGTGTCCTATTTATCATTATTTTACTTTTTCCGTTTTGATTTATGCATTATCATATTTGATGTATTTGACTTTTATATGAAAAAAATATTTCATATGTATTATATTTTGATATAATATTTTTTTTTTTTTTCTTCTCCCTCTTATAACATTTGTGCCTATAGCACCTGTAGGCAGTGACCAAGGCCCAGATGGTAGGCCCGGAAGGTTCACTTTAGAGCTGTGATGGTTGGCTTTCACCCATGGTGGCCCACTCAATATATCAATTTAAGTGCACACTAAGGGGTAATTTTTTTATTTTTTTTTATTTTTTTTTATATACATCCTGGCCTATAACACCTGTTAGGCAGTGACCTCCAGGGGTGGGATGGCAGGCCCTGGAGGTTCACTTGAGGGCTGTGATGGTTGGCCCTCGCCCGAGGTGGCGTAGGCAGGATTTTTCTGGTGACGCCTGTGATTAGAGGCTCATGCCGCCCCCCTGTGATGCTTTAAAAGGAGGCTAGATCAATTCATGGATGGGGATGAAAGGTGGATGTAGGTACCTAGTGTTAAGTAACAGAAACTACCTCGTGTAGGTCTCATGGCCTCTTGTAGCTTCCTTATTTTCTTATGTTCTTATGTACAGTACGCTATACACGCATCTCTCCTCCCTGCAGACAAGCGGCCCACACCGTACTCCCTGATGACCGAGGATGACCTTCAGAAGCCCCCCGAGCCCCACACCACCAACATAGCCAATGGCAAACTGGTCGGCTTTCCGGATAAGGTAGCAAATCTTACCCTAAAGTCAGTGGTGTTAGTCAGTAGGGTTTTTTTTTTTTTTTTTTTTTTTTGTTCCTTCCATTTGTGCCTATTGCGCCTGTAGGCAGTGGTGACCCGACCCAGGGCTCGGATGGTAGGGTCTGGAGGTTCACTTGAGGGTTCTGATGGTTGGTCCTTGCCCGTTACATACGAACATACGAAAATAAGGAAGCTACAAGAGGCCGCGAGCGAGTGAGCAGGAACTACACGTGGTAGTTCCTGACAGCAATTACCTACACTACATAATTCAGAAATAGATATAGGTAATCAATTATCTACATATGCTACAGCTGATAACCCGAGTACAAGGTGTCCCTATCCAGTTCATGAGCACCGGTGAATAAGTACGAGACGAGGCCGTGATCCAGTGTTCCCCAGACAGACACACACACACCCAAACTAATAAACTCTTGTGGAAATTTCAGCTGGATATATTTAAGCCAAAATAGGGATGTGCCGGAGTCAGAGGTCTATGGCACTAGGCAAAGCTAAAGGGGACATGACTGGATGATTTGATTTATGCAAAAGGGATGTGCAGAGATCAAGGTCATTGCACTTGGCAAGCACTGTTGGTGGCGCAGGCAGGATTGTTATAGTGACACCTGTGATTAGAGGCTCATGCCGCCCCCCTGTGTCCTCCGATGCACTCGCAGTCGAAGGTAGAGTTGATGGACAGGGCATGTGGGTGTTCTTAGGCCACTCGACGGTGCAGAAAGGTTTTGGGTTTCTTCGAGGATCGAACTCGGGTCACCGAGAACGCCAGTCGGAGACTCTAACCGCTCCGCTACCGCCTCCCCTAGTAGTAGTAGTAGTAGTAGTAGTAGTAGTAGTGTGTGTGTGTGTTTGTGTGTATGCTTCTTTTAACCCCTTCACGCCCAGATCTTTCCTTTGCTATAAAAAATCATATGTTGTTAGCCATGAAATTACGAAAAGTAACTGAATATACCAAATTAGTTAATGGACAAGGATACTAAACAGGTCATATCTATAAAATATTGCTTTTAATCACTAAAAATCGTCTAAAGGTACCCAGATTACAATGGAAATTACGTTCTGGGCCTCAAGGGGGTAAGCATGTGATACAGCATTGTGTCCATGTACTAATGCCTGTATTGAACATAACAACATAAGAAAATAAGGAAGCTACAAGAGGACATAAGAACATAAGAAAATAAGGAAGCTACAAGAGGCCGTGAGACCTACACGTGGTAGTTCCTGTTACTTAACACTACCGACATCCACCTTTCATCCCCATCCATGAAATTATCCAGCCTCCTTTTAAATCTCCCCAATGACTCCACACTAACTACCTGTCTACTGAGTCCATGCCAATCATTCACCACCCTATTTGTGAACCAGTTTTTCCCTATTTCTTTTTGAAATCTACGCTTTTCCAGCTTGAATCCATTACTTCTCGTTCTACCCTGGTTAATAGCCATAAGAACTTTTCCTACATGGCCTTTATTGTATCCCTTGATCCACTTAAAAACTTCTATTGTGTTCATATTCTAAGGCCTGTAAGTAATAGCCGTTAATACCCAATAGTAGTGTAAGTAATAGCCGTAAGAACTTTTCCTACATCTCCTTTATTGTGTCCCTTGATCCACTTAAAAACTTCTATTGTGTTCATATTCTAAGGCCTGTAATGTGTCCTCAGGTCTTGTCTAATCTCTTTGCCTTTTTAGGTCAAGACTAGGTTAGGTTCAATTTGTTTATTTCGTCATTTTTGTTGCAAATAAAAATAAAAAGAGAAAAAAAATGATTTGCGAAAGAAATGGTTAGCAGATTCATTCAAAACACATCAAAACTTACCTGAAAAAAATAGATTCGTCCATCAAAGGGAGTTCGGTGTTCATCTGAAAATTTACCGAAATCTTACCCTCTAGTCAGTGGTGTTTTGACCCATGAATAGATGAAATGAATGAAGCATGTGATACTGTATTGTGTTCATATTATAATGCCTGTAACGTGTCCTCAGGTCTTGTCCAACCTCTTTGCCGTGAAGAGTGAGCTGAGCGACAGTAAGTTTGAGCTGAAGGTGAATGAGGTGAGGTTTGTGGGCCACCCCTTGCGCCTCAACCCCACCACTGTCGCAACCCAGGCCTTGCGTCTCAACCCCACGGCAGTCCCAACCCAGCCCAAGAGAAAACCTTCCACCATTATTCTGGTCAACATTGTCTTTGCTCTGAAGGTATGTGCATATGTAGGCTACTTCATTTATTAATTGTATTCATAGATTCATATACAAACTGGAATATTGGGTCTGAAGTACAGGTTGAAGTTCCCAAACTCGGCATCCCAAGACTCGGCAACACCCAAAACTCGGCTATGGTTCCGGATTTTCCAAAACACGGCAGAACACCCAAAACCCGGCGCGTAGTTGCCGGGTCGGCCGCTGGGTGCCACCACACTAGGCCGCTTGGTTTCTCCCACCGATTTGTTTGTTGTTATTGTTCAGTGGTGTTGTGACTGTAGAGTTGTGTACACTGTTATTTTGTGTACTTCTACAGGTCTGTTATTGGTATTATGGCTCCCAAACGTCCAGGAACACCTACTGGTGGAAGTGAAAACAAAAGGAAGAACAAGGTGTTAACTATTTCTGAGAAAATTGACCTTTTGAAGAAGTTGGATGCTTTTTTTTCCCCTTAATATATCTACGTTCTAAAAGTCGGAAAATTCCATTACTCGGCTCGGCGCTGGTCCCGAGGTTGCCGAGTTTGGGAACTTCAACCTGTACTCTTATTATTATCATTACTATTATTATTGTTATTATTATCAGTATTATTATCATTATCGTACCTTTCGTCTCTTCATGCCAGATCTTTCCTGTGCTCTAAGAAGACTTCCACCATTATTCTTGTCAACATTGTCTTTGCTCTAAAGGTACGATAATGATAATAATAACAATAATAATAGTAATGATAATAAATAGATGAAATATTGCATTAACCTCTGGGGCCCACAACGTAATTTCCATTGTAATTTGGATACCATACAACAATTTTAATGAATATAAACAATATTTTAATAGATATAACCTGCTTAGTATCCTTGTCCACTAGTTAATTTGGTGTATTAAGTTAGTTTTTGTAATTTTATGGCTAACAAGAGACTATTTTATACAGCAAAGGAAAGATCTGGGCGTGAAGGGGTTAAGCCTGTATCGTCTGTTGTTAGCCATAAAATTACCATAAATAGCTTAATATACTAAATCAGCTAGTGGACAAGGGTACTAAACAGGTCATTATGTATAAAATGTTGCTTATAGTCATTAAAATCTCCTAATGGTAGTCAAATAATATTGAAAATTACGTACTGGGTCTCAAAGGCTTAACCCCTTTCACCCCCAGATCTTTCCTTTAATGCATAAAATCACGAAAAGTAACTGAATATAACCCAATTAGCTAGTGGACAAGGATACTAAACAGGTCATATCTATAAAATATTGCTTATATTGACTAAAAATCGTCTAATGGTATGCAAATTACAATGGAAATTACGTTCTGGGTCTCAAGGGGTTAGGGTGAATTCCATGTCTTTTCCTGTGAGTAACATTAATTCCTCACACAACTACAGGCAACCACCAACCACGATGTCGTTAATTGCTACCACGACCTCAGCAAGCGCCTTGGCATAGCTCTGCGCCATGAAGAATACCGCTGCCAGTTCCTCTCGACGCAAGCCAAGATAATGCTTGCCGCTCATGATGAGGTAAGCATTTCATCACCTTGCAAATTGTAGGTTAGTATATACATGTCTCAACTATACATGTGACACTATTATAACTATACATGTGTCAACTATACACTATAACTATACATGTGTCTCTACTATACACTATAACTATACATGTGTCTACTATACACTATAACTATACATGTGTCTCTACTATACACTATAACTATACATGTGTCTCTACTATGCACTATAAATATACATGTGTCTCTACTATACACTATAACTATACATGTGTCTCTACTATACACTATAAATATACATGTGTCTCTACTTTCTGCTTGGAATTTCATCTTTCAATTTCTTTCATTTTGCATCTTTCCTTTGCTATAAAAAATTGTCTGTTGTCGAGCCATAAAATTAAGAGAAGTCACTTAATATACCAAATTAGTTAGTGGACAAGGATACTAAAGAGGTCATATCTATAAAACATTGCTGATAGTCACTACAAATCATCTAATGGTACCCAAATTACAATGGAAATTACGTTCTGGGCCTCAAGGGGTTCAAGGATACATCTTCCCTTACTCGCTTATCCTTCCCTGCATTACATCTGTGTCTTCCCCAGGCCACCCAGCTGCCGGAAGATGGCCAAGTCTCTCCCTTCCAGCTCATCCTGAATCGCAGTCTTCTGGCCCAACACCTCAAACGAGCTTATGACGAGTAAGCTAATGATACTTTTATATGTCGTAACTCTGTTTTAACCTTCCAACTGTATATATATAGAGAGAGATTGGGTAAATTTCCAGGTGAACACAGAACTTCCTTTGGAGGACGTAACTATTTTTTTCTGGTAAGTTTTGATGTGTTTTGTATTAATCTGCTAACCGTTTCTGTCGCAAATCACTTTTTTTTTTTTTTTATTTTTTTTTTTTTATTTATTTATTTATTTATTTATTTATTTTTTTTTTTTTTTTTTTTTTTTTTTTTATAACCTAACCTTTACCTGAAAAAAAAAAAAAAATATTTGCGACAGAAATGGTTAGCAGATTAATTCAAAACACATCTAACTAAACTCATCAGAAAAAAATCATTTCGTCCACCAAAGTGAATTCGGTGTTTATCTGGAATACTACCCTAGATTGACTTCATAATGTATCAGCTATTTTGCACCAAAGTAACTTACTCATGTACATTGCTCGTTCTGCTAGTATTATTTTGACAATTTTCTTCATCTTTAGGGACACTTTTTTTTTGGGGGGGGGGGACTTAACCCCTTCACGCCCAGATCTTTCCTTTGCTATAAAAAATGATCTTGTCGAGCCATAAAATTACGAAAAGTCACTTAAATACCAAATTAGTTAGTGGACAAGGATACTAAACATGTCATATCTATAAAAAACATTGCTTATATTCACTAAAAACCGTCTAATGGTACCCAAATTACAATGTAAATTACGTTCTGGGCCTCAAGGGGTTAAATAGAGACCTTGCCAAGCACTGAGCCACTGGTTAAAGACTTATTCCACATGTATGTTATTCTTTCATCAGGTTATGTGGCTCAGGTATTGTCCAACTCCGACTTAACAACTGGATTGAAGTTAGTTTCTGTTTGCCTCAGAAAGTCCACCGCAGTTTGGCGACAGGACTGCCCGTTGACGTAAGCCACAGTCATTATTACTACGTATGTCATGGATATATATAACCCCTTCACGCCCAGATCTTTATTTCTTATCCCCTTCACGCCCAGATCTTTATTTCTTATCCCCTTCACGCCCAGATCTTTATTTCTTAACCCCTTCACGCCCAGATCTTTATTTCTTATCCCCTTCACGCCCAGATCTTTATTTCTTATCCCCTTCACGCCCAGATCTTTATTTCTTAACCCCTTCACGCCCAGATCTTTATTTCTTATCCCTTCACGCCCAGATCTTTCTTTCTTATCCCCTTCACGCCCAGATCTTTATTTCTTAACCCCTTCACGCCCAGATCTTTATTTCTTATCCCCTTCACGCCCAGATCTTTATTTCTTATCCCCTTCACGCCCAGATCTTTATTTCTTATCCCCTTCACGCCCAGATCTTTATTTCTTATCCCCTTCACGCCCAGATCTTTATTTCTTATCCCCTTCACGCCCAGATCTTTATTTCTTATCCCCTTCACGCCCAGATCTTTATTTCTTAACCCCTTCACGCCCAGATCTTTATTTCTTATCCCCTTCACGCCCAGATCTTTCCTTTCTTATCCCCTTCACGCCCAGATCTTTATTTCTTAACCCCTTCACGCCCAGATCTTTATTTCTTATCCCCTTCACGCCCAGATCTTTATTTCTTATCCCCTTCACGCCCAGATCTTTATTTCTTAACCCCTTCACGCCCAGATCTTTCCTTTCTTAACCCCTTCACGCCCAGATCTTTATTTCTTATCCCCTTCACGCCCAGATCTTTATTTCTTAACCCCTTCACGCCCAGATCTTTATTTCTTATCCCCTTCACGCCCAGATCTTTATTTCTTATCCCCTTCACGCCCAGATCTTTATTTCTTATCCCCTTCACGCCCAGATCTTTATTTCTTATCCCCTTCACGCCCAGATCTTTATTTCTTATCCCCTTCACGCCCAGATCTTTATTTCTTATCCCCTTCACGCCCAGATCTTTTCTTTCTTATCCCCTTCATGCCCAGATCTTTCCTTTCTTATCCCCTTCACGCCCAGATCTTTATTTCTTATCCCCTTCACGCCCAGATCTTTATTTCTTATCCCCTTCACGTCCAGATCTTTATTTCTTAACCCCTTCACGCCCAGATCTTTATTTCTTATCCCCTTCACGCCCAGATCTTTCCTTTCTTATCCCCTTCACGCCAGATCTTTCCTTTCTTATCCCCTTCACGCCCAGATCTTTATTTCTTATCCCCTTCACGCCCAGATCTTTCCTTTCTTATCCCCTTCACGCCCAGATCTTTATTTCTTATCCCCTTCACGCCCAGATCTTTCCTTTCTTAACCCCTTCACGCCCAGATCTTTCCTTCTTATCCCCTTCACGCCCAGATCTTTATTTCTTATCCCCTTCACGCCCAGATCTTTCCTTTCTTATCCCCTTCACGCCCAGATCTTTCCTTTCTTATCCCCTTCACGCCCAGATCTTTATTTCTTATCCCCTTCACGCCCAGATCTTTATTTCTTATCCCCTTCACGCCCAGATCTTTATTTCTTAACCCCTTCACGCCCAGATCTTTATTTCTTATCCCCTTCACGCCCAGATCTTTATTTCTTATCCCCTTCACGCCCAGATCTTTCCTTTCTTATCCCCTTCACGCCCAGATCTTTATTTCTTATCCCCTTCACGCCCAGATCTTTATTTCTTAACCCCTTCACGCCCAGATCTTTCCTTCTTATCCCCTTCACGCCCAGATCTTTATTTCTTATCCCCTTCACGCCCAGATCTTTATTTCTTATCCCTTCACGCCCAGATCTTTCCTTTCTTATCCCCTTCACGCCCAGATCTTTATTTCTTAACCCCTTCACGCCCAGATCTTTATTTCTTATCCCCTTCACGCCCAGATCTTTATTTCTTATCCCCTTCACGCCCAGATCTTTATTTCTTATCCCCTTCACGCCCAGATCTTTCCTTTCTTAACCCCTTCACGCCCAGATCTTTATTTCTTATCCCCTTCACGCCCAGATCTTTATTTCTTATCCCCTTCACGCCCAGATCTTTATTTCTTATCCCCTTCACGCCCAGATCTTTATTTCTTATCCCCTTCACGCCCAGATCTTTATTTCTTATCCCCTTCACGCCCAGATCTTTCCTTTCTTAACCCCTTCACGCCCAGATCTTTATTTCTTATCCCCTTCACGCCCAGATCTTTCCTTCTTAACCCCTTCACGCCCAGATCTTTATTTCTTATCCCCTTCACGCCCAGATCTTTCCTTCTTAACCCCTTCACGCCCAGATCTTTATTTCTTATCCCCTTCACGCCCAGATCTTCCTTCTTAACCCCTTCACGCCCAGATCTTTCCTTTCTTATCCCCTTCATGCCCAGATCTTTATTTCTTATCCCCTTCACGCCCAGATCTTTATTTCTTATCCCCTTCACGCCCAGATCTTTCCTTCTTAACCCCTTCACGCCCAGATCTTTCCTTTCTTAACCCCTTCACGCCCAGATCTTTCCTTTGCTATATAAAATTGTCTGTTGTTAGCCATAAAATAACGAAAAGTAACTGAATATACCAAATTAGCTAGTCGACAAGGATACTAAACAGGTCATAGCTATAAAATATTGCTGATATTCACTAAAAATCGTCTAATGTGACACAAATTACAATGGAAATTACGTTCTGGGCCTCAAGGGGTTAATACAAAAAGCCATATTTCAGTTAACTAAATAAACAAAGTATAAAGGTTATGTTCTTCCCTGTCATTGCAGTGCGAGGGATTACTGAAGGGCCTGAAAACCTTGAAGCCCTACCACACCTTCCTGCTGCTAGTGGGGCGCGCCGAGCTGCTCCACTCCCTCTCCCCCGACGCCTCGCCCGCCCTGTGGAGGCTGCTGCATGTGGAGGAGTCCCACCTCACCCCCTTCTTCACCCTGGCAGCTGATGCGGACCTCACCCTCACCCAAGTCTTCATGGTGAGTGTCTACAGAGGAACATAACATAATATTAATATAGTATGTCTCCGTATTACAGGATAGATATAGCCTTGTTAGAATCAGTGCAGAGAAGGATGACCAAAATGACTCATGGGATGCATAACTTTAATTATGAGAAGAGATTGAAGCTATTAAATTTGCACTCACTCGAGAGACGCAGAGTAAGGGGCGATCTGATAGAAGTTTTTAAGTGGATAAAGGGATTTAATAAAGGAGAGGTAGGAAAAGTTATCACGGCAAGTAAGCAGGGTAGAACAAGAAGTAACGGATTCAAGCTAGAAAAGCGTAGATATAAAAAAGAAATAGGGAAAAACTGGTTCACAAATAGGGTGGTGAATGATTGGCATGGACTCAGTAGACAGGTAGTTAGTGCGGAGTCAATAGGGAGCTTTAAATGGAGGCTGGATAAATTCATGGATGGGGATGAAAGGTGGATGTAGGTAGTGTTAAGTAACAGGAACTACCACGTGTAGGTCTCACGGCCTCTTGTAGCTTCCTTATTTTCTTATGTTCTTCATATGTTCTTATAAGAAAATAAGGAAGCTACAAGAGGCCGCGAGACCTACACGTGGTAGTTCCTGTAAGCCTGTGTCTCCTTCATCACCTACTGTTACATCTGTCTATATGTCTACACATTAGGCATATATATATATAGGGTTATACATACACAGATACACACTACATATATAGTGTTATTCCCTTTTATTGCGAAAGTGGGATTTGTAGCTACGTATATACATTATTGTAGTATGGGTAAAGTTGTTGTTTTTTCTTTGTTTTGTTATGTTAAGTCTTGTTTTGCAAATGTTTTTTTTTTTTTGGTTTATATGTGGACCACGGATCATGACACAAATTGCTGCATCGTATATTTTGTATTTTTGTGGTCAATAAATATCTAATCTAATCTATACAATTATTAAGATGCTTAGTATGAACCCTCACCCTGTGTTTGTGTGTTTGTGATGGCAGCTTGTGGGTCACCTGGTGTACTGGGGCAAGGCAACCATCATCTACCCTGTCTGCAGCTCCAACGTCTATGTCCTCTCCCCACACGCTCCCACCGTTGTGTGAGTGTTCTGGACTACAGAGTTACCACAATACTACTACAGAGTTACCACAATACTACTGCAGAGTTACCACAATACTACTGCAGAGTTATCACAATACTACTACAGAGTTACCACAATACTACTACAGAGTTACCACAATACTACTACAGAGTTATCACAATACTACTACAGAGTTACCACAATACTACTGCAGAGTTACCACAATACTACTACAGAGTTACCACAATACTACTACAGAGTTATCACAATACTACTGCAGAGTTATCACAATACTACTACAGAGTTACCACAATACTACTACAGAGTTACCACAATACTACTACAGAGTTACCACAATACTACTGCAGAGTTACCACAATACTACTACAGAGTTACCACAATACTACTACAGAGTTACCACAATACTACTGCAGAGTTACCACAATACTACTGCAGAGTTATCACAATACTACTACAGAGTTACCACAATACTACTACAGAGTTACCACAATACTACTACAGAGTTATCACAATACTACTACAGAGTTACCACAATACTACTGCAGAGTTACCACAATACTACTACAGAGTTACCACAATACTACTACAGAGTTATCACAATACTACTGCAGAGTTATCACAATACTACTGCAGAGTTACCACAATACTACTACAGAGTTACCACAATACTACTGCAGAGTTACCACAATACTACTGCAGAGTTACCACAATACTACTACAGAGTTACCACAATACTACTGCAGAGTTACCACAATACTACTACAGAGTTACCACAATACTACTGCAGAGTTACCACAATACTACTGCAGAGTTATCACAATACTACTACAGAGTTACCACAATACTACTACAGAGTTACCACAATACTACTACAGAGTTATCACAATACTACTACAGAGTTACCACAATACTACTGCAGAGTTACCACAATACTACTACAGAGTTACCACAATACTACTACAGAGTTATCACAATACTACTGCAGAGTTACCACAATACTACTGCAGAGTTATCACAATACTACTGCAGAGTTACCACAATACTACTGCAGAGTTACCACAATACTACTACAGAGTTACCACAATACTACTGCAGAGTTACCACAATACTACTGCAGAGTTACCACAATACTACTACAGAGTTACCACAATACTACTGCAGAGTTACCACAATACTACTACAGAGTTACCACAATACTACTACAGAGTTACCACAATACTACTACAGAGTTACCACAATACTACTGCAGAGTTACCACAATACTACTGCAGAGTTATCACAATACTACTACAGAGTTACCACAATACTACTACAGAGTTACCACAATACTACTACAGAGTTATCACAATACTACTACAGAGTTACCACAATACTACTGCAGAGTTACCACAATACTACTACAGAGTTACCACAATACTACTACAGAGTTACCACAATACTACTGCAGAGTTACCACAATACTACTGCAGAGTTATCACAATACTACTGCAGAGTTACCACAATACTACTGCAGAGTTACCACAATACTACTGCAGAGTTACCACAATACTACTACAGAGTTACCACAATACTACTACAGAGTTACCACAATACTACTGCAGAGTTACCACAATACTACTATAGAGTTATCACAATACTACTGCAGAGTTACCACAATACTACTACAGAGTTACCACAATACTACTGCAGAGTTATCACAATACTACTACAGAGTTACCACAATACTACTGCAGAGTTACCACAATACTACTACAGAGTTATCACAATACTACTGCAGAGTTACCACAATACTACTATAGAGTTATCACAATACTACTGCAGAGTTACCACAATACTACTACAGAGTTATCACAATACTACTGCAGAGTTATCACAATACTACTACAGAGTTACCACAATACTACTGCAGAGTTACCACAATACTACTACAGAGTTATCACAATACTACTGCAGAGTTATCACAATACTACTACAGAGTTACCACAATACTACTGCAGAGTTACCACAATACTACTACAGAGTTACCACAATACTACTGCAGAGTTACCACAATACTACTACAGAGTTACCACAATACTACTACAG
The DNA here is from genome assembly GCA_016584305.1 of Chionoecetes opilio. Lineage (NCBI taxonomy): Eukaryota > Metazoa > Arthropoda > Malacostraca > Decapoda > Majidae > Chionoecetes > Chionoecetes opilio. Next base: position 88,756 of record JACEEZ010001894.1, read on the forward strand.
AGTTACCACAATACTACTACAGAGTTACCACAATACTACTACAGAGTTACCACAATACTACTACAGAGTTACCACAATACTACTACAGAGTTACCACAATACTACTACAGAGTTACCACAATACTACTACAGAGTTACCACAATACTACTACAGAGTTATCACAATACTACTACAGAGTTACCACAATACTACTACAGAGTTACCACAATACTACTGCAGAGTTACCACAATATAGCAGATAATGGCTATATACCTCTATAATACTAATACTAATACTAATAATTTTAATATCACCATTATTATTATTATTATTATTATTATAAGTGCTCCATAGCAAATAATTGATAATAGCTATATTCCTCAATAATAATCATCATTTTAACCCCTTGAGGCCCAGAACGTATTTTTATTGTAATTTCGGTATTATTAGACGATTTTAATTAATATAAGCAATATTTTATAGATGTAACCTGTTTATTATCCTTATCCACCAGCTAATTTGGTATATTAACTTAGTTTTCGTAATTCTATGGCTAAAAACAGACAATTTTATATAGCCAAGGAAAGATCTGGGCGTGAAGGGGTTAATATCACCATTATTATTACTATTATAAGCTCCCCCCTGCAGAAACTGCCAGCTGGCCGATGCCTTCCGGGACCAGTTCCCGGGCTCCTCCCTGCACGTCATGCTGGCAGACTTTTCCCTCCCGACGTCTCTGAGTGACAAGTGTTTTCCTATAAACTCTCCGCTCCAACAGGTAACTTGGACGTCATCTTGGCATGAATGTATGACACTGTAAGCGACATCAGTATTCCTGTTTTTATAGGTATTGGATATGAATACATGCAGATATTTAACCCCTTCAGACTCAGAACATAATTTCCATTGTAATATGACAACCAATAGACGATTTTTAGTGACTATAAGTAATATTTTATAGATATGACCTGTTTAGTATCCTTGTCCACTAATTAATTTGATATATTCAGCTACTTTTCGTAATTTTATGGCTGTCAACATGTGATTTACAATGTATGACAACAAACAATTTTTTATAGCAAAGGAAAGATCTGGGTGTGAAGGGGTAAATTTTGTTAGATGTGAGGTTTTCAATAATAAGGATAACTGAACCTACTGAATGGTGTCCTCAGCAGGAACAAGTGCAGCAGATCCTGTGGCTGCTGCAGCACGGCCTACTGCAGCAGCTGCACACCTATGTCTACCTGGCCCCCCCCATCAGCCTGGACATGGACAACCTGAGGGTGGGGGGCACAGGCACCCTGGGCAGCCAAGGCACCAGCTCCCCCGCCAGCACCAGCATCCCCACCCCCACCGCCCACCAGCCCCCGCCCCTCCCCCAGAACCCCATCCCCCCGGCCCCACAGCACCCGGACGTGACCCACGACGCCCTGCACCGCGCCGCCGTGCAGCTCAGCCAGCCGGCCTCGGAGAGTGACCTGGGCTCGGGTGAGTTGCAGGGTTTACGGAACTGTCGCCGATGGGAATTCTCGCCGAAACAACAAACTAGAACTCTCGTCGACGGGGAAATGTTAACCTAACCTGGACAATGGCACCTAATCTAACCTAACTGATCAAGCGAATGATAGTATCTCATCCCTGAATGCACAAACACGGGTAACACTTGATTAAATGTATATATTGGCTCCCGTAATATCAAGAATTGGAACACTCGACGACGGCGGCGAGAGTTCCGATCGGCGACGGTTCCCGGTACCAGTTGTGTGTGTGTTGGGGGGGGGGGGGGCTTCTCGTTCTTACTCCTCCTCCTTCTGATCTTCTCTCTTCTCTTCACTCTGTCTTGCGTGTGACAGGGAACATAAGAACATAAGAAAATAAGGAAGCTACAAGAGGCCGCAAGACCTACACATGGTAGTTCCTGTTACTTAACACTACCTACATCCACCTTTCATCCCCATCCATGCATCCAGCCTCCTTATAAAGCTCCCTATTGACTCTGCACTAACCACCTGTCTACTGAGTCCATGCCAATCATTCACCACCCTATTTGTGAACCAGTTTTTCACTTTTTTTTTTTTTTTAAATTACGCTTTTCCAGCTTGAATCCGTTACTTCTTATTCTGCCTGATACAATACAGCATCGATTCCGCCATAAGGTTAACCCAGTGGTTTTACGGCTTCTCATGTATTTATGTTCATTACAGAGTCGCCGCCTCACCAGGCAGTGGCGGGAACACAGAGGTTCAGACTAAGAGACATGTTAGGAACGTAAAGAAACATTAGAAATTATACTTTTTTTTTTTTTTTTTTTTTCTGAAACTTTTCTGTCATCACACTTGTACATCAGAAATTCCCAAGATGTTTCTAAGTAAAGTGCAATACTATAATGTGCTGTTAACCCCTTCACGCCCAGATCTTTCCTTTGCTATATAAAATTGCCTGTTGTCGAGCCATAAAATCACGAAAAGTAACTGAATATACCAAATTAGTTAGTGGACTAGGGTACTAAACAGGTCATAGCTATAAAATATTGCTTATATGCACTAATTATCGTCTAATGGTACCCAAATTACAATGGAAATTACGTTCTGGGCCTCAAGGGGTTAAAAAAAAAGTATATAATTTAAATAATTCTATTGATTTAGTAATCCGAATAATCATATTGGTAAAAGACAATCAAGGTCCTGATACACCCATGTCTCCCAGTGTTGCGGCCTCTTGTAGCTTCCTTATTTTCTTGTATGTTCTGTATTTATTGATGTATATTACTATTGATGTATATGATTTATATTACTGGATTTATTGATATCTGTTATTTATTGATGTATGTATACATTTTTATTATTATTATTTCCTTATTTTCTTGTCCTTATTTTCCTTATTTTCTTGTCCTTATTTTCCTTATTTTCCTTATTTTCTATTTTCTATTTCTATTTTCCATTTTGTCCTTGTTCCTTATTTTCTTGTCCTTATTTTCCTTATTTTCTTGTCCTTATTTTCCTTATTTTCTATTTTCTATTTCTATTTTCCATTTTGTCCTTGTTCCTTATTTTCTTGTCCTTATTTTCCTTATTTTCTTGTCCTTATTTTCCTTATTTTCTATTTTCTATTTCTATTTTCCATTTTGTCCTTGTTCCTTATTTTCTTGTCCTTATTTTCTTGTCCTTATTTTCCTTATTTTCTTGTCCTTATTTTCCTTATTTTCTATTCTATTTCTATTTTCCATTTTGTCCTTGTTCCTTATTTTCTTGTCCTTATTTTCTTGTCCTTATTTTCCTTATTTTCCTTATTTTCTATTTTCTATTTCTATTTTCCATTTTGTCCTTGTTCCTTATTTTCTTGTCCTTATTTTCCTTATTTTCTTGTCCTTATTTTCCTTATTTTCTATTTTCTATTTCTATTTTCCATTTTGTCCTTGTTCCTTATTGTCTTTTCCTTATTTTCCTTATTTTCTTGTCCTTATTTTCCTTATTTTCTTGTCCTTATTTTCTATTTTCTATTTCTATTTTCCATTTTGTCCTTGTTCCTTATTTTCTTGTGCTTATTTTCCGTATTTTCTTGTCCTTATTTTCCTTATTTTCTTGTCCTTATTTTCCTTATTTTCGTGTCCTTATCGTCCTTATTTTCTTGTCCTTATTGTCCTTATTTTCTTGTCCTTATTTTCCTTATTTTCTTGTCCTTATTGTCCTTATTTTCTTGTCCTTATTGTCCTTATTTTCTTGTCTTTATTTTCCTTATTTTCTTGTCCTTATTGTCCTTATTTTCTTGTCCTTATTTTCTTGTCCTTATTTTCCTTATTTTCTTGTCCTTATTTTCCTTATTTTCTATTCTATTTCTATTTTCCATTTTGTCCTTGTTCCTTATTTTCTTGTCCTTATTTTCTTGTCCTTATTTTCCTTATTTTCCTTATTTTCTATTTTCTATTTCTATTTTTCATTTTGTCCTTGTTCCTTATTTTCTTGTCCTTATTTTCCTTATTTTCTTGTCCTTATTTTCCTTATTTTCTATTTTCTATTTCTATTTTCCATTTTGTCCTTGTTCCTTATTGTCTTTTCCTTATTTTCCTTATTTTCTTGTCCTTATTTTCCTTATTTTCTTGTCCTTATTTTCTATTTTCTATTTCTATTTTCCATTTTGTCCTTGTTCCTTATTTTCTTGTGCTTATTTTCCGTATTTTCTTGTCCTTATTTTCCTTATTTTCTTGTCCTTATTTTCCTTATTTTCGTGTCCTTATCGTCCTTATTTTCTTGTCCTTATTGTCCTTATTTTCCTTATTTTCTTGTCCTTATTGTCCTTATTTTCTTGTCCTTATTGTCCTTATTTTCTTGTCTTTATTTTCCTTATTTTCTTGTCCTTATTGTCCTTATTTTCTTGTCCTTATTTTCCTTATTTTTTTGTCCTCATTTTCCTTATTTTCTATTATCTTTTCTATTATCTATTTCTATTTTCTATTTTATCCTTGTTCCTTATTTTTTTGTCCTACCTTATTTTCTTATTTCCTTATCTTTTTCCTTTTTTCCTTATATTTTCCTTATTTTTCCTTATTTTTTCCTTATTTTTCCTTATATTTTCATTTTTTCCCTTATTTTTCCTTACCTTTTTGTCTCCCAGTGTGCAGTGATGTCCGAGCCCCGGCGTGACTCTTGTAGCTTCCTAATTTTCTTATGTTATTTACGTATTGTCTTATTATTGTATTATTATTATTATGTATTGTATTATTTATCGTATGTCGTCTTATGTTTGTTATGTTATGATTTTCTCCCAGTGTGCAGCGACGAGCGGAGTCCGAGCCCCGGCGTGACGCTGGGCGCGGCGCCGCAGCTCTCCGTGCACCACACGCTGGACGCCGCGCTGACGCCACAGGAGAAGGAGATGCTGATGAAGGTTGAGGCGGCACAGAGCCTGGACGACCTGAAGCTGTTTGCCAAGTGAGTGGTGTACACTTCACTAGTCATTTAGGTAAAGGGATTTTGATGTTATAAAGTAGTTGAGGAAAGACAGACAGACAGACAGACCATTTTATATTACCCATTTCTATATTGTTTTTATAAGGTAAGACACGACAGGAGACTTAGGTACTTAATAATGAAAAAAAGTGACTAAGAATACTTATAATAATGTTCTTAGGTATAGTTAAGGGAGTTTGATGTTATAAAGTAGTTGATCCTAAAGTAGATTTTAAAAGGAAATAGGGAAAAACTGGTTCACAAATAGGGTGGTAAACGACTGGAATGGACTCAGTCGTCAGGTGGTCAGTGCGGAGTCATTAGAGAGCTTTAAAAGGAGGCTGGATAAATTCATGGATGGGGATGAAAGGTGGATGTAGGTAGTGTTAAGTAACAGGAACTACCACGTGTAGGTCTCCCAGCCTCTTGTAGCTTCCTTATTTTCTCATGTATGTTCTTATGTTCCTATGTTCCTATATTCCTTGGCAGGCTGTGTGTGTATTTCCGCGGCTGCCACCACCTGGAGGAGATGATGTTCCGGGCCAACCTGCGGCGCTCCCAGCTGCTGTACCTGATTGAGAAGTTCCGGCCAGTGCTGACCACCTGCCAGCACCCCGACGACTCCATCACACTCTTCTCCTACACCAAGTGAGGTGCTTATTTCAGAAAGTCGATAAGCACCACAAACTAAAAACTGAGAAAATGGCTGCAAAGTTTTTCTATGTTCAAAATGTCATACAGGTTGAAGTTCCCAAACTCGGCAACACCCAAAACTCGGCTATGGTTCGGGATTTTCCAAAACACGGCAGAACACCCAAAACCCTGGGCGTAGTTGCCGGGTCGGCCGCTGGGTGCCACCACACTAGGCCGCTTGGTTTCTCCCGCCGATTTGTTTGTTGTTATTGTTCAGTGGTGTTGTGACTGTAGAGTTGTGTACACTGTTATTGTGTGTACTTCTTCTATTTTTTTCATGTGATTTTCATGCTTTTTTTCCCCTTAATATATCTACGTTCTAAAAGTCGGAAAATGCCATTACTCGGCTCGGCGCTGGTCCCGAGGTTGCCGAGTTTGGGAACTTCAACCTGTATCTTTTAAGGGGAGCGTCACACGAATAGTTCCGGAAATATTTGTGTGATGCTCCCATTAAAAGATATGACATTTTGAACATACAGTAGAAAAACTTTGAAGCCATTTCCTCAGTTATTTGTTTGTGGCGCGAATCGACTTTCTGAAATAAGCGTTTCAAGTGATCCCGGGACTCGCCAGGACCTCAAGTCGCGGTAAATGTTCCTGCAACTTTTTTAGTCAACGCACAAGTTGTACATCGGAAGTTGCAATGGTGTCTCTAAGTAAAGTTTTGTCATCACATTTGTACATCAGAAATTCCATTGATGTCTCTAAGTAAAGTTTTGTCATCGCACTTGTACATCAGAAATTCCATTGATGTCTCTAAGTAAAGTTTTGTCATCGCACTTGTACATCAGAAATTCCATTGATGTCTCTAAGTAAAGTTTTGTCATCACACTTGTACATCAGAAATTGCAGTGATGTCTCTAAGTAAAGTTTTGTCATCACACTTGTACATCGGAAATTCCATTGATGTCTCTAAGTAAAGTTTTGTCATCGCACTTGTACATCAGAAATTGCAATGATGTCTCTAAGTAAAGTTTTGTCATCGCACTTGTACATCAGAAATTCCATTGATGTCTCTAAGTAAAGTTTTGTCATCACACTTGTACATCAGAAATTGCAGTGATGTCTCTAAGTAAAGTTTTGTCATCGCACTTGTACATCGGAAATTCCATTGATGTCTCTAAGTAAAGTTTTGTCATCGCACTTGTACATCGGAAATTGCAATGATGTCTCTAAGTAAAGTTTTGTCATCACACTTGTACATCGGAAATGCCAATGATGTCTCTTAAGTAAAGTTTTGTCATCACACTTGTACATCGGAAATTGCAGTGATGTCTCTAAGTAAAGTTTTGTCATCACACTTGTACATCAGAAATTGCAATGATGTCTCTAAGTAAAGTTTTGTCATCGCACTTGTACATCGGAAATTGCAGTGATGTCTCTAAGTAAAGTTTTGTCATCGCACTTGTACATCAGAAATGCTATTGATGTCTCTAAAGCCATGTTTTTGTCGTCCAAGCACCGTCTTGGATACGAAGACCGTTTTTTGTCGCGTTTGAAAAAGGATTGATTTCAGCGACAAAAACACAACAAGCTTGGTATCATCGACTGTCTAACCTCATTAAGACATTATGGGAAAATCTGGCATTAAACATGATGATGATGATGATGTCATTGAGGTGCACTCCTGGGGGTGTCAGAGGTGAGAGGGGTCCACCGAGTGACCTGACAGCCGACTTATCAATGAAGATAGGTCATTCCCAGTTTTTGAATGATTTTTTGTTAATAAAATAGGTAAATATGTATTTATATTGTGTCGAGTTCAAAAATATGGCTGCAATGAAAGAGTGATGATGCTTATTCATGTGTCAGGCTCATGTGTGACTCAAAACGACTTTAAGTTGTACCTAGAAATGCATCCGGGTCAGGGCAGTCGGCGGCCAGCCCACCCAGCTGTTCATCCTTCCTTTTGGGGTTGGTGGATAAATGGGTACCTGGGGAAACCTGGGGAAGGTAACTGTGGTAACCTGAATGTCACACTAGCCCTGTGTCCCAGGGTAACAGGTCTCACCCACCACAGGCTCAAAGGCTAATGCCACGGAGATGAGCACCGAGGCCACGCACAGCACAGCGTATGTCCCCATCTTTACTTTACATTTTTATAAATACTACAGGTATTTCTTCTTTGTCTTCTGTCTAGGTAGTTTTATTGCTGGTTTTATGTCTGAAACGTTTTGTGTTAGTGTGTGTTTGTGCTTACATTTACACCAAAGAAAAGTATTGTCTTGCTAAAAAAAAATCCTTAAAAATACCCAAAAAAATCCTAGAAATACCCAAAAAATCCTAAAAATACCCAAAAAAATCCTTAAAATCCCATAAATTCCAAAAAATCCCATAAATTCCAAAAAATACCCAAAAAAATCCAATAAATTCCAAGAAATACCCTAAAAATCCAATAAATTCCAAAAAATACCCAAAAAATCCCTAAAAATATACAAAAAAATCCTAAAAATCTCATAAAATCCCAAAAAAATCCAAGCTGGAGAGCCAATCTTCTCCTGCAAAGGATTACTTGTTGGAGAAAGAGATGCTGTGTCTTGCATTGACCAGCTATTACAGTTGTATACATGCATAGCGAGGGAATACCCATTGAAAAGTGAGGCCTCTATTGTATATTGCATTTGTTGATGCTAAATATTTATACCATTGTATGTATATTTGCAAACTTGGTACATATAAAGATTTATTTATTACCTAATGAGTGTTTTACGAAACCTTTTTTAGCATAGAATTTTTTCTTTTCTTTTCTGGAAAACACCGATCATGATATATGAAGTGCCTTGCTGCAGTGAGGGTTGGTCTGACAGTGCAGGAGTAAGGTGCAGGCTGCTCAGAAAGTGCCTTGGATTATAATATGTCCGTATATAAATAGAGAGAGAGAGAAGAGGGGGGAAGTAGAAATAGCAGAGTATGGTTGGAGGAGGAGAGAAGTAACTGTGCTTTTCCTTGTAGTATGAAATCTAGTGTTAGTCATGTGTTTGACCGGAATGAGTATGAAAGTAACTTCATCCAATCTTTCTTTGCTATGAAAAATCGTATGTTATTACATGAAATTACGAATAAGAACTGATATGACCATGAGTTAGGTCGACAGGATCTAAACAGTCATATCTATAATATCATAAATTGCTTATAGTCATGAAAATCGTCTAATGGTAGCTGAATGTAGCAATGGAATATGTGAGTTTCTGGCTCAAGGGTTAAGCATCGCGGCACCTTGCTCTGCGCTGTTGGTCGCCTGATGCGGTCACTGCCTCTGGCAGACTTCTTCGTCAGCCTCCTCTTCGCTTCCTACACTCACTTCTCCTTGTCGAAAGAAATTGTCTTTATCCTTGTGCTGAAACTCGTCTGTGCTCTCTAATGGCTGCTCTGCCCAAGACATTAGTGGTGTTGGCAAATTTCGTCCGTTCGTTATGTGCATTCATCTTCTCTCTTCTCCTCTTCTCTCCTCCTCTTCTCTTTTCTCTCTCTCTTCTGCTGGGCTCTAATGGCTCTGCCAAATCTATTGCTTAATTCTCTCTCTCTTCGTTCTCTCTCTCTCTCTCTCTCTCTCTCTCTCCTCTCTCTCCTCTCTCTCTCTCTCCTCTCTCCTCTCTCTTCTCTCGCATCTCTCTCTCTCCTCATCCTTCTCTCTCTCTCTCTCTCTCTCTCTCCTCTCTCTCCTTCCTCTCTCTCTCTCTCTTCTCTCTCTCCTCTTCTCTCTCTCTCTCCTCCCCCCTCTCTCTCCTCTCTCTCTCTCTCTCTCTCTCTCTCTCCACATTAATGAGTGATGGAGTTAAACAAGGTAATCAAAGGTGAGTTACAACACGGCCAAATTTCCAGATGTGATATTGCGATTATTTTCTGCCCCTGCTTCGTGGCGTCTGGCGGCTTTACTTGGTAGCGGACATAGCTAAGGTTCCCGCAGCTGCAAGTAGTTGTGTCGTTCAAGGTTCCTGTGTTGGGCAGTGCAGTGTTGACAAGTCGTAAACCTGCCACCCCCATTAGTCAGGCCACAGCCCTGAACGTGTCTGCAAAGCGTAAGGATTTAAATCAAGTTTCTCCTGCAAATGTTACACGATGGCTTTCCCGCGCGTACGTTTCGAACAGATTTCATGAATTTTCGATACCCCATTGCTAGACTGATATTACATTGAGAACTTATTCACAAGAGCATGCTCGGTCCTGAAGAATCACCTTGACAGCTCATGGTGGCAAGCGGTGATCGGCCTAGCGAGACACTGCTGGTTTTTTCTCAGCTCGGCCTTCACGCTTCACAGACTGCAGTGATATGAGTCTGAGCAAACCAGTGTGAGAACTCGAGCGTCTGCGTGATCAATCTAAGACTAATCGTGGCGTGTTTCCGAGACACTGGGTCTGTGGTTAGGGCTACAGCTTTGGTTAGGGCTACAGGCTACATCATCTATTTCTTAGTTATCATGGCGAGCACAGGATGTCTGGTGTCTGTCTGTCTGTCTGGCTCTTTACAAAACCAATATGATTCATCCCTTGACCAACCACTCGTCTCTTTTCACTCCAAAGTTTCTAAGAGAGCGGAAAATGGTATGAATTAGTGTTGAGTGGCTGCTGTTGTGTACACTCATATGCCTTTCCGGTGACGGATTTAGTACTTCTATCTCTCGCATAAATGGCTTTGAAAAGGAAAAGTAATAACGTAAATGTTTATACTTATGTCACATCTCAGTAAACTTATGTCACATCTCAGTAAACTTATGTCACATCTCAGTAAACTTATGTCACATCTCAGTAAACTTATGTCACATCTCAGTAAACTTATGTCACATCTCAATAAACTTATGTCACATCTCAGTAAACTTATGTCACATCTCAGTAAACTTATGTCACATTTCAATAAACTTATTTCACATCTCAGTAAACTTATGTCACATCTCAGTAAACTTATGTCACATTTCAATAAACTTATGTCACATCTCAGTAAACTTATGTCACATCTCAGTAAACTTATGTCACATCTCAGTAAACTTATGTCACATCTCAGTAAACTTATGTCACATCTCAGTAAACTTATGTCACATCTACTCAGTAAACTTTGATTTGTAACTCCCGGCTCTTCACTCCTACCGTAGATAACACTATAGTCGCCAGTCACTTGCCACTGCACTAATGTCGCCAGGCACACTATATTACGAATTTTAGCATCACTACAACCTTGTATGTACCACTGAAGAGGATACACAGTAGATTATAATATTATGTACATCACACTACATGTCTTCAGTGACACATAAAAGTCTGTAGTGATGCTAAAATTCGAATATATTGTGTCTAGCGATACTAGTGCAGTGGCGAGTGACTGGCGACTATAGTGTTATCTACGGTAGGAAGAAATCACTATATATATAATTACCTAAAGAGAAGGATGATGCAAAAGTGTGTCTTGCAGCACTCGGTCCTTCACACCGAGATTATCATCATAAGTGAAAGCAAAAGCTGGTAGATTCTATAACTAGGCCAACAATTTGACTATTTTCTCACGTATAGTACCAGCTTATCTCAACAAAAACAACACGGAAATATATGTAGCACGCTTGCCACTATAAAGCACGTACAGTTCTTCAGTCATGCACATCTCCAAAAACGTGTCTATATACGCATGGGAGGGGGAAAAGTAGTGAATTTTCCTCCCCCCCCACCTATGAATGGGCCCTTTAAACCGAGAGACGAGTATTTGAATTTCAAGGGTTATATAGTGAATTTCTCTGCTGCCTGTTGGAAAAGTTGCAACGTACGCTCTTGTGTACGGTAGCTATTTAGGAGGACTTGCTGTAGCTATATTTAGGGAGGAAGGAAGGAAGGCAGGAAAGAAGGAAAGAAAGAAGGAAGGAAGGAAGGAAGGAATGGTAGATAATGAAGAAACATGAGAAGGAAGATGGTCGTATGGGGAGGAGGGAAGGAAGGGATAGGAAGGGAGAGGAAGGAGGAGGAGGAGGAGGAGAGGAAGGGAGAGGTGGAGGAGAAAGAGGAAGAGGAGGAGAAGGTAGGAGGAGGAGGAGGAGAGAAAGAGGAGGAGGAAGGGAGAGGAAGAGGAGAGGAGGAGGAGGAGAAGGAGGAGGAGGAGGAGGAGGAGAAAGTAGGAGGAGAAGAGGAGGAAGAAGAGAGGAAGAGGAGAGGAAGGAATGGCGCAGATATTCATGGTCGTACAGAAGAGAAGGAAGGTAGGAGGAGGAAGGGGAGGAGAAGGAGGAAGAGGAGGAGAGGAGGAAGGGGGAGGAAGAGAAGGAGGAAGGAGGAGGAGGAAGAAGAGCAGGGCGACGACATGTGGTAACTCGAGCAGTGAACACGTGTGCCAAGTGGCAACACCCGCTCAGCCGCGCGTCGCCAGCCAGCAGTCGTCGCCGAGCCGTTCATCCGAGCAGTGTTTCATCTCCCACCGCACACACTACATCACTACCATGGCTAAGATCGTTGGAAAGTATAAGATGGAGACATCGGAGAACTTTGACGAGTTCATGAAGGCTTTAGGTGAGTATTTATAACTGTTGACGGGGTGTACTTGCAGAGGTATTGCGGTGTGAAGGTTTGTTCTATACCGGCGTGGTGGGACAGGCAGGCAGACAGTTGGTGGTTGGGAATCGATAGAGCGGTGGTGCATACAGCTGTGCCTCGTGTAACAATGGGTTTTACAGATGACATGAGGTGGTATACGTGGCTCACTGCATGTTGGGAGGGACTTAACACTGGGCTGGGAACGTTCATTGTAAAACATAACGGATAGAACAAGTCTAAAGCCCCGTCCACACTACCACTCACCACCGTCGGCGCTTGCCGTCGAACAGTGTTCGTCACTCACAAGTGGCAGTGTGGACACGATGCCGACGAGCAAAATGTAACCGTCGGCGCTGCCCGCCAACATTCAGCAGGTTTAATATTGGGCGGGCATGCCCGTCACTCACGGGTCAGCGCCAAACACATGCTTCAAGTTATCGGCAGTTTTCACCATCTAGATATTTTTGCATTGCTATGTACCGTATACCATCAGAACCAAGAAAGTCACCTGAATACGAGTATGTGATCAACAATTAAATGGGAGAAATGGTCGGGAAATTGCAGCGAGTTGACAAAAAAGTGAGAAAAATGTTTATACACTTTCTTTTTGCTATAGTTTTTAGAATACACAAAAGGTTTTCGTATATTTTTCTTGCTTATGATATGCAGAAATGTGTCATGAAGAAGATAGTTGGGTCAGTTTTTCTAAACCTCCTGTGGTTATTTCATAATCTCGAGTGAGAGTACACGATATGCAGAAAGCATGACTCACTTTGAAATCAGGAAGCGCGCTGACCGCCGAACAAAACCGTTCGTGTGGACACAACCCTGGCAACGGCGCTTCCCGTCGGCAAGCACCGACGGTGGTGAGTGGTAGTGTGGACGGGGCTTTAGGGTTAATTAGTAACGAGGACTGCTTCCTAGTTTGGGTGCAATAACTAGTCTTTCGTGTAACCTTTATTATTTTTTCTTCAAATGGTATACTTAACAGCCGAGCAGGGGCGCCCACAGGCGGACGCACTGGACGCACGTGCGTCCACTCTAAGCCTCCAGGCATGTGTGGTTCCCTATAAGGGCCCCCCTAGGGTCCCCTTATGAGGCCCCAAAATGCACCTAAAATTGATCAAAACTGCAAAAAAAATTCAGGGGGGGCTTACAGCGCCCCCCGGACCACCCGGCTGAGTAGGCTCGCTTCGCTCGCCACCCACACCCATCAGCAGTGGGCCCACTATAATATGTGCGTCCACTACAGGTATCTGTGGGCGCCCGTGCAGACAAGTATACGAACAGCAGACTATAACTAAACTATAACAGAACAGACAGGATAACAGACACACTATAACAGACAAGTACGTGTTTAAATGTCTTTCTTTTCTCAAAGGTTATAACGTTATGTTAGGATATTAATTTTACAAGCCGCGGTGTGCATGGGAAATGAGGCTGGGACGGGCTGGCTAATAATAAATATATGCCATTTACACTGCATATATAACGTACCAACAGTAGTTACACACTTAACATTTTTCCTATTGATCGTTGGCGAGGCATAAAAGACATAGCGAGGATAAAATGCATTGAAAATTTGAATGAAGACACGAAATGACACTCTCCAGGTAGCCCCTTTTAACTTTCCTGAAATGGATGTAGAAATGTAAGTATGAACGCCACCAACGGAGGAGGAGAGGTGGAGAAGGAAGAGGCAGAGGAGGTATACAGAACAAGGAGGAGGAGCTAGGATTCAATGCATGTCTGTAGCGTAGTTTCAAGAGGTGGGTGGGTGTGTGTAGGAGGAAGAAGAGGACGAGGAGGAGGAGGAGGTAGGACAAGGAAGAGAAGGAGGAGGAGGAGGAGGATTCAATGCATGTCCATACTCCATAGCCTAGTTTCAAGGGCTGGGTGGGAGGGCGGGTGTGGTGTGGTGTGTGGTGGCGTGAGGGAAGTCGCGCTCTGCCATTGGTCGGTCTGCCTCTGGGTGTGGTGGTGTGGTTGGAGGTTGGGTGGGGGGTTGGGGGTGAAGGTGGGGGGGTTGAAAGGGAGGGTCTGCGTCATTCACTGCAACCCCATCTCACCTCCATCTTTCTATACCGTCAGCTGTGAATGAGGCTATGAGAAGGGTAGCAACGTGGCATTCATGAGGAAGGAATGCAAAGGAAACACAAACAGCAACATACCATTAGGTCCTTACATGGCTGTTTGATTTAACTACACTAACTAGATAATAAGAGAGAAAGGATAGGACAGTAGAAGGAAGGATATGGGAATGTGGAATGGGTGAAGGAGTTTTGTTGTGTTTGAGTTTCTTGAAGGCAGTTGTATTTTTGTTTTTTTATTAGTAGTGGGAGAGCTATGACACACACACACACACACACACACACACACACACAACACACACACACGAACATAAGGAAGCTACAAGAGGCCGCGAGACCTACACGAGGTAGTTCCTGTTACTTAACACTACCTACATCCACCTTTCATCCCCATCCATGAATTTATCCAGCCTCCTTTTAAAGCTCTCTAATGACTCCGCACTAACTACCTGTCTACTGAGTCCATTCCAATCATTTCACACACAACACACACACACACACACACGCTGATTATAATAGGCAGTGTGTATGACTATCAGGCCTCATCTGTGACTATTTGTGTGTGTGTGTGTGTATGTATTTCCCAGTCAATAATCGCCCATTCGATAGTTGTACCACTTTTTTATATATTTTTTCCAACGTAATTAACAATGGGAAGTAACAGACCTTTTAAAGCCATTCCGTTAACATGTATAAAAAGCTACCTTGCTGTATTTTCTTTATAAACTGACCTCGCATATGACAAGCAGACGCGATCACGTGCACCCTTCAGTGGGTAGTTAATGGACTCGTAGACAGGTAGTTAGTGCGGAGTCATTAGGGAGCTTTAAAAGGGAGCTGGATAGGTTCATGGATGGGGATGAAAGGTGGATGTAGGTAGTGTTAAGTAACAGGAACTACCTCGTGTAGGTCTCACGGCTTCTTGTAGCTTCCTTATTTTCTTATGTTCTTCGCAGTAATATAAGACCACTTGTATACGTCTAGGGAGTAATATCGATTGGTGAGTCTAGCATAACTTCATTATCGTTTTATGCGTTAGAGTTTCGATCTGAGTAAAATATGCATGGGAATATCGAGTAAGCATTCGTCTGTGTCTAGATAGGTAGGGCGTTATTACCAGCCCAGCAGCCATTACTACATTAGTTCCCATGTTCTTATGCTAGACAATTTCATGGATGGGGATGAAAGGTGGATGTAGGTAGTGTTAAGTAACCGGAACTGCCACATGTAGTAGGTCTCCCAGCCTCTTGTAGCTTCCTTATTTTCTTATGTTCTTATGTACTGACATGGCTACCTACCCCCTCCCTCCCTTCATAATGCCGCCGCCCTCACGTGACGAACTTTCACAATCTTGGGCAAATCCTCAAGTAATAGCAAAGACCCTCTACAAGACGATAGGAACATGCAAGTTTCGTATAGTAAGAATGAGAGGATATGAAGTATGCTAACTACAACTACCACTAACACTAATCGATCCGGGGGACGATATAATTATAACCTCGCAGTGCAATATCAAAACCCATTTACTTTACAGTGTGTAGAGGATCTTTGGTAATAGTGAAATATCTTTGCACTTCAGACATACGCTAATAATATAAACAGTTATTATTTGTGTTTTCACGTGGCTTGGCGGATAACTGACAGCGTGGCACGTAAGTAATTATGATGTGGCGAAAATATCATTGAGCTGAACTACATAAATCTGGAGAAGAGTTTTTTTAAGAGGGCAAAGTCTGAACTTCAAAAGCCCTTCACAGTGTTAATGGTAATTCGCTTTCTAAATGTCACATGACTACCTCTCTCTCGCTCTCTCTCGCTCTCTCTCTCTCTCTGTGTCTGTCTCTCTGTCTCTCTCTCTGTCTCTCTCTCTGTCTCTCTCTCTCTCTCTCTCTCTCTCTCTCTCTCTCTCTCGTCTCTCTCTCTCTCTCCTCTCTCTTCTCTCCTCTCTCTCTCGTCTCTCCTCTCTCTCTCTCTCTCTCTCTCTCTCTCTCTCTCTCTCTCTCTCTCCCTCTCTCTCTCTCTCCTCTCTCTCTCTCTCTCTCTCTCTCTCTCTCTCCTCTCTTCTCCTCTCTCCTCTCTCTCTCTCTCTCTCTCTCTCTCTCTCTCTCTCTCTCTCTCTCTCTCTCTCTCTCTCTCTCTCTCTCTCTCTCTCTCTCTCTCCACACTTAATGCATCAGTAAAAAAATCTTCCTCCATGACAAACCATGACGACATGCACAGCCACGTGGTCTGGTTTGTACTTTGATTCTCGTTTTCCTGCTTGGGAGATGATGAGCTGCGAGGAAAACAGCGT
This sequence comes from Chionoecetes opilio, assembly GCA_016584305.1. Taxonomy (NCBI): domain Eukaryota; kingdom Metazoa; phylum Arthropoda; class Malacostraca; order Decapoda; family Majidae; genus Chionoecetes; species Chionoecetes opilio. The sequence goes on from JACEEZ010001894.1 coordinate 105,266, forward strand.
AGAAGGCGGCGTCAGAGTGGCGTCAAGTTTATCACAGCATTACTTTTGTGTTGTGTGTCTGACAGTCTGTATCAATGTAGCAGTAGCGTTGCAGGATTATTTGGGTGTGCTCTTGGGGCGAATGACAAGATAGATGATGTTGAATGGTAGGATGGAATGAAATAGTTACACATTTTGCTTTGAAAGGATAAGATCATAGTGGTTTTTAAAGAGATATAATAAAGGAGATGTAGGACAAGTTCTTACGGCTAGTAGTCAGGGAGGGTAGAACAAGAAGTCACGGATTCAAACTGGAAAAAACGTCGATTATAAAAGGAAATAGGGACAAACTGGTTCACAAAAATGTAATACCAGATCGGGTAAATGATTGGAATGAACTCAGTCGTCAGGTGGTCAGTGCGGAGTCAATAGGGAGCTTTCATGAATGGGGATGAAAGGTGGATGTAGGTAGTGTTAGGTAACAGGAACTACCACGTGTAGGTCTCGCGGCCTCTTGTAGCTTCTTTATTTTCTTATGTTCTTGTGTACTAAGACATTGCCTGACTGGCCAAGGGGGAGGGTGGGGGGACAACCCGGACATGTATAAGATGAGTAGTATTACGTTGCAGCTGTGGCAAGCAGGATGTGATATGCATTCTGAGAACTAGTGTTACCCTCATGGCGTGGTAATTCGAACCATTTATTTGATATTTAACTCCACTAAAGAAGGAAAAAACGTGAATAGATAGATATAACAATGAATAGATTGCCTAAGTACTAATATCCCTTACGAAATTGCTATGTTATTGAGTCAGTCGATTTTTCCTACCCACGTCCTATAGTACCAAGATTGATTGATTGATTTAATGCCAAGAAGGGGGAAGTGTGCCAGACATCAGAGGTCATGTGGCACTGGCAAAGCATTAAAAAGGGGATTGAGAGAGAGAGAGAGAGAGAGAGAGAAAAAAAGAGAGAAAAAGAGAGAGAGAGAGAGAGAGAGAGAGAGAGAGAGAGAGAGAGAGAGAGAGAGAGAGAGAGAGAGAGAAACGGTGAGGGAAGGGGAGAGGACAGATTGTTACAGCAGGATGGTTAGATCAGATGAAGGATGTGTATTTGTTGGAGGAAGGAGATGAAATTACTTAGGGAGAAGGAGGGGGATTCCTATACTAAGAAAATGTAAGAAAGAGTGAAATATTTAAGATGAAACTAATAAATCCTCGAGAAATTGTAGTATTTGTGACCCACTTATGAAAAAAGAGTGAAATAAATTATATTGAACTAATAAATCCTCGAGAAATTGTAGTATTTGTGACCCGCTTATAAGAACGAGTGAAATAAATGATATTAAATTAACCCGTTGAGGCCCAGAACGTAATTTTCATTGTAATATAACCATCAGTCGACGATTTTAATGAACATTAGTAATATTATAAGATATGACCTGTTTAATATCCTTGTCCATTAGCTATTTTTGCTTGAGGTTTTTTTTCGTAGTTGTATGGCTAATAACAGACGATTTCATATAGCAAAGGGAAGATCTGGGTGTGAAGGGGTTAATAGATCCTCGAGGAATTGTAGTATTTGTGAGACCCGCTTATGCCAATCTTATATCACCAGTAATAGTCATGAGTAGAGACAGCCTCCTATTCTTCCCTGATCAACGTGTGGCCCAGATAGTTGTTTGTGGTGCTGGGAGGATGGGGGTGTTTTGTAGCGTGGGAGACTGCGTAGTGGTGTCTTGCTAATGCCTGGGTGTAGATAAATAGATAGATAGATTTATTACATACAGTATCATTTATTATCATACAGTACCTCGCCTGCTGCCATACTCTATACTGGGTTTTTTTTACGAGGTGAAAAATCCTGGGATGGGGGTGTTTTGTAACGTGGGAGACTGCGTAGTGGCGTCTTGCTGGTGCCTGGGTGTTCATAGATAGATAGATAGATAGATAGATAGGTTTATTACATACAGTATCATTTATTATCATACAGTACCTCGCTGCCATACTCTATTCTGTTTTTTTTTTACGAGGTGAAAAATCCTGGGATGTGTGGGTGTTTTGTAGCGTGGGAGACTGCGTAGTGGTGTCTTGCTGGTGCCTGGGTGTAGATAAATAGATAGATAGATTTATTGCATACAGTATCATTTATTATCATACAGTACCTCGCTGTCATACACAATACTGGTTTTTTTAACGAGGTGGAAAATCCTGCCCCCTTGCTGCTTACTAACTGATATTTGATGCCAGGAGAAGGGAATACTACGCTTCTTCTAAATGTCAGCTGTATTTTATCAGAGTTAACCCTATTATCAGGTAAACATAGGCATCATTTTAAGCATGAGACCTTAAGATAGAATGAAAATTTCGCCTCGTTAAAAAAAATAGATAGAACCTTTACTGTCTGAAAGATGAATACAATGAGACTGTTCTTCGCGTAGCTGTGTGTGTATGAGGGGCGAGATAGTACGCACGTCCTTAAGTACACATGTGATTCATAGGCCATCACTCATTACTCCATGGGGGTCAGATGAACCGGTTAATTTTAAGGGTACCTGGAACTGTCGGCGATAGGAACACTCACCGACGTCGACGAGTGTTCCTATTTTTCACGTCGGCGAGTGTTCCCATTACCCGTATTTCTGCATTCAGGGATTAAATACCAACAATAGCCTGAATAGTTAGGCTAGGTTATGTGGTTAGGGTAGGTTAGATTCTTTTTCATATATTACGAGTTGAACTGTAGCCGAAAATGTACACGTCGGCGAGTGTTCCAATGTCGGCGAGAGTTCTGGGTTGGTGTTTCGGCGAGAGTTCCTATCGGCGACAGTTCCATAAACCGTTATAAGTACTTTCCTGATCGGATTTCAGGAGTCGTGAAGCTACGTCAGTGGTTACTTGAGGTGTCGAGACGAACCAAAGCAATCCAGCACTTATATCTCCTTCATAGTTATTATTTTGCCACTTATTTTGACAGTGAACGTATATGATTGGAGAAAAACACACATAAGATAAGATACTTTGATCCTATTTAGATCATTCGTACGTCTACCAACAGCGAGGTAATTGATCATGAATAAACTAGCACCAACAACTGTAAACTATGAACTACTTTTTCTGGGGGTGAACGTGCAAGCTACAAAGGGAAGCAAGCAGTGATCCCGCCCTATTAGCTAGTCTTGTTAGCAACGGGACCGTGACTGACATGATTTGCACCCCTCCTTCCCTTCCACCCCAAGGCTTAAATTACATGACAGTTGGCTTTGGCGGGTATAGATTGCTGGCTCATCCCTTCGCCCTCTCAGTCATTGCACCCATAATTG
>JACEEZ010001894.1:113566-116066 GCA_016584305.1 Chionoecetes opilio
TCCAGGGCAGTTTTCAGGGTTTCAGAGCAATTTCAAGGGCAGTTTCTAGGGTTTCAGGGCGATTTCCAGGGCAGTTTTCAGGGTTTCAGAGCAATTTCAAGGGCAGTTTCTAGGGTTTCAGGGCGATTTCCAGGGCAGTTTTCAGGTTTCAGAGCAATTTCAAGGGCAGTTTTCCAGGGTTTCAGGCGATTTCCAGGGCAGTTTTCAGGGTTTCAGAGCAATTTCAAGGGCAGTTTCCAGGGTTTCAGGGCGATTTCCAGGGCAGTTTTCAGGGTTTCAGAGCAATTTCAGGGCATTTTCAGGGTTTCAGCAATTTCAAGGCAGTTTTCAGGGTTTCAGGCGATTTCAAGGCAGTTTTCAGGGTTTCAGGGCGATTTCAGGGCAGTTTTCAGGGTTTCAGGCAGTTTTCAGGGTTTCAGGGCGATTTCCAGGGCAGTTTTCAGGGTTTCAGAGCAATTTCCAAGGGCAGTTTCTAGGGTTTCAGGCGATTTCCAGGGCAGTTTTCAGGGTTTCAGAGCAATTTTCAAGGGCAGTTTCTAGGGTTTCAGGGCGATTTCCAGGGCAGTTTTCAGGGTTTCAGAGCAATTTCAAGGGCAGTTTCTAGGGTTTCAGGGCGATTTCCAGGGCAGTTTTCAGGGTTTCAGAGCAATTTCAAGGGCAGTTTCCAGGGTTTCAGGGCGATTTCCAGGGCAGTTTTCAGGGTTTCAGAGCAATTTCAAGGGCAGTTTCCAGGGTTTCAGGCGATTTCCAGGGCAGTTTTCAGGGTTTCAGAGCAATTTAAAGGGCAGTTTCCAGGGTTTCAGGGCGATTTCCAGGGCAGTTTTTCAGGGTTTCAGAGCAATTTCAAGGGCAGTTTCCAGGGTTTCAGGGCGATTTCCAGGGCAGTTTTCAGGGTTTCAGAGCAATTTCAAGGGCAGTTTTCAGGGTTTCAGGGCAGTTTTCAGGGTTTCAGGGCAGTTTTCAGGGTTTCAGGGCGATTTTCAGAGCAGTTTTCCGGGGTTTCAGAGCAATTTCAAGGGCAGTTTTCAGGGTTTCAGGGCGATTTCCAGGTCAGTTTTCAGGGTTTCAGAGCAATTTTAAGGGCAGTTTCTAGGGTTTCAGGCGATTTCCAGGGCAGTTTCAGGGTTTCAGAGCAATTTCCAGGGCAGTTTTCAGGGTTTCAGGGCGATTTCCAGGGCAGTTTTCAGGGTTTCAGGGCGATTTCCAGGGCAGTTTTCAGGGTTTCTGGGCGATTTCCAGGGCAGTTTTCAGGTTTCAGGGCGATTTCCAGGGCAGTTTTCAGGGTTTCAGGGCGATTTCAAGGGGCAGTTTTCAGGGTTTCAGGGCGATTTCCATGGCAGTTTTCAGGGTTTCAGAGCAATTTCCAGGGCAGTTTTCAGGGTTTCAGGGCGATTTCCAGGGCAGTTTTCAGGGTTTCAGGGCGATTTCCAGGGCAGTTTTCAGGGTTTCAGGGCGATTTTCAGAGCAGTTTTCAGGGGTTTCAGAGCAATTTCAAGGGCAGTTTTCAGGGTTTTCAGGCAGTTTTCAGGTTTCAGGGCGATTTTCAGAGCAGTTTTTCCGGGGTTTCAGAGCAATTTCAAGGGCAGTTTTCAGGGTTTCAGGGCGATTTCCAGGGCAGTTTTCAGGGTTTCAGGGCGATTTTCAGAGCAGTTTTTCGGGGTTTCAGAGCAATTTCAAGGGCAGTTTTCAGGGTTTCAGGGCAGTTTTCAGGGTTTCAGGGCGATTTTCAGAGCAGTTTTCCGGGGTTTCAGAGCAATTTCAAGGGCAGTTTTCAGGGTTTCAGGGCGATTTCCAGGGCAGTTTTCAGGGTTTCAGGGCGATTTCCAGGGCAGTTTTTCGGGGTTTCAGGGCAGTTTCAAGGGCAATTTCCAGGCAGTTTTCAGGGTTTCAGGGCGATTTCCAGGGCAGTTTCCAGGGTTTCAGGGCAATTTCAAGGGCATTTTCCGGGGTTTCAGAGCAGTTTTCAGGGTTTCAGGGCAGTTTTCAGGGTTTCAGGCGATTTCAGGGCAGTTTTCAGGGTTTCAGGGCGATTTCCAGGGCAGTTTTCGGGTTTCAGGGCAGTTTCAAGGGCAATTTCCAGGGCAGTTTTCAGGGTTTCAGGGCGATTTCCAGGGCAGTTTCCAGGTTTCAGGGCAGTTTTCAGGGTTTCGGGGCAATTTCAAGGGCAGTTTCCCGGGGTTTCAGGGCAGTTTCCAGGGTTTCAGGGCGATTTCAAGGGCAGTTTCCAGGGTTTCAGGGCGATTTCAAGGGCAGTTTCCAGGGTTTCAGGGCAGTTTCCCGGGTTTTCAGGGCAATTTCAAGGGCAGTTTCCAGGGTTTCAGGGCATTTCAAGGGTTTCAGGGCAATTTCAAGGGTTTCAGGGCGATTTCCAGGGTTTCAGGGCGATTTCCAGGGTTTCAGGGCGATTTCCAGGGTGATTTTGATGGGGAGGGGGGTGCAGCACAGGGGGGGGGGCGCATCACAGAGAGGGGGGGGGAGGAGGGGGGGGAAGTGATTTACT
>JACEEZ010001894.1:121066-126066 GCA_016584305.1 Chionoecetes opilio
GTACCCAGCAAACTATAATGAAAGACAGACAAGTGCGAGGCTACAACAACCTTACCTAGAGGAGGAAGAGGCTATAGTGGGGGAGTATTTGTTTGGAGAGGGGAATGTGGAAGAAGCAAAAAGAACAATCAACAGTTTTTGGATGACAAGAGGAAAGAAATTAGAAGACAGAATAAGAGAAGACAACTAACTAAAGATCCAGACAGCAAGAAGAAACACGTCAGGGAGTGTTCATGAAAAAGGCCAGACTCCCGACCCACAACTGTACTGAACTGAACTGGGAAGGGGGGGGGGGGGGGTGTATATAGGGTGTCACCACGATGTGTTGCTCCACGTGTTTCAAATCAGCGATGACGCACGAACGATGGGTGTGTTATTGACCTGCCCGGTGCGGGACGGGGCGGGCGGCGTGCCATCCGTGAAGGGTTCGGGCGGCGGTGCGGGGCGAGGGTGTGAGGCGCGCGGTTATGATGTTATGATACAGAGCCAAGGCGATATTAACCCCTTCACGCCCAGATCTTTCCTTTACTATATAAAATTGCCTGTTGTTAGCCATAAAATAACGAAAAGTAACTTAATATACTAAATTACCTAGTGGACAAGGATACGAAACATGTCATATCTATAAAATATTGCTTATATGCATCATAATCGTCTAATGGTAGTGAAATTACGATGGAAATTACGTAATGGGGTGTTCCGTCTCGAGGGGTTAGCAGTTACTTATACGACCATGAATGCATAGTGTGATGTGATGAATACCAATACGTTTTATTACCATATACAGTAATAATTGGTGGCAACGTTTGGTGCAGATCGCGACACTTGCTGCGTGCCTGATGACTGGTCCTGCCGTGATGTATATGCGCCCTGTATTCCTGTATACATCACAAGGCGTTGCTATACATAAACATTTACACCCGTAGACATAACCTATCCCGTGTTGCAGGTAGTTGAGTCTTCATTGCTGCAGCCATTTACACTAATACTTGCTAAACTTGCTAATTGCTTGATAAACTGTGTTGCATGACGGGTAATACACATTCATGAAGTCTTCTACGCTAATTTCTTGTCCATTTTCCTACCGAGTTATTCATCGTTTGCACTTACTCGAGCGTCCTATCTCGTCCTTCCATCGGTTGTCCTCGGCGCTGCACAACACACACACACACACACACACACACACACACACACACACACACACGCACACGCACACGCACACGCACACGCATACACACACACACACGCACACGCATACACACACACACGCATACACACACACACGCATACACACACACACGCATACACGCATACACACACACACACACACACACACACCGCTGGGAATGGCTCAACCTTCACAAAATATGCACTTTCGGTTATTGAGAGAGAGAGAGAGAGAGAGAGAGAGAGAGAGAGAGAGAGAGAGAGAGACCACCACCTTAGGAAGCAATGTTATATCGGAAGTCAATCGTTCAAACAACCAATATTAGAATACTTCCTGTGGGTGGGAGAGAGAGAGAGAGAGAGAGAGAGAGAGAGAGAGAGAGAGAGAGAGAGAGAGAGAGAGAGAGAGAGAGAGAGAGAGAGAGAGAGAGAGACCACCACCTCAGGAAGCAATGTAATATCGGAAGTCAATCGTTCAAACAAGCAATATTAGAATACTTCCTGTGGGTGGTGAGAGAGAGAGAGAGAGAGAGAGAGAATATAAGAACATAAAGAAATAAGGAAGCTACAAGAGAGAGAGAGAGAGAGAGAATGCATAAGCGATACAGCGGTTATTGTTTATGTATTTCCCCGCATGTGTGTGTGTGTGTGCGCTGCGTGTTACTGCTGACGTGGCAAAATTTCAGGCATGGAATATGTGACGGAGGTTCTTACGTGGTTCATGTTTTTCTGATATAATGGACGTAAACTTGTATTATTATCGTATAGTAAACTCCAGTCATCTAGGGTAGAACAAGAAGTCACGGATTCAAGCCGGAAAAGCGTAGATTTTAGAAAGGAAATAGGGAGAAACTGGTTCACAAATAGGGTGGTGAATGAATGGCATGGACTCAGTCGTCAGGTAGTTAGTGCGGAGTCATTAGGGAGCTTTAAAAGGAGGCTGGATAATGTCATGGATGGGGATGAAAGGTGGATGTAGGTAGTGTTAGTAACAGGAACTACCACGTGTAGGTCTCGCGGCCTCTTGTAGCTTCCTTATTTTCTCTAACTTGGTATTGACATGTTAGAAGTCTGTGATCGATTTAGCTTTGGTATGTCCGAGGTATGTAAGGAATTCTAGACATGTAGGCTATATGCTTGAATTATTTATTTCTATTGGTGTTCGTATTGAGTTCAGAGAAGTGTTGGTCGATATCGTGTTCCAAAGTGTTCAAATAGTTCACCAGGTGTCGCGCTATTGCTATAAGGAGGGATTTTGTATGGGTGTATGGTTAAATTATGCTCTCTCTTCTCTCTCTCTCTCTCTCTCTCTCTCTCTCTCTCTCTCTCTCTTCTCTCTCTCTCCTTCTCTCTCTCTCTCTCTTTCTCTCTTTCTCCTCTCTCTCTCGTCTCTCTCTCTTCTCTCTCTCTCTTCTCTCTCTCCTCCTCTCTCTGTCTCTCTCTCTCTCTCTCCCTCCTCTCTCTCTCTCTCTCTCTCTCTCTCTATCTCTCTAGGTAGTGTTAAGTAACAGGAACTACCACGTGTAGGTCTCGCGGCCTCGTAGCTTACCTATTTTCTTATGTTTCTCCTCTCTCTCTCTCTCTCTCTCTCTCTCTCTCTCTCTCCCCCTCTCTCTCTCTCTCTCAGGTGTGTGTGTGTGTTTAATCTATTTATAAGCACGTATGTTAGGAATATATACTATAATGACGTGGATCTTAGAAGGTGAATAGCCTTTTACCTTCACTCCTGCCTCATCCACTTCTCACTATAACTAACTTACTATACTGACTTACATCACTTTCTACTCCTCCTCTTCCTCTTCCTTAGCCTCTTATTTCTTCTCAATTCGATTTTGATGATTTTTTTCGCAGTTTATTATAATAGTAATAATAATAATACCACAACTACTAATACCATGTAGTCAACCACACAACAACACACCCCACAACACAACACAACCACAAAAACACAGCAACAACCTTTCACCACTCATAAACCCACGTGAGGCATCGTATCAAGTGCCAAGATGACCTGTGTGTTAATGCCCCTGGCTACCTGGCACTCCTGACCTGGCAGCGGCACCCTACTACGTCACGCGTCCCCCTGCATTGCGCCATGGGAGAGAGAGAGAGAGAGAGAGGGGTGGGGGAAACTGAGGGAGGGAAAAGAGAGAGAGAGAGAGGGGGGGGGAACTGAGGGAGGGAAAAGAGAGAGAGAGAGAGGGGTGGGGGAAACTGAGGGAGGGAAAAGAGAGAGGGAGAGGGGTGGGGGGAACTGAGGGAGGGAAAAGAGAGAGAGAGAGAGAGGGGGTGGGGGGTAACTGAGGGAGGGAAAAGAGAGAGAGAGAGAGGGGTGGGGGGAAACTGAGGGAGGGAAAAGGAGAGAGAGAGGGGTGGGGGGAAACTGAGGGAGGGAAAAGAGAGAGAGAGAGAGAGGGGTGGGGGGTAACTGAGGGAGGGAAAAGAGAGAGAGAGAGGGGTGGGGGGTAACTGAGGGAGGGAAAAGAGAGAGAGAGAGAGGGGTGGGGGGTAACTGAGGGAGGGAAAAGAGAGAGAGAGAGAGAGGGGTGGGGGGTAACTGAGGGAGGGAAAAGAGAGAGAGAGAGAGAGAGGTGGGGGGTAACTGAGAGAGGGAAAAGAGAGAGAGAGAGGGGTGGGGGAAACTGAGGGAGGGAAAAGAGAGAGAGAGAGAGAGAGAGAGAGAGAGAGAGAGAGAGAGAGAGAGAGAGAGATGGATGTATATATGGGGTAAAAGGTTATTGTCATATCCTCTCTTCTCGTGACTTTAAACGCTTCATTGCACTCACTGTCATCACCGTGATGTATAAAGGGATTTCCACTATCTTTGCCTGTTGTGATGATGACGTTACCTGAGGAGGAGATGACTAAGAAGAAGAGGAGGAGGAGGAGGTTAATAACAGCTGAGAAGAAGAGTAAAAGGAGGAGAAGGAGGAGGAGGAGAATAACCACCTGAGAAGAAGAGGAGGAGGAAGAGTAGAGGAGAAGGAGAAGGAGGAGGAAGAGGAAAAAAAGAGAAGGGACTTAGAAGGAAAAGAAGAGAAAAAGGAAATAGGGAAAAACTGGTTCACAAATAGGGTGGTAAATGATTGGAATTGACTCAGCCGTCAGGTAGTTAGTGCAGAGTCATTAGAGAGCTTTAAAAGGAGGCTGGATAAATTCATGGATGGGGATGAAAGGTGGATGTAGGTAGTGTTAAGTAACAGGAACTACCACGTGTAGGTCTCACGGCCTCTTGTAGCTTCCTTATGTTCTTATAAGAGGAAGAGTAAGTCTAGTGTCATTCTCCCCACCTATATCATTAACCCCTTGAGGCCCAGAACGTAATCTCCATTGTAATGTGGGTACCATTAGACAATTTTCAATGACTATAAGCAATATTTTATAGATATGACCTGTTTAGTATCCTTGTCCACTAAATAATTTGATATATTCAGTTACTTTTCGTAATTTTATGGCTGGACAACAGATGGTTTTTTTTCTAGCCAAGGAAAGATCTGGGCGTGAAGGAGTGGATTCCCTTTTCAAATACACACCTTGATTATTGTTAGTTCAGGTGGTCGCTTTTACGATCCCATGTTTATTTAGTATAGATATCTCGGGATCATTGTTATTAATTCAAACAGGATGATGTGATTACGTATATATATTATTATTATTATTTTCTGATGTGGTTTGTTTACTTATAATTATTTCGTGTGAGGAAAGTTCAGTTTCTCTCTCTCTCTCTCTCTCTCTCTCTCTCTCTCTCTCTCTCTCTCTCTCTCTCTCTCTCTCTCTCTCTCTCTCTCTCTCTCTCTCTCTCTCTCTCTCTCTCTCTCTCTCTCTCTCTCTCT
>JACEEZ010001894.1:131066-191066 GCA_016584305.1 Chionoecetes opilio
GAAGGAAAAGAAGGAAGAGGAGGAAGGAAGGAAGGAAGGAAGGAAAGGGTGTCAAATTGCGCTTAGGTTTTACTACCAAATACAAAGTAGTTATCTAAGTTTGTAGTTTGTGTGTATTTATTATATACATTAATAAATATAAAAATACGCAAAGGAAAGTGGTATTGCGGTACTACCACTTACGCCCTTGCCACCACTGATCGGATCTTAGAATATACCCTTCTAGCGACCCTTCTATGTGGCATCAGAGTGGCCCCGCTTGCCTAGTGCCCCCCCTTGATAGACACCTAGCCACGTCACTGCTAACAAAGCAATCCAGTCCTTTAACAACCCACAAACTACCGACGTTGCTCAAGAGTTCGAAGCACTAACGAACCCTATCATTATTAACTTGAAATAAAATACTACAAAACTACACTAGCACTATTACTAACTCACATTTACTAACATTTAAGACTTAGACAATGTTACAGGTCAAGAATTATCGGTCAAAGGTCAACAGGTAAGGGCGTGGGAAGGAAATAAGGCAATGGTTTGGTGTTTCGAAGCAGTAACGACCAGAGTTGACTTGCTTTAGTAGTCCGGAACGAGCGACAGTCGAGGGCGCGCTAGCGATCAGGGAGGGTGTGTGTGCAGGGCAGCTGGGAGGAGTTAGCAGGGTGTGTGTGTGCAGGCAGCTGGGAGGAGAAGCAGGGTGTGTGTGTGTGCTAGGCAGCTGGGAGGAAGAAGCAGGGCGTGTGTGTGCTAGGCAGCTGGGAGGAGTTAGCAGGGTGTGTGTGTGTGCTAGGCAGCTGGGAGGAAGAAGCAGGGTGTGTGTGTGTGCTAGGCAGCTGGGAGGAAGAAGCAGGGCGTGTGTGTGCTAGGCAGCTGGGAGGAGTTAGCAGGGTGTGTGTGTGCAGGCAGCTGGGAGGAGTTAGCAGGGTGTGTGTGTGCTAGGCAGCTGGGAGGAGGAAGCAGGGTGTGTGCAGGGCAGGCAGCTGGGAGGAGTTAGCAGGGTGTGTGCAGGGCAGGCAGCTGGGAGGAGGAAGCAGGGTGTGTGTGCTAGGCAGCTGGGAGGAGAAGCAGGGTGTGTGTGCAGGGTAGGGAGGAGACAGGGGATGAGTTTTGGCCTAACACCGCTTTATTTTGTTGCTTTTCTTCATATTTCTGCAGCGCAAGGTAGTAGAGAGAGAAAAGGAGGGAGTGGAAGAGTGAGATAAATGATTGGGCAGTGGCGGATTTAGTACTCGCGGCCTCTTGTAGCTTCCTTGTTTTCTTATGTTATGATTGTTTCAGGCGTGGGTATGGTGATGCGTAAGATGGGCAACACCGCCACGCCCTCTGTGGATATCACGCTGGACGACGGCACGTACACCCTCAAGACGTCACCACCTTCAAGACCACGGAGATCAAGTTCAAGATCGGCGAGGAGTTCGAGGAGACCACTGCTGATGGACGCACGGTTAAGGTGAGGAGGAGTGAGGAAGAGTAATAAGGTGGTGGTGAAGAGATGCGAATGAAGTTGGGAGGGAATTTAGGGAAGGAAAAGTAACCGGAAAGAATGAGTAAGAGAGGAATGGAATGATAACGAGTGAAAAGAGAGATTGATGTGATGTGTGGATGAGGAAATGTGTGGTGTGAAGGTGTGAGTTGAGAGATCTGTATTAACTAATCGAAACATATAGGGATACAGATGTTGAGTTAGATGAAGTAACTGCAGTGTATATCATAATAGTAAGGCAGTTCACGTGTATTTCATTTGTCTGTAAGTGTGAGTATTGAAAGTTCAGTTTTTTTTCTGCCATTATGAGACTCAAGAAATATGCATGAACTTAAACTCTTCGCCATTTAATATTTTGGTTAAAAATATTTTACATGGAGAATATCAATAGAAGCGGAATTTAATTAGCTTTCCATTGCTATATTTTGTTTTCTGATAAATGAATTAGTGTTTTAATAATGTAGAAGTAAGATAATTGATGGTGGATGTGGGTGAAAATGGTGGATGGTGGGATGAAAGGTGGAGGTAGGTAGTGTTAAGTAACAGGAACTACCACGTGTAGGTCTCGCGGCCTCTTGTAGCTTCCTTATTTTCTTCTTATGTTCTTATACATTTCATTGTTAAATTATGTTTGTTATTCTCTCGTGGTTCAGATGACTACTTTTATCCTGGGTTTCAAAGCATTTATAGTTTGATGTGTTGACAATTTACCTTTCTGCGACCACTAACTTCATAAATACAGTTACATAAGAAATAAGGAAGCTACAAGCAGGCAGTGAGACCTACACGTGGATAGTTCCTGTAGAGAGTTGATTATTGCGTTCATTAACCCTTCACGCCCAGATTTTTTCTATGCTATAAAAAAAAAATAATAGCCATAAAATAACGAAAAGTAACTTAATATACCAAATTAGTTAGTCGACAAGGATATTAAACAGGTCATATCTATAAAACATTGCTTATATTCACTAAAAATCGTCTAAAGGTACCTAAATTACCTTGGAAATTACGTTCTGGGTCTCAAGGGGTTAACAGTAGTCATTATGCACGATGAATTAATGATGACTATTTGCCCTTGCAGTCCACCATCACGCTCGAGGGCGCCAAGCTGACACACAAGCAGGTGGGCGACAAGGAGAAGAAAGAGAAGGACTCCACTCTGCTCCGTGAATTTACTGACACCGAGATGATCATGGTGAGTGTGCCAGGAGTTTTTGGTGTGTGTGTATGAGAGGAAGGGAGAGAGAGGGAGAGGGGGAGGAAGGAAGGGAGAGAGAGAGGGAGAGGGGGAGGAAGGAAGGGAGAGAGAGGGGGAGAGAGAGGGGGAGGGAGAGGAGAGAGAGAGAGAGAGAATGGTAGCTATGTGTGTTGTGAGAAAAAATGTAGTTTGATTTCCTTTGGAGTTTATTTACATTAATTTTGTGGCATTTTTGGAAATTCCTGTAAAGTTTGGAAGAAATTATCTGGTGATGGGTTGAAGTAAGGCCTTGTGACTGCTTCATACATTGGGGTTGAATAATTATTTTTGGTTAACTCATAAAAACACTGAATGAAGGAAGCAGATCCATTCCCTATTCCCTTTGTTTTGACTGTTGCCTTCTGTAGCAATAGCCAAAATAATGGAGTACTTTGGGCAGTTTGTTGACTCAATTATTCTCATACCACATTTTATACTTTATTGAGCTTAGTGTAATATAAAGTGTTCATAATCAATTCATACAGTCCTACAAGCCTCTTCTTTACCAACAAACTCTTTAGGAAAATGTTTGCAGTTACCATTTATAGCTTGTCAAGACCGAGATGCTAATGTCAACCTTCTCAACAGGAATGCAAGGTTGATGACATTGTGTGTAAGCGTGTGTACAAGCGTCAGCCCTAGAGGGCGGCAACTGTCATGCTGCCACCAGTCATGTCATGCCAGCAACAGCAGCAGCCTGGATTGCAAAGCCTTCTTGTCAGCTTGAGTGACAGGAAGGTTATTGTAGAATTACTTTGGTATGTTTTTTTTTATCACTTATTTTATTCCGTCATATAATAATCCACACATTTGTTTGGTAAGTTGTATGCATTTCTAGTAAACTCTGGTTTTTTGCTCCGTTCAATCAATTTTTTAAGTTGAGTTAGTTTGGTCAATGATTGTCTTTTGATGGTTATCCAATACATGTTCTCAGGTCCTGGGAGCGTGTTAGATAATGTCAGTTATATTAAAGGAACTTTTGTAACCTTTATACATTAAATAACCACATTCTTGTCAACTTTTATTGAACACCTTTGGGAATACAGAAGCTTTATAGTCAATAAGATGATGGGTATGATGGTATAGTGATGCATGGGTATGATGGTATAGTGATGCATGGGTATGATGGTATAGTGATGCATGGGTATGATGGCACAGTGATGCATGGGTATGATGGTATAGTGATGCATGGGTATGATGGTATAGTGATGCATGGGTATGATGGTACAGTGATGCATGGGTATGATGGTATAGTGTGCATGGGTATGATGGTTAGGATTGGGTTATGGTATAGTGATGCATGGGTATGATGGTATAGTGATGCAGGTATGATGGTACAGTGATGCGGTTGATGGACAGTGATGCATGGTAGAGGTACGATGTGTATGATGGTACAGTGATGCATGGGTATGATGGCACAGTGATGCATGGGTATGATGGTACAGTGATGCATGGGTATGATGGTACAGTGATGCATGGGTATGATGGCACAGTGATGCATGGGTATGATGGCACAGTGATGCATGGGTATGATGGTACAGTGATGCATGGGTATGATGGTATAGTGATGCATGGGTATGATGGCACAGTGATGCATGGGTATGATGGTATAGTGATGCATGGTATGATGGTAAGTGATGCATGGGTATGATGGATAGTGATGCATGGGTATGATGGCACAGTGATGCATGGGTATGATGGCACAGTGATGCATGGGTATGATGGCACAGTGATGCATGGGTATGATGGTATAGTGATGCATGGGTATGATGGCACAGTGATGCATGGGTATGATGGCACAGTGATGCATGGGTATGATGGCACAGTGATGCATGGGTATGATGGCACAGTGATGCATGGGTATGATGGTACAGTGATGCATGGGTATGATGGTACAGTGATGCATGGGTATGATGGCACAGTGATGCATGGGTATGATGGCACAGTGATGCATGGGTATGATGGTATAGTGATGCATGGGTATGATGGCACAGTGATGCATGGGTATGATGGTATAGTGATGCATGGGTTGATGATAGTGATGCATGGTAGGATGGCACAGTGATGCATGGGTAGGATGGTATAGTGATGCATGGGTATGATGGCACAGTGATGCATGGGTATGATGGTATAGTGATGCATGGGTATGATGGTATAGTGATGCATGGGTATGATGGCACAGGCTTGCTGATCAGCATTTTGCACTTCACTTATGGATTCATTCACTAACTTATTTTTCAGTCTTGTTAAAAGTCTTGTGTTTACTTGGGAAAAGATTTGCTTTAAGTTTTATTAACGGTCTGCAATAAGCCGGAAGAATTTTATTAACTTTTGAGTAAAATTTATTTATATGAAATATGAAAATACTGGGACTGTGGATGACTTGCTATCCATTGTATCTTGGTGTACAGGCTGCACCAAGCAAGAGGAACACTGCATACATGCATACACTCCAATTAAAAGTTATTCATTGGGAAGAGAATGACCCGTGATGTTACAAACGGCATCTTTATTGTGGGATCCAAACGTGCCACACATATTATTTCATGGTGTCATCTTCAGTGGTAAACTAGAAAGAATAATAATAGTGACATGATAAATAAAAAATAGTTTCACAAGAGTAAAAAGTCAGCGAGAGAATAGTCATAAAAGTTACAAAATATAAAGGTAGTTATTTAACTTTGGAGACACTTAAGTAAGCGTTTTGATGCACAGGGAATACTTATAAAGTGTTATGGTTTCAGCAGGCCAGCACAAGTGTGGGGGTGCTGCCTTGCCAGTGTGAGGAGGGAAGCCAGTGTGCGGTGCGTCCTGCTGCACCCACCTCTGTGCTCAGCCATCACCGTCTTGAAGGCTGCCACAGCTGCCCAGGCACCCCGCTGTGCAGGTGATGGGCTAAACAATCGATCAACGTAGTTTGGCAAGCAGTCCTTAACATTTAAAAAAGATTGTATCTTAAAACTGTTGACAGGAATGAACCTGAAGTTAGCGGAGGATGAAATTTGGCATAGTTGTTTCCGAGCAGTTTTTGAATCTTTTTGATACGTTACCTAAGTACGGAATTCTAGCATATATTGCCTCCTTTGTCGCAGGTAATATATGCTAGAATTCCGTACTTTGGTAATGTATAAAAAAAAAAATTCAAAAACTGCTCGGAAACAACTTGGCCAAATTTTATACTCTGCTAGATTTTAGGGCCTGCTGGGAACCAGCATTAGCGAACATCTATTAGACCAGTGTCCTCCTCGAGACACACTCATTGTCTTGGGCGACTTCAATGCTACTACTGGCACTGTGAGAGATGGCTACGAGTTGTGTGTTGGTCCCCAACTCCCCATGGCTCCGGTACCAGAAACACCAACAGTTCTGTGCTTCTGAATTTTGCGAGGTTCAGATGGTCGAGAATTGCAGTTTCTTGGTATCAGAGACCAGAGCTGCACCGCTGGACATGGTATAGTAATGCCGGAGGGGTAGCTAAGGAGATCGACCACGTCCTCGTTGGAGGATCCTCCAGAACTGCAGGGTTTACCGGAGTGCTGAGTTCTTTGCAACTGATCACAGACTTCTTGTTGCTACACTTAAGCTTCATGTCAAGTCCAGAAGAATCTCAAGAGGTAACCATACTGTGTTTCATCTTGAGAAACTGAAGGACTTGACATGTGCCCATGAGCATGCGGTGGCAGTCTGAAATCGGTTTGATGTGCTCGGTGCCCTGGAGGACCCTGTAGAACTGTGGGATACCTTCAAACGTGAAACTACAGGCTGCCAAGGAGTGTATTGGGGAGCGCCCGAGATCAAGGCGTGGTTTTGTCTAAACTGAGACGCTGGGAAATATTGACGAGAGTCGCTCTGCCAGGCTGGCTGGGAAAACAGCACAGGGCTCTGTCATGCCGGACTAGAACCCTCCTGGGGAGAGACATGGAGACGTATGTCAGGAGTCTCGCTGAGGATGTCGAGGGTCATTTGAACGCTAATGACCTCCGACCCGCCTACCGAGCCCTGAAGAAGCTCCGTTCCAAGTCTCCATCTCGGGTGAGTGCTATTCGAGCAGCAGATGGGCGCCTCGTGTCAGACATAGATGGGCAGATGGCTCGTTGGGCTGATTACTTTGGGCAGTTGTTCACAGTGGACCCTCCAACTGAGCAGCTTCACACCACTGGGTTACAGGCAGTGGATGCCGATCCTCCCATTGACGAAACTGCACCCTCTCTTGACGAAGTCAGAGAGGCTGAAGCAAAGTTGAGGGGTGGAAAGGCAGCTGTTTGTAATATCAGTGCAGAGCTCCTCAAAGCTGGGGGTGAGGCCATGATCCGCGGGTTGCATGCTGTCCTGATCCTTCCTATCGGGTTGTATCTGTAAGAGACAATCCGGCGTGGAGGAGGCCAAGGGGGCGCCCACAAGGCTCGTGGCTGGAGCAAGTTGATGTTTCTTGTCGAGGGCTGCTTGGTATGGGAAGGGAGCCTGCATGGAGGGAGCCTGCATGGGGGGACCTTGCACGTGGTGACCCCCGGGAGTGGCGTTGTAGGGTGGGCGAGGCGACGTGCCTCCAATGATTGATTGATAGACTTCAGGTTCATTCCTGTCAACAGTTTTAAGATTATTTTTTTTTTTTAATGTTAAGGACCGGTTGCTTGCCGAACTACGTTAATAGATAGTTTCCCCCCATCACCTGCCTAGCTGTGGCAGCCTTCAAGACGGTTATGGCTGAGCACAGAGGTGGGTGCAGCAGGACGGGACGCACACTGGCTTCCCTCCTCACACTGTGGCAAGGCAGCACACTCACACTTGTGCTGGCCTGCTGAAACCATAACACATAAGTTTATTGATCATTAGACTCCCTGTGCATCAAAATGCTTACTTAGTGTCTCCAAAGTTAAATAACTATAACTTTATATTTTGTAACTTAAATGATGATTCTCACGCTGACTTTTTACTCGTGTGTAACTATTATATATTTATCATGTCACTATATATTATTCTTTCTAGAGTTTACCACTGAAGATGACGCCATGAAATGTGTGGCAACGTTTGGATCCCACAATAGAGATGCTGTTTGTAACATCACTGCAAAGGCTGAAATCACAAGGAAAAATTAGTTTTAACTTTTAATTGTTGTCAGCCACTTGTTAACTTTCCTCCCCTAACTCTTCTGTCTGACAGTAACCATGGAACGGTTTGACATTTAGAAGCAGTTTCTTGCAGGAAAATTTATTGTTATGTCTGCCACTTCAATGTTTATGCTAATGAACTAATAATACACAACATGTGTACTAGGAACTTAATTCATTGACGAATAGAAACTATAAAGTAATTTGACTACTGACTAGAATCTGAAAATAAGGCATTTGTTGAAAAAAAACCAAAGATCACACACTAACTTAATAGGTAAGTTTCCTTATTTCTAACTTAAAGCACAATAAGTTGGCTTGATATAATTATATTACACATGATATTGACTTGAAATATTACTTGCAAAAATATAGGATGTGAAAAAGTAAATTATAATCACGACTGTGGAAAGAAACCCTTGCAATCCCACGCCTGTTAAGCACCACGAGTAATCCTATTCACTATGCAAGTACAGGAAGAAATAACTCTATAAAGGAAGGAGAGACACGGCGTTTGCAAACCCGCTAACATCAGCCACAAAACTACCGTAGATAAAAAAACACTATAGTCGCCACGGTGGACTAATATCGCCAAGCGTCATATATTACGAATTTCACCACTAAAGCATCACTACAGACTTGTATGTGCCACGGAAGAGGCATGTACAGTATTTTGTTATGTACCTGTCTTCAGTGGCACATACAAATCAGTAGTGATGCTATAATTAGTAATATATGGCGCCTGGCGACATTAGTGCAGCGTGACGACTAGTGTGTTATCTACGGTAGACGTGATCCGTAGCTTTCCAACAGGAATTTCACTTGATTGCTAAGGCACGCACAGTATTTGGGTCACAATGGCTGATTGGCTAATTTTCTCACTAAAAAATTAAGGCACTTTTAAAGGCATTACAGACAGGATTCTCACTAAAATAGGCCTTTTAAGCATCCAGACCGCTAATTTTCTCTAAAAAATTAGGCCTTAAGGATTCAGACACTGTTGTGCTGCTAATCTTACATGAGGCTTCTTGTCACTGGTATTTATAGAGACTGTTTGGCAAGATTGCAACGGCATCAAGTGTTTGTGGTAAAAACTTGTACTGATGATTTGCAGAGAATTATACTTCCCAATGCAAGTAGAAAATTATGTTTCAACTAGTAAAGCTCACGAAAGATTTGATCTTCAAATGATTCATAAGTAAAACTAAAACTTCAAAAAAACATGATAACCTGAGAAACTATAAAGGCAAATAAATCTATGGAATATGAAAAACATGATAACCTGAGAAACTATAAAGGCAAATAAAGCTATGGAATATGAAAAACATGATAACCTGAGAAACTATAAAGGCAAATAAATCTATGGACAAAAAAACATGATAACCTGAGAAACTATAAAGGCAAATAATCTATGGACAAAAAAACATGATAACCTGAGAAACTATAAAGGCAAATAAATCTATGGAATAAAAAAACATGATACCTGAGAAACTATAAAGGCAAATAATCTATGGAAAAAAAACATGATAACCTGAGAAACTATAAAGGCAAATAAATCTATGGACAAAAAAACATGATAACCTGAGAAACTATAAAGGCAAATCAATCTATGGACAAAAAAACATGATAACCTGAGAAACTATAAAGGCAAATAAATCTATGGACAAAAAAACATGATAACCTGAGAAACTATAAAGGCAAATAAATCTATGGAATATGAAAAACATGATAACCTGAGAAACTATAAAGGCAAATAAATCTATGGACAAAAAAACATGATAACCTGAGAAACTATAAAGGCAAATAAATCTATGGAATATGAGTATTCTCACAAACTAGAAATTAAAATATTCCACATCTACTTCATGAAACTAAAAGAAATCCGAAGTTTCTTTGTCCTGTGGCTGCTATATCTACCAGGCAATTAGAGCAACTCCATGAGCCAATCTGTATACATGACAAAACAAGCTAAAACTATTAGTTATAACTAACACTAGCCTAGGCCAAGAGATCACTTGCACGGACCACAGCCATTATCCTCTCGGAAAGACACCGGCTTGTTTGGTATTATTCAAGATGAACACCGAAGTTCCTTTGGTGGACGAAACTATTTTTTTCTGGCGAGTTTTGATGCGTTTTGAAGTAATCTGCTGACCGTTTCTGTCGCAAATATTTTTTTTTTTTTATTATTATTATTTCTTTCTTTTAGTTAGGTAAAGGTTAGGTTAGGTTCAAATTTTTTTTCTTCTCATTTTTGTTGTAAAATAAAAAATAAAAAGTCATTTGCGACAGAAATGGTTATCAGATTACTTCAAAACACATAAAAACTTACCAGAAAAAAATAGTTTCGTCCACCAAAGGAAGTTCTGTGTTCATCTGGAAATTTACCGTTTGTTTTCTCCTATAAAGTTACACTTCCATATATACACACAAAATAAGGGCGAGGGATTCATTGAGCAATGCCACGCAGGCTTTGTGATGCCCCACACTGTACCACCCTTTGTACGTCCAGCCTTCTGTAGAGCCGGGGAATGTCTATAGACTCTCCATTTTACTAAGTCACTTGGGGAAATTATCCACCAACAACCCTCTGGATTATTAGTAGAGTGGTATTTTTATCCGCCCCCCCCCCCTCCCTCAATTATTAGTAGAGTGGTAGTTTTATCCCCCCCCCACCCCTTATGAGGGAGGCATTGTTTGCTCACCATAGAGGGAGAGTAGGAATGTATATAATTATAATGGTAATGGGTAGAAATTAAAGCGACTCAAGTGACTCGATACACTGGAAAGACTATAGCGGCACACTGGCCCCCACGGCATGGCGAGGGGTTACGCGGCATCCTTCCACGCAGCTACGGAGAGCCTTGGGGACTGGAGCCACAACTGCAGATGCCAGACTCCGGGGTGCTGCAAGTACTGGTCGTCTCTTCACTCTTGTGCATCCTATGAAGAAAAACTCTTAATAATTATTGACACCAAAAGAAGTTACTTTTAAACAGCTACATCTGAAAATGTATTCAAAGTAAATTTATATCTACTATGAAAACCAATAACTATTTTATGAAGAGACATTTCGTCAATTATTTTATTTTATTGTCACCATTTACATAAGAAAATAAGGAAGCTACAAGAGGCCGTGAGACCTACACGTGGTAGTTCCTGTCACCTAACACTACCTACATCCACCTTTCATCCCCATCCGAACCTATCCAGCTCCCCTTTAAAGCTCCCCAATGACTCAGCACTAACTACCTGTCTACTGAGACCATGCCAATCATTCACCACCCTATTTGTGAACCAGTTTTTCCCAATTTCCTTTCTAAATCTACGCTTTTCCAGCTTGAATCCGTTACTTCTTGTTCTACCCTGGTTAAAAGCCGTGAGAACTTTTCCTACCTCTCCTTTATTAAATCCCTTTATCCACTTAAAAACTTCTATCAGATCGCCCCTTACTCTGCGTCTCTCGAGTGAGTGTAACTTTAATAACTTCAATCTCCTCTCATAACTCAAGATTTAACCTAACCTAACATTTCTGATCTCTTAAAACCTTCGGTAATTAATGTCTGACTAACACTCTTGTTAAAATATTGAACACTTGCATACATCAGATTAAAAATGTATTATGTACTAACCTTGCTAAAATACTGAATTACATAATATTTGTATAATAATTCCAAACACAATACTCGATAAAACTCATTTAAAACACTTCATGAACAACCAACTGCAGCTTCCCCTTAAAGAATATGGCGAACTTTGTCCACTAACACTTGCTTTGTCCGCAGTGAGAATTGAACACGGTGATCTAACACGCCAGACAAATCTATGCACATCTACGTGAAAAATTATAAAAACGCCCGGGTTAAGCAAGTTTGCCTCAGTGGCTAAGAGAACCAGTAAGGATCTATCCCTGGGATGTCTCGGTCCCTTATAAAAGCCCCTCAGTAGGGTGGTCACAACACACAGTTTGGGGTACTCCGTAGTGTAGGGGTAGCACGCTCAGTTCACAACCGAGAAGTCCCGGGTTCGATCCCCGGGCGGAGCGGAAACAGTTGGGCTGTTTCCTTAAAACCCGAGCCCCTGTCCACCCAGCAGTGAATGGGTACCGGGTGTTAGCCGGGGATTTGTAACCCGCCTCCCGGGGTGCTGGCTTCGGCCAACACTATAAGCACTAGCAGACGGCTCTCTAGGGGTAGTCTGAGAGAGAGCTGTCTGCTTACAGTGGAGATCCATCTCAGCTGTGTTGATAACGGACGAAATTCTTCAAACAAAAAACACATCTGCTGTCTGTTACTTGCTCCTGTCTTCTAAGCCTCAAATGTTCCTGTCAGTCTTCTAACCCAATTATAATAAAAGATTAAAACCAATTACCCATTCAACCTTAATTGTGATAGGGTTGGTCTTAAAAACTGACACGTCTTATAAAATCCCTATATTTAGTCATCGATTCTTCAAAGTTACTCGACACACATTCACGCAACAACAGACTAATACTAGACATCGTTTTAGTCTCCTTTAGCAACCCGGGTAATAGTTATAATACACATACAGGGCTAGGGGTCGGGTAGAAGTAGTAGTAGCGGTAATACTGCAGTCTGCATCAGAAGGAAACAAAATACTAAGCTGAGCATGGGTGAGGTTAGTATTTGATATCTTGTTTAGCGCAACCTCGCTTTATGAAAATTCAGAGTTACGCATGAAATAAAAGACTGTAGAAAAAATTTGGAGGGCTGCTGCTGCTTCTACTCTCATTCCTGATAAACTAACATTAATAAAACGGTGTTGCTCCTTCAAAACTGTATCCTCTCCTTCCACAAAACCTCCCTGGGACCACCAATGCCTCATCTTATTATTGTTTTAACCCCTTCACGCCCAGATCTTTCCTTGGCTATAAAAAATTGTCTGTTGTTAGCCATAAAATTACGAAAAGCAACTGAATATACCAAATGAGTTAGTGATAAGATACTAAACAGGTCATAGCTATAACATATTGCTTATAGTCACTAAAAATCATCAAATGGTACCCAAACTACAATGGCAATTACGGTCTGGGCGTCAAGGGTTAATGTTCAAAATGAATTAATTTGATTATTGGTAGAAGTTATGCAAGTCTATTCGTATTAAAACGAAAACAGATAAATACCTTAAAAATATATCCATGGGTGGAGAGAGGGACTGGAGGGAGTAGCCGGTGGTGGCCTCCAGGGCGGGCGACCACACGGGTAAAAAGTTGCCGCAGAACCGACCGCAGGCAACGCACGCCGCCGCCACCAGGGAGCTCGCCCACTGCATGAACACTCGGTCTGCGGAAAAAAGTATTACATTAGGTAGAACCCCTCGACTGCATAAGAAGATTCTTAAGCATCTATCTGCTCACAATCTTCTATCTGATCGTCAGTACGGTTTCCGTAAGGGCGATCTACTACTTTCCTAACTGAATCTTGGTCATCCTCCTTTAGGGGTTACGGTGAAACTTTTGCTGTTGCCCTTGACATATCAAAAGCTTTTGATAGAGTTGGCACAAATCTTTAATTTCCAAACTACCCTCATTCGATTTCTATCCTTCTCTCTGTACCTATCTCTCTGTATCTTAAGTTTCCTTTCAAACCGTACTATTGCAGCTACTGTAGACGGACATTAGGGTGTCCAAGATCATAGAGGGAAAAAATTAAACATGTTTTTTTCACTTACTCATGTTTTACTTGTTTACACATGCATAAGAAGAGTTCCTGTGAAATTAAATGAAATTCGGAGAATATTTAGGGGTCGCGACAAACTGAACAATTTTCTAATAACCTTAAAAAACAAGAAAAAAATCAAAACATCCCACATTTTTAGAAAGAAACTTATAAGGAAACCAAAACAGACAGTTTTCATTGTTTCCATTCAGAAAGCCTTCTTTTGAAGGTCCTCCTTCTTTTCCCGCCCCACAAGTTTCTGATGGTGGTGGACTAACTGGAGGAGATACTTCTCCTGTGCAGCCGACTTCATGGACCCCAGGTAGCGCTGGACTAGGGCGATGCCCCGCTCCGTGGCATCGTTGACCACTCGGAGGCCGAGTGCCCGTTTCCGAGCGTGCTTGAATCGGTCGTCCTCCTCCCACAATGCCGGGTCCTTTGCCAGGAAGCCCTCGTCCGCGTCGAGTTTCTGAAAGAAGGACCGTGTCTTCAAAGTGACGAAAGACGAGAGGGAGGAAGACATCGTCGTCTTTTTTCCCTCCAATCGCTTGAGTTCCTTCTTCGAGGCGGGCTTGTCCAATGCCTTGACCATCTGCTTCTTCTCCTCCACATCAATCCTTGAGTCGAAGAAGGCCAGTCCCGCGTTTTCCTCGGAAACGTACCACAGGTGGCGTCGCAGGGCTTGTTCTGCTGCCTTGGCAACGGTTTGGTCAGGGTATGTCTTGAGGATCTCGAGGAAGAGCACGTCGTTCAACGGAGCTTTCACAGAGATCAGTGCCTCATGCCATTGCTTGCAGTACACCAGAGCAACGAAGAGGGCCACTTGTTCCACTCCGGCCTTCTGTCGACCAGTCAGCGACAGCTGGGATTTCAGCATCTGAAGCTTGAGGCAGTAGATGGCCTTGGCCATCCACCGGGCTTGATGGAGAGCTCCAGGACGGCAGAATGGTTTGGCTGGACCTTCACCACCGAGGAACAGGTAGGAGAGACGGAGAAGTTCTTCATAGTCCTCCCTGGGATGGTTCTTCGACATCAGAGCCTCCTTCAGGAAGGCCAATGCGTCATCCTTCAGCTTGCTGGCAGTGTCATTGGTGGCGAAGAACTCTACGAGGTCCTCCGATGTTTCCACCGTCTCTCTCTGCGAGGAATCCACGAAGGACCATCAATCACGGAGTCATTTGAAGATTCCAATGTCAGGACCAGAGGAAGAGCCGAGGCTGGCTTCGAAGACATCCTTGAGGATCACCTCGTGGACATGATGGCGGCAGGCCAACCAAAGCAAGCTTCGTCCGAGTTCTTGCTCAATCCGAATGCAAACACCTTGCAACATGCCAGTGTTCGAAGCCGTGGTGTCGAAACAGAAGGCGATGATCTTGTCCCTGACGCCCGCTTAGTCCACCTCCTTCAAGACCACTGCAGCCACGTTTCTGCCAGTCGAATCCGAGCTTGCCGGGACCCCAAGAAGGAACTCGGCGTCATCTTCCCCTGTGAGGAGGATGGCGATGCGGTCCTCCGTATCGCCAGAGAGGGACGGGAGGAGTTTTCCGTCCCAATGCAGGACCAACCTCTCAGGTATCTCCTGGTTCCGCAGTTCCAGGATCTTCTCGGCGACTTGCTCTCTCCCCGCAATTCGTGCTCGTTGGACCGTGATCTTTGAGACCGCCATACTCCCAATGTCCATTCCAAGAACTTGAGCGGTAGCTGCGAACGTTGACGTTGCTTGCCGCACCGACAACTTCTCTCGATCCCAAGTTGAAATGAGGTTAAGATCCTTCACGGAGATCGATGGCGACTGTTTGAGTTTTTTCCTCTGGCTTCGGGATCCACGAGCCGGTGATGACGTCGTCGACACAGGACTGCTGCTGCTGCTACTGCTTTGGCTTGGGATTTCCGCCCTTTCAGTCAGCCTGGCAATGTCGCTGTCTTCACGTTCCCGGAGCCGCTTGAGTAGAGTTCCGCGCTCGACCTGCTTCTCCACCTTCTTCGCTGTCACGAGGTCAATTCCAGCCATGGATGATTCCCCTCTGTCTTCTCTCTGACTCCGTAGGACCTCCTTGTCCTCGTCCTTCACGTCTGCCCGTTGGAGAGAGGAGGAGTGTGCGAGGTCGAAGATTTCTTGGAGGTCTCCTTTGAAAATCTCCTCATCCATACGATGTTTCGGCCTGTCTTTGTTCTTGTTTTTCTTGAGGTCATTGTACGCCTTTACCAGCTTTGACAGCTTCGTGCCGGCGTGTATTACTGTAGTTGTAGGAATCCCGGCGCGCGACCAGAAGGGGAGAACCTCCTCCACCACCGCCTTCCTGCTCCCGCTTGCCGTCTTCCCCATCTCCCAGTGGTGGTGGTAGTAGCGGAGGAGGACCTGCTCCTTCGATGGTAGCCGGGCTCCGGTGATTTCATCGATTGGAGCCTTGTCGATCAGCCAAAGATTACTAGCGGCTCTTGTTGCCATGTTGATAACCTGAGGGAGAAAAAAAGTGGAAATTTAGAAAAATCCAGAAATTCGAGTCACGTCACCTAAATGTTCATTTTGTCGGGACCCCTAAATATTACTCAATTCGCCCAAAATTTCAACGCAATACTGTTTTACTATGAGAGAACCGGAATAACACACGAGCGTGCAACATTTCAAAACCTTTGCATTTTGGGACACCCTAACGGACATTGTTCTTCTCCTAAATCAATCAATAGTGGTGTTCCCCAGGGTTCTGTCCTATCACCCACTCTCTTTCTATTATTCATTAATGATCTTCTATGTCTAACTCAAAGCCCTATCCACTCCTACGCTGATGATTCTACCCTGCATTTTTCAACGTCATTTATTAGACGAAGCACCTTTATGTTCCTACTAGCCGCAAAGCCGCCCTCCAGGCGGACTTTTTGGCTAGCTCCTGCGGAGGGCTATTGGTGGGCCTTCGGCCCACCAAACACACTCTCCAGATAACCCCTTCTAACTTTCCTGAAATCATGGATGTAGAAATGTATGTATCAAGTATAGACGTCCAGCCTCTGGCCCCTTTGCTTTTGGCTCAGTTCTTGCGGCTGGAACGTGACAGCGAGCCACGTTCCAGCCAATTAACTCATTACGTGAATTACTCATTAAGGGCTTGTTCTATGCAAAAAAGTTTATTATACAGACCCCCATTGATTTTGACAGCACTACTTGGATGTCGAATGTCAGCTCAATCCAACAATAATTAGGAGTAGTTTACGCTAATTACTCATTAAGGGCTTGTTTTACGCAAAAAAATTCTTCCGACGACCCCCATTGATTTTGACAGCACTACTGGCATGTCAATATTCAGCTCAATCCGACAATATTTAGGAGTAGTTATACACTTTTTGGCGGAAACTTGGTTCCACGGGTCTTATGGTAAGCGACAGCGAGCGAAGCTCGCTGTCAATTAACGCCTTACCCATCACCACACCCCCATTCACTCACCAATTACCCATCACCACACCCCCATTCACTCACCCATTACCCATCACCCCCCACCCATTCACTCACCAATTACCCATCACCACACACCCATTCACTCACCCATTACCCATCACCCCCCACCCATTCACTCACCAATTACCCATCACCACACACCCATTCACTCACCCATTACCCATCACCACACCCCCATTCACTCACCCATTACCCATCACCACACACCCATTCACTCACCCATTACCCATCACCACACACCCATTACCCATCACCACACACCCATTCACTCACCCATTACCCATCACCACACCCCCATTCACTCACCAATTACCCATCACCACACCCCCATTCACTCACCCATTACCCATCACCCCCCACCCATTCACTCACCAATTACCCATCACCACACACCCATTCACTCACCCATTACCCATCACCCCCCACCCATTCACTCACCCATTACCCATCACCACACACCCATTCACTCACCCATTACCCATCACCACACACCCATTCACTCACCCATTACCCATCACCACACACCCATTCACTCACCCATTACCCATCACCACACACCCATTACCCATCACCACACACCCATTCACTCACCCATTACCCATCACCCCCCACCTATTCCCTCACCCATCACCCATCACCCCCCACCCATTCACTCACCCATCACCCCACACCCATTGCCCATCACCTCACCCATTCACTCACCCATTACCCATCACCCTACATCAAGGTTTCCTCAATTAGAGAGAACTGCAACTCCGAAATGCCAGTGGTCGCTGGCAGTTTTAACTCACAATTTGGTGAAAAGTTGGTCAACTTGAAAGAAAAATATGGGCTTATTCCACTGCACTTAAAACACAAAAGTATAATTTTAAGAACGATTTTCTTCTATATGTATATTGTATAGAAGCCTGAGTCTGTAAAACATGCATTTAACCAAATAACCAAGTAGGTTATAGTTGAGGAGGCGAGGTAAATGTTACTCTATGATATTATATAGTCAATAACGTATGTTTAGAAGTTATCTATACCTAGGCAGTCATATTTTCCTGTTATTATTGTGTATCAATCAGATAGAAAGCCTGGAAGTGCAATGAGTCGACGCGTGAAGTGGCAATGTTTTGATTCAATCGCCCCGCCACAATCTCCCCGCCACCACTCCCCGCCGCGGCGTGTCGCCTCCACAATTATAACCTACATTGTCGCAGCAACAAGCCGATTTCGGCATTCTTTATTCTTCGTTTTTCCAAGGCATTGCTTATTGTATTTTGACAAGCGTTTGCCAGACGCAGCAGTACTGTCTTAGAAAACAGTGTGAACATCACCCAAATTTTACATGCCACAATATACATGTAAAAAATATATTATGCTTTGCTAAACGAGGCGAGTAATTTGCATTAAATTGCTATTATAGAACGTTCCATCGTAATGAATGTCATCCATATAATTAGTAGAACAACAGAAGAACTATATTTTTTGGTATTCAGATGCGGTGCATCAATGTTTATCGCGAAATTAATTTATGAAAAATATTAGTCGCGGAGCCAAAACACAGTAGACCAACCTTTGAGTTAAAACTGCCAGCGACCACTGGCATTTCTCGAGTTTCAGTTCTCTTTAATTCTCGCAACCCACTTTTTTTTCACAATTCTCGCTAATAGGCTGCTAAAAAAAAAAAAAAAAAAGTGATCGGATCATCTCATAAGTGGGCTTAAAGCCTTCCCCTGCTCGACCCGGTTCCAAAACTGTGCCATATGATGGGATTCCGCCACAGGGGGCGGAACCTATACCACACACACACACAGACAGACAGACACACTTTCGCTTATATTATTATAGATGTCACATACTCCCTCATATTGCCTTCTTATGTTGCTTTTGCCTTAGTTTCTGTGAAGGAATTGGATCTAGTTAATATGCAGAAATGTCTTACCATGAAGAGAAAGATCCACAAAATAGGCCGTGGACCTCCAAAGTGTCTGCCCCGCCAGGTGAGGGGAGGCGATGTCGCCGCCGTCCAGGGTGTCGCCGGGACTCACGCCGCGCATCATGTAAAACTCCGCAAAATGGGCGACGGTGACGGTACCTTTAAAGGAAAGAACATAAGAAAATAAGGAAGCTACAAGAAGCCGCGAGACCTACACGTGGTAGTTCCTGCTACTTAACACTACCTACATCCACCTTTCATTCCCATCCATGAATTTATCCAGCCTCCCTTTAAAGCTCCCTAATGACTCAGCACTAACTACCTGTCTACTGAGACCATGCCAATCATTCAGCACCCTATTTGTGAACCAGTTTTTTCCCTATTTCCTTTCTAAATCTACGCTTTTCCAGCTTGAATCCGTGACTTCTTGTTCTACCCTGGTTAAAAGCCGTAAGAACTTTTCCTACCTCTCCTTTGTTAAATCCCTTTATCCACTTAAAAACTTCTATCAGATCGCCCCTTACTCTGCGTCTCTCGAGGGAGTGTAATTTTAATAACTTCAATCTCCTCTCATACCACCATGTCAAAACAAAACATGTCACAGTACAAATTAAAAGGAAGATTTCATAAGATTTACAAAGACATGTAACACGGCAGCTTGGGGAGGCGGTGGCAGAGTGGTCAGCGTCACCGGGTGGCGTTTCTCGGTGACCCGAGTTCGATCCCGAGTGAGACCCATAAATCCACTTAAAATCTTTCTGCACCGTCGAGTGGCCTAAGAACACCCACATGGTGCCCATTAACTCTACCTTCGATTGTGAGTGCATGGGAGGACACAGGGGGGCGGCATGAGCCTCTAATCACAGGCGTCACTGTAACAATCCTGCCTGCGCCAAAAAAAAAGAAGAAAAAAAGAGCTGGAAGATATTTTGGGCCACTACCGTCAATAACACTAGTCGCCACTGCACTAATGTCGCCAGGCGCCATATATTACGATTGTTAGCATCACTACAGACTTGTATGTGCCAATGAAGAGGCATGCAGTAGTTGATATTATGTAGCTGTCTTCAGTGGCACGTACAAGTCTGTATGATGCTAAAAATGCCTAAAATTCATAATATATGGCCTGGCGACATTAATGCAGTGGCAACTATAGTGTTATTGACGGGACCAACGGAGATAATTATTTGTACTTTGCATAAATAAGATTAATCACAGGAATAATGCGATGTATTAATGTTAAACATCTAAATATGTAAAACCATGGGAAATATTTTTATCCTGATGGTAGCCTTAAGATTGGGGCAACTCTTAGACAACTAAAAATGCCATCACTCTCCAATGTTTACTAAAAGTGCTGGATATTTGAAACTAATACAACTGTTACATAGGAAAGGTTATACTTGGGCAAAACCTCAAAACCCACAAAACCAACACAGTCACGGCTGCTTGTCACTTTAGTCTTTTAACGAGGCAAAAATTCTAATCTATCTTAAGGTCTCATGCTTAAAATGATGCCTATGTTTACCTGATAATATGGTTAACTATGATAAAATACAACTGAAATTTAGAAGAAGCATAGTATTCCCTTCTCCTGGCATTAAATATCAGTCAGTAAGCAGCAAGGGGGCACGATTTTTTGCCTCGTTAAAAAAACCAGTGTATACCTACCGACATTCCAGGTGAAGAATTTCAGTACAAATCGTTCCATTGTGTTGAAGAAGCTGACAGTGTACTCGTTTTCTACTTCGGCATTTAAAGACGGGATTCCAGGCACATCCATGTCTTTCTCTTCAAACTTTGCTGGAAGAAAAGAAGAGTAAAGTTTACCATTTAACCTCTTGGGACCTAGAACGCATATTTCCATTGTAATTTGGCGACCATTATAGACCATTTTAATGAATATAGACTATTTTATAGATATCAACTGTATTCTATCCCAGTCCACTAGCTAATTTCGTATATATTATGATACTTTTCGTAATTTTTTGGCAAACAACAGACAATTTTATATAGTAAAGGAAAGATGTGGGCGTGAAGAGGTTCAGCAGTATTGATTCCTTTCAAAAGCATTACAAAAACCCTCAGAGCATCTGCAGTGGCCCATGTGAAATGAAAGACAATGTAAGACTATACACGACAAATTTCATCTCGTGTAACAAATACTGCAAATGTCACATGACTTCCAAAAATGCTTAAATTTTGACTACGAAAAATCATTTGATAATTGAACATAACCCCGACATTAACCCCTCGAGGCCCAGATCGTAATTTCCATTGTAATTTGGGTATCATAAGACTATTTTTAGTGAATAGAAGCAATATTTTATAGATATGACCTGTTTAGTATCCTTGTCCACTAACTATTTTGGTATATTCAGTTAGTTTTCGTAATGTTAAGGCTCTACAACTGACAATTTTTTATAGCAAAGGAAAGATCTGGACGTGAAGGAGTTAAGCGAAGTTCCCCTGTATCCAAAGAACCACTGACACTGAATATGACATGTAGCAATACCAGACACTGTCAAAGCCAAAAAGCCCCACCACCACCTCAAACACCATCACCACCACCACCTCAAACACCACCACCACCACAACCTCAAACACCATCACCACCACCTCAAAACACACACACACCCGCCCACCTGCCAGTAGGATGACGGTGAGGGCGGTGAGCTTGAGTTGGTGCTCGATGATGGAGTGTGCGTCCATGAAGCGGTCCAGGAGGTAGATGGCCAGGTGCGTGGTGGCCACACTCAGACGTAGCTTCTCAGTCACACGGCAGATCAGATCCACCAACTCCCCGCGGAACGACAGCTGAACGTAACACGGGGCAAAAAAATCAAGTGTTATATAATTTACAAGACGGCATACTTTAAAGCAAAAAACACACACCAACAGTTCTTGTATAGTTAGTTCACAATCATCAGAGGTAGTTAGTGTGGAGTCAATAGGAAGTTTTAAAATAAGGTTAGACTATTTCATGGAAGGGGATGAAAGGTGGATGTAGGTAGTGTTAAGTAACAGGAACTACCACGTGTAAGTCTCACGGCCTCTTGTAGCTTCCTTATTTACTTGTGTTCTTATGTACCTGGGGAGAGTTTCCGTAGTAGGGCAAGTGTTTGGTCTCTCGCTGCCGCATCCAGGCCAACACCTCCTCCGGGTAGTCGGTCATCCAGGTGTTGCTCGCTGACATCTTGTGACCTGGCAGACACAGGCAAACATTAACCCCTTGAGAACCACAATGTAATCGCAATTGGGTACTGTCAGGCGATTTTAATAAATATAAGCAATGTTTTATGGATATGACCTGTTTAGTATCCTTGTCCACTAGCTAATTTGGTATATTAAGTTACTTTTCATTATTTTATGGCTAACAAAAGACGATTTTATATGGCAAAGGAAAGATCTGGGCGTGAAGGGGTTAAAAACTGCATCAGTCCTGATATTCAAATAAAATTTCAAATAAAATTTCCCTTCTTACAAGTAGGTGAGTACCACTAGACACTACTTACAACCTTACCCATTGAATAAGCTAGCCTGTGCGTACACCTATTACAGCTATCAATGTTCACCTCTCAAGCTTGTCGTAAGGAGAGGATTCGTAAAAGCAGGTCACTATAGTAAGGTAAAGATGGGGGCATTCGCTATGCTGTGCGTGGCCTCAGTGCTCATCTCCGTGGCATTAGCCTTTGAGCCTGTGGTGGGTGAGGACCCGTTACCCCGGGACACAGGGCTAGTGTGACATCTGGGTTACCACAGTTACCTTCCCCAGGTTTCCCCAGGTGCCCATTTATCAACCTAGAAAGGAAGGAAGAACAGCTGGGTAGGCTGGTCGCCGACTTGCCCTGGCCCGGATTCGAACCAGGGCTGCAGATTGGTAGCCAGGCACCCTAGCCACTACACCACGGAGGTGACATGAGCCAGATGATGAAGATGATGACCAGTGTCGAGAAGCCCCCCCACCACCCTTTAAAAGGCAAAGATACCCTCCCCACCACCCTTTAAAAGGCAAAGATACCCTCCCCACCACCCTTTAAAAGGCAAAGATACCCTCCCCACCACCCTTTAAAAGGCAAAGATACCCTCCCCACCACCCTTTAAAAGGCAAAGATACCCTCCCCACCACCCTTTAAAAGGCAAAAAGACCCCCCCGCTAAGAGGCAAGGTACAATTTTGTTAGTTTACCGGAGGGTCAAGGGGGGCTGTTAAGAAGTTAGGTTAGATTATCGAGGGTCGAGGATGGCGGACCCCCCCCCCCCCAAGGAGGTTAGGTTAAATTTGATGTAGCGGAGGTTAGGTTAGATTATTGGGGGCAAGTGATGACGTCACAGGGTGAACACCAAGAGCACTTTCCTCTAGGGCCTAGGCAGACATCAAGACAGCGTAAATAGCGGCTGAAATGAGTGAGCAAACCTTCCAATAAATCAAGCAACATAAAACCTAACACATCTAAGCTTAGGGGGAAGATAGAAAGAAAAAAAAATAGAATAAAAAAAATACATAAAGGTTATGCCCGAACTTTAGACCGTGAAACAAGCATGCTAACATATATAAATAATGCTACAAACATATTGGTTTAATTACCCAACACAATCATTGCCTCAAACCCATGAATAATTATTATATTTTTTTTTTTGCGGAGAAATAGTGTTGCCGTGACAGAACCTGACTTGACGCCTTCCTGTCAATAGCCTATTGCCACGCTGCATTAAGTACATTATCTATATGGAAATATTACATATTAATCAGACAAACACGAAAAGCCTCATAAACCTGGAATTGACGGGAGAATAATAAAAATAAACAATTATATAGAGGGCGCCACTAGGCTCATATTTGTTCTAATTTATATCGACTTTTTAAATAGCGCATTATAAATTATAGTAGATATATCAAAATTCATGATATGAAATACCGATTCTAAAACTGTAATCAGATCCAAGATTGAATCAGGAACAAAAGTGTTTTTAGAAATATATTTGCGGGGGCGAAGCTTAAGTCATGACGTCACGGCGGAAGATGTGACGTCACCGGGAGGCTGGCAGGGGCCAGTAGCTTTCTGCTACCCTGACCAGTGGCGTAGCTACAGGGGGGCACGTGCCCCCCCCCCCACAGAGGGGGGGCAGTGCCCCCCCATAGGTTTATGGGATGGGGCTCGCTTGTATGTGTGTGTGTATGGGGCGGGCTAATGGTGGGTGTGATGGCTGGGGTGGGCTTGTGTGTGTGTGTGTGTGTGTGTGTGTGTGTGTTTGTGTGTGTGTGTGGGGCGGGCTAATGGTGGGTATGATGCCTGGGGTGGGCTTGTGTGTGTGTGTGTCTTGTTTGGGGGAAGGGGGAGAGTATGGGCAAACGCTAGAAATTTAGCGAAAAAACCCGGCGGCCACCTGTTCGTCACTTCCAAGTCCTGCCTGGCGGCTGGGAGTGACCTTGAAACACGAGTCAACAAGAACACACCAGCAGCAGGGACCACCACGGCGTAATCCAGGCCAAAGTTATCCCTCTGACCCTCACGGCACCACCACACACACACAGACCTGCGTGCGAGTACATGTTTAGGTCTTACGTGTCACTACAGCAGGGTTGGCAGGCACTTCATACACATGTAGTATCAGTAGACTTGCTCTACAGTAGTGTTGGCACTCATAGGACCTGTGGCACAACTGGGATGGGTACAGAGGCACACTACCGCCACGGAGGCACTTTGGCTGCAACACACACACACGCGCCATGTTTACCTCCCTGAACCCCGTCAGCTGGCCGCGCTAACACCAAGACCGCCTCAAACACTGC
Organism: Chionoecetes opilio; assembly: GCA_016584305.1. Taxonomy (NCBI): domain Eukaryota; kingdom Metazoa; phylum Arthropoda; class Malacostraca; order Decapoda; family Majidae; genus Chionoecetes; species Chionoecetes opilio. Next base: position 155,738 of record JACEEZ010001894.1, read on the forward strand.
TAATGGCACTGTTTTGGCCTCCACTCACACCACAAACCTTGAAGCTTATGACGCCTGCCTTCCACCACCTTCCACTAATGTCCTAGATGTCCAAGGAACCACTGACACCCCGGCATTTCCTCTGACAGCCACCTATATGTCATTGACTTCGACACTCACCGCCCCGCCATGACGCTTCGGAGCAGTGTTGCCACTCCACAATCCACATGTTCAGAAATCCCAAGACTTGACCCCAAAAATCCCAAGATAGACCAAAATATCCCAAGGTCTATAGAAAAAACATTGAAACTGAACCCTACATACAGTACACATGCTTACCTTGAGAACTAAACCTTTAAACTACAGGCGAAATATTTGCATAAACCCCCCAATAACCCCAAGATAGGTCAAATAACAAATATACCCCAAGGCCAAATCCAAGATATTGGAAAAAATCCCAAGGAGTGGTATGCCTGCTGGAAGTCACGCAGGCGCGCAGCCCATCACTGCTGCCACCTGATGAAACTCCATACATGTTAACATATATCTTTCTGATTGACCTGTCTTATAAAGGAATCACGATGCATAGGCATAATATATAAGGTAGTTTTTTGTAGCGGCACTTTCAAGCCCCGCTCCTCTCTTAAAGAGGCTCTATAAGCTCTACTCACTACTCACTCGCTGTCTCGTGGCGTACTGGCGACTCACTAGAAACTCACTATCTAGTGACTCACATGACTCACAAGGAAAGGTGAGCTGTGATTAAGAACATAAGAAAATAAGGAAGCTACAAGAGGCTGCAAGACCTACACGTGGTACGTAGTTCCTGTTACTTAACACTACCTACATCCACCTTTCATCCCCATCCATGAAATTATCCAGCCTCCTTTTAAAGCTCCCTAATGACTCCGCACTAACTACCTGTCTACTGAGCCCATTCCAATCATTTACCAATTACCACCCTATTTGTGAACCAGTTTTTACAATTATTTTTCCAATCTACGCTTTTCCAGCTTGAATCCGCTACTTCTTGGTATAGCTACCCTGATTACTGGTTCGCTTGCAATGGTCAGCTTTGGTAGTAATTCTTATAGGGTAGATCTAGTAGGTCTTATAGGATAATAGGTATAGTCAATTCAAGAACACTAGAGCCACATGCCCCTCCCACGAGGTAGAGCTTGTCATATTCTGATTTCCTCTTGATTGGGTGATGGCGTGATGGAGGGTTTGCCGTCAAAATGTACACTAAACACTTCCCCAGCCCTGTGGCTCCCTTCCCCACTCCCAGATAACGGTCTGATCTCCCAGGCTCCCACATCCCTTTGTTAATCCCTTAATTTGTCCTTGACTCCTTTCTTTCTCCTCCTAGAAGAAAGGACTCCTGTCCTTTCTTCAACTTGTTTAGCTATAATGAGACCCGTAAAGCACACAAAAGTAAAATACAGCCCTTGTTGAATTATTATAGTTAGGGTGAAATTCTCGTGGCAAAAGCGCTAGGTGTTCGCGTCTCTCATCTGTGACCTGAAATATCGTCTGGGTCGCGAGCCGCAGGTAATTACCTCCCACATGCCCCTGTTAATCCCTTAGGACCTTGACTCACGTCTCTCTCTCTCTCTCTCTCTCTCTCTCACACACACACACACACACACACACACACACACACGCGCGCGCGCGCACACACACACACACACACACACACAGTTATATAAATAACAGAAAAATAATTTTTTTATATCTACTTAATGACCTCGCTCCCCTAATTATTAGTCATTTTTAAAGCTTATGATGCAATTATGACATCAGGAAGAGGAGGAAAGAGAAAAATTATTGAATCATTGTTGTATTTTTTTTTTTCTCTCTCTCTCTCTCTCTCTCTCTCTCACGTCTATTCCGATGTGGTGACCTGCTATATCGCCTCAAGGCATGCCCGGGTAGGGAGCCTGAGGCCTGAGGTCATTAGTGCTGGGGGGACAGGTCAGGTTAAGGGTTTACTTGTTTCACCTCTAAAAGGTGACAACGCCCTCAGGTGACTCTTCACCTCCTCCCTCACTCAGAATTTAACGAACCTTTATATTTCCCTCTCAATATCTCGTCTTCATGAAGAGTATCTGGCTTACTTTTGTGTCCATGTGATAACACATTTACTAACGATGGTGAATCGAGGACTTTCATGCACTCAAAGCAAATATATGGTGTGTTTTTAAAGAAATAACGAAGGACTGTAGGATGCCCGATTTCCACTGAATTTTTTCAACCAATAAGAGACCATAGCGAAGCTGGCCTGGCATGCTCCTCCTCGGGGGAGGAGAGTTTGGCTCTAAGGTTCTTGAATTGACTTTTTTTATAGTAGTTCTTATATCATGGGCAGCAGGGGCGTATTTAGGATCTTGAAACATTGGGGGCTTAGCTCAGCCAAGGGATCTTCACATTTTTACAGGATAATTATATTTTTGAGTATAATGAATATAAGATGTGAGACACTGCTCTACCAAAAGGCTCCGGTAATTTGCTTAGGATAACTTTCGAATCATGAAATCAAATTAAAATGAAGACAATCTCAGTTGGGGTTCAACTTCGTTATTATTTAAATTTTAATCAGTTTGAGTAAAACCCTAAGAAAAAGAGCTTTGGCGTGATGGAGCTGCAGTCCTATGGATTGTATATTCCCAATGCTTTGTTCAATGCTGAAATCTGACCAACCTCGGTCTTGTAATTACTCTTTTTTTTTTTACATCACAAAGGACTGGCCAAGGACACACAAAAATGCACTTCTGTTAACTCTGTGTCTTGTCCATCTGATATTCTCTTCACCTCTCCAAAAAGTCTTTTGGTGTCTCCTGTCATGCACTCCTCATCTCCTCTGTTCTCTCCACCTCTCTCATGTCCTGCTCATAAAAAGGATGCCATTAGCATACGCTAAGTAACATCTTACCAAATATCTTGTTTTTTACTAAAATTTGATGTTGGCCCCAGTCTCCCAGTCAGACCTTATCTTATTTTTGAGAGAAAAAAAAGAAGAAAAAAAAGTATTTGAGATCCGGGGCTATTCATAAAACATTCGGCGCTACAGCCCCCAACGCCCTGGCCTAACTACGCCCCTGATGGGTAGTAGGTCTAATAGGATTATAGGTAGTAGTTCTTATAGGGTAGTAGGTCTTATAGGATAATAGGTAGTAGTTCTTATGTTGTTCTGTAATTACCAACGTGACTTTGGGAAGGGTAGAGAATTGAAAATATTTGATCGATAGTCTCTTTAAATGGTCTAATTCAACAGAGGAGCTGGTGTGAGGGGAAAAAAAAAAAAAGTACGATAATATACTATACTGTTCCCACCATTCAAGCTGCTTATAAACAACTACGTAATCGTTTACAAAATTCTTCACCCCGAGTAATGCATCTACAAGTCTACAGGTTGAAGTTCCCAAACTCGGCATCCCAGGACTCGGCAACACCCAAAACTCGGCTATGGTTCCGGATTTTCCAAAACACGGCGGAACACCAAACCCGGGCGTAGTTGCCGGGTCGGCCGCTGGGTGCCACCACACTAGGCCGCTTGGTTTCTCCCGCCGATTTGTTTGTTGTTATTGTTCAGTGGTGTTGTGACTGTTGTGTACACTGTTATTTTGTGTAATTTTTCCTGTGATTTTTTTCATGTGATTTTCATGCTTTTTTTCCCCTTAATATATCTACGTTCTAAAAGTCGGAAAATTCCATTACTCGGCTCGGCGCTGGTCCCGAGGTTGCCGAGTTTGGGAACTTCAACCTGTATTACCATAAGTACCATAATTGACTATGTCATATACAGGCAATGTATAACTGCTGCTGTATAGCTAACTCCCTACCCAAGACTCGCTTTATAGGCAATGCTTTATGCTGGGAAAATAAAGTGTCTCAGTATTGAAAATCTTGACCAGGAACTACCTCGTGTAGGTCTCGCGGCCTCATGTAGCTTCCTTATTTTCTTATAGTATTCTTATGTTTTTGCAAAGTTTCTCTTGGCATACCTAGAATGCATGTCCTATGGTGTCAGTTGTTATGCAGGTCACAGCAGGTTAATTGCATACATTCTTTTGGGACATGTCTGTGTGGGTTATATGTATGGGATGTCACCACCCTCAGAACCACTCTACTTTAACCCCTTGAGACCCATAACGTAATATCCATTGTAATTTGGGTACCATTACACAATTTTTTTTGTGACTACTGTACGTATAAGCAATGTTTTATAGCTATGACCTGTTTAGTACCCTTGTCCACTAACTAATTTGGTATATTTAGTTACTTTTCGTAATTTTATGGCTAACAGACAATTTTTTAAGACAAAGGATGATCAGTATGTGAAGAATGACTGTGACACATTGATGATAGATAAGATAAGATAAGATTTTCATCCTATCTAGACACTTTGCAAGTACCAACTACAAGGTTATTGACTATACAAAGCGCCGCCACGTCAGCACGAACTAGGCAGACTCGAACCGCTGACCGAATGCACAGGGACGCTGCACATTGCGGGCTCACGTCTCTACCAACCTTGCCACCCTGACGGGCTTGATGATAGATGATACAGGTAATGTATAGAAGTTACTTGAGCCCACCAGGTGACTATACTAGAATACCAAAATATATGTATGCAAGTTCTAGTTATGTCACTCAGCGCTGATATATTTGTCTGAAATTGAAAGTGTATAGGAAAAGGTGAAGGCCTTCCTATTTGACATTCAGAAATAAAACACATAAGTTTACGGCATATTTTAATTTCAACCACTTTGATTTTCATATTAGTTCATGTATAACATAAATCTTCATAGGGAGTACATACTTCATTATGTAATCAACATTTTATAGGGAGAGAGAGGGGGGGGAGGGGGGAGAGAGAGAGAGAGAGAGAGAGAGAGAGAGAGAGAGAGAGAGAGAGAGAGAGAGAGAGAGAGAGAGAGAGAGAGAGAGAGAGAGAGAGAGAGAGAGAGAGAGAGAGAGAGAGAGAGAGAGAGAGAGAGAGAGAGAGAGAGAGAGAGAGAGAGAGAGAGAGAGATACAGGTAGTGCTTGTAATTATGAATCAAACCTGAATAACTTATCATTAATCAAGGCGAGAAAAGCTTACAATTTACTCACACAAAAATATGCCTACACCATTTTCCCTGTACATTGCTATAGTATTCTGAATATTGTAATTATATGCAAAGGTTTATGACAATTACACTCCATTAGTGATGGCTTCATTGCTTAACAAATACTGCACTACACCACTCGCTAAGATTATCACTGCATGCTTCAATGATACATAACACTATACTCTGGTTTTTTTAACGAGGTGAAAATCCTGACCCCTTGTTGCTTACTGACTGATATTTGATGCCAGAAGGGAATACTATACTTCTTCTTTATGTCAGCTGTATTTTATCATAGTTAACCATAGTATCAGGTAAACAGAGGCATCCTTTTAAGCATGAGACCTTATGATAGAATGGATATATGCCAGGAGAAGGGAATACTACACTTCTTCTTTATGTCAGCTGTATTTTATCATAGTTAACCATAGTATCAGGTAAACAGAGGCATCATTTTAAGCATGAGACCTTATGATAGAATGGAATTTTTGCCTCGTAAAAAAAAATTGACACTGGAATTTTTGCCTCGTTAAAAAAAATTGTCACTGAAATTTTTGCCTCGTTAAAAAAAAATGACTGAAATTTTTGCCTCGTTAAAAAAAAATGACACTGGAATTTTTGCCTTGTTAAAAAAAATTGACACTGGAATTTTTGCCTCGTTAAATGATGATAAATGACGACGGAATTTTCGTCTCGTTAAAATAAATAGAGTAGGTATACATCAACGAAGTTTTTACCTTGTGACCAAAATCCTTCTACAGAGCCTTGAGACAGTGGTGGTGCTTGTCCGGGCGCCAATGTGATTATAAATGCAGTGTTTTGAATGGAGAGTGAGTGTCCTGTGTGTGGCCCTTCACTCATTGGTCCATCTTGAGCTGCAGTGTTTTCATTCTTAGCCCCCTGAGTCCCAGAACGTAATTTCCATTGTAATTTGGGTACCATTAGAAGCTTTTAATTAATGTACCTAAGCAATGTTTAATATATAGTGACCTGTTTAGTAGTGACCTGTTTAGTACCCTGAAACCGATCCTTCCCATCGGGTTGTATCTGGAAGAGACAATCCAGCGTGGAGGAGGCCAAGGGGCGCCCACAAGGCTCGTGGCTGGGGCAAGTTGATGTTTCTTGTCGAGAGCTGCTTGGTATGGGAAAGGAGCCTGCATGGGAACTCGCGCGTGGTGACCCCCGGGAGTGGCGTCGTAGGGTGGGCGAGGCGACGCGCCCCCCGGCGTATGCCCCCAATGATGATTGATTGTTTAGTACCCTTGTTCACTGAGGTAATTTGGTATATCCAGTTAGTTTTCGTAGTTTTATGGCTAACAACAGATGGTTTTATGTAGCAAAGGAAAGATCTGGGCGTGAAGGGGTTAATCTGGCCTCCTCTCCTGGTCTCCTGATGCTTAATAAAGTGGGGCTTATTGCTACTCATAATTCACGTGACTATTCAGTATACCTTTAACTGTTTCTTATAGACATCCTAAAAATTATGTGTTTATATATTATAATCTACATATATTCAACAATGTGATGATGTGGTCCTGACGTCGCTACAATGACGTCCGGGGAACTGAATGGAAGTGATTGTGACTGATAGTGATGATGATTGTATTGTGTGTGTGTGTGGTGGTGATAAAAGTTCTAAATAATTGCTCCTGCACTCTCGGTACCGCTGAAATATTAGATATTTCACAATTCCACCAATTTTAAAGCCACGATCATTGAAAAATCACGGTGGTGAATGTGTCTCATCGTCATGGTCTCCCTGTGGTTTGATAATTATAATCAAGACTGAGTTTATCAAATCACACGGGAGATATTATGACAGACATTAAAAAACTCTTATATTAACCAGTAAACAGAAGAAAATAACATTCTTTGGTATACTGCAGTATCTCTAAAACATTAATGCATAAATTAACATTATATAATCAACATGCTTAAATGCTTACTTGTTTTCAATTTTTAGTATTATGTTAACCCCTTGAGGCCCAGAACATAATTTCCATTGTAATGTGGGTACCATTAGACAATTTTTAGTGAATATCAGCAATATTTTATAGATATGACCTGTTTAGTATCCTTGTCCACTAACTCATTTGATATATTAACTTACTTTCTGTAATTTTATGACTACCAACAGACAGTTTTTTATAGCAAAGGAAAGATCTGGGCGTGAAGGGGTTAACAACAATCACATCACCCTGATACCTGTCTTACTGGCCCTGAGGCGTGGGAGGAGGGCAGGACACAAAGGCGTAGGGCGGCAGGTGGTTGTACACCCAGTGGTCCGGCGTGGGCGAGCTGAAGAGCCGGGTCGGGAAGGTCAGGTTGCACGCCGCACGCTCCCGCTCATCCTTGCGCTGCTGCTCCTCCAGGGCTCGCTTGTGGCTGGTGGCGGTGTCCACGTCACCCCTTGCCAGCGCCACACTGACGTCCAGCCACAGGCGCCGCGACTCATTGGGCGACTGTTGACTCAGGGGTCGCACTCGCTTGGCGCACACCATCGGAATGTCGTTGACGTCTAAAACCTGATGGATGACATTTTGATTACGGATTAGTTTGAGGAATTATGAAATGCCTTTAACACACCACATAGTCCAGTAAACCCTCTTTAATTCGAACTATAATTGGGGGGAGACCTGGGTCGAATTAGCCGTAAGTCTGAATTATCCGATGGTTACCTCCAGCCCCTCCACACAGTAATAAGTCAAACATGCCCAAACAGCTCAGATTGTATTACTTGTACTCAACAAAACCATAGTATTTATTAGTACTATAATTATGATATGATATTTGGATTAGGGATTAGTTTAAGGAAATATGAAATACGTCTTGTATATCACATAGTAGTCTCAAATGTATGTTAATAGTTTGAATAATAAGAGAAAAGTGAGATATGACGATGAAGAGAGAGAGAGAGAGAGAGAGAGAGAGAGAGAGAGACGAGAGAGAGAGAGAGAGAGAGAGAGAGAGAGAGAGAGAGAGAGAGAGAGAGAGAGAGAGAGAGACCATTACCTCTTGGCTTCCATTAGCATAGGAAAACTCCATGAGGCCGTCCCACTCTCCCTGTACGCGCATCAAGGTCGCGGTGTCGCTGTCCTTGACCTCAGCTGTGACCCGATGCAGCTTGCCTCCATAGAACGGCTGAAACACATCCATTACACACATGAAACACACAGTAATTACCATGAAACACACAGTAATTACCATGAAACACACAGTAATTACCATGAAACACACAGTAATTACCATGAAACAACAGTAATTACCATGAAACACACAGTAATTACCATGAAACCCAGTAATTACCATGAAACACAGTAATTACCATGAAACACACAGATATTACCATGAAATACACAGTAATTACTATGAAACACAGTAATTACCATGAAACACACAGTAATTACCATGAAACACAGTAATTACCATGAAACACTAATTACCATGAAACACAGTAATTACCATGAAACACACAGTAATTACCATGAAACACACAGTAATTACCGTGAAACACAGTAATTACCATGAAACACACAGTAATTACCATGAAACACACAGTAATTACCATGAAACACACAGTAATTACCATGAAACACAGTAATTACCATGAAACACAGTAATTACCATGAAACACACAGTAATTACCATGAAACACAGTAATTACCATGAAACACAGTAATTACCATGAAACACAGTAATTACCATGAAACACACAGTAATTACCATGAAACACAGTAATTACCATGAAACACAGTAATTACCATGACACACAGTAATTACCATGAAACACAGTAATTACCATGAAACACACAGTAATTACCATGAAACACACAGTAATTACCATGAAACACACAGTAATTACCATGAAAACACACTGTAATTACCATGAAACACATAGTAATTACATGAAACACACAGTAATTACCATGAAACAACAGTAATACATGTAAAACCATGAAAAACACAGTAATTACCATGAAACACAAGTAATTACCATGAAACACAGTAATTACCATGAAACACACAGTAATTACCATGAAACCACAGTAATTACCATGAAACACACAGTAATTACAAACATGAAAACAACAGCAACATAATGCACTTCTAAATAGGGCGAGGCGGTAGCAGAGTGGTTAGCGTCTCCGAGTGGCGTTCTCGAAGACCCGAGTTCGATCCCGAGTGAGAACCAAAATCCACTTAAAAATCTTTCTGCACCGTCGAGTGGCCTAAGAACACCCACATGCTGCCCATTAACTCTACCTTCGACTGCGAGTGCATCGGAGGACACAGGGGGGCGGCATGAGCCTCTAATCACAGGCGTCACTATAAAAATCCTGCCTGAGCCACCATGGGCGAGGGCCAACCATCACAGCCCTCAAGTGTGCCTCCAGGGCCTACCATCACAGCCCTCAAATGTGCCTCCAGGGCCTACCATCACAGCCCTCAAATGTGCCTCCAGGGCCTACCATCACAGCCCTCAAGTGTGCCTCCAGGGCCTACCATCCCACCCCTGGGTCACCACTGCCTACAGGCGCTATAGGCACAAATGTAATAAATAAAAAAATCTAAAAAAAAAAAAAAAACTTGCCGTAAGAACTTTTCCTACAGTTCCTTTATTGTATCCCTTGAACCACTGAAATGTCTATAAAACACAAACCTTTGTATGGAAGATGATAAACGCCTGACAGCCAGACTCGGGTGATGAGATGTTGACCCTTCCCCCGAGCTCCACCCAGGGCTCAGTGAGGATGCTGCGGGCGTAGGCTGAGGGCATGGCCAGGCTGTAGCTCTCCTGCACCTTGCCCAGCACCACCGTGATGTCCCCCACCAGGTTCACGCCCACAGACATGCCCATGAACTTTGACTTGGTCCATATGTGTGCGTTGATGCTCAGCTGCTTCTCGGGACACTCAAAGAAGAAAGCCGACACTGCGAGAAAAAAGATTATTTAATATTTCATTATATATCCAGAAAGGAAAAAAACTGTATTAAGATAAGAAACATTTGAGGTTTTTGAGTTACTGAGGTTTTTTCACATGCACACCCATCATCACACTCAAAGAAGAAAGTTGACATTAAGAGAGAGGAAGAAGATATATTGATATTGAAAGTGCATAATCTAGTGTATAATGTAGTAGTCTTTGCCATGCTAATATAACATAACATAACAATCTCGGGACACTCGAAGAAGAAAGCAGACACCGAGAAAGAGAAAAAAAAAATATTGATACATTTAGTGCATAATCTAGAGTTTAATGTAGTATAATCTAGAGTTTAATGTAGTAGTCTATGCCATCCTAACAATAATAAATAATATAATGCACTACAGCTAAGTATTAATTATCCGACCTTGGGGGGACCGAAGGTAGGTCGGATAATTGGAATAGTCGGATGTTCGGATATCACAGTAACCATAAACGTAAGGACAAAATGGTATAGAACATAAAAGATGCAGCTCTTGAAGGCCGATCCAGTGGTAGACGCGAAAGTAAAATTCATGCATAAATAAAGCCACAAATCAATGTTTTCTAATAACTAAAAAAAAAAACGAAGTAAAATAAATGGCCAAAACAAGACACAATGTGGTGGTGAAAAAAGTCGGTTGTTTGGAGGTCGGATGTTTGGAGGTCGGATGTTTGGAGGTCGGATGTTGGGAGTTTGGCTGTATATAGGGTCAGGTCACCAATAGGTATGCAAAAATTCACATTTTTTTTTTTTTTAAGGTTCTCAAGACTCACCGGGCGGATGGTGGGAGACTTGCTCGGCAGAAAATTTGATTGTGATGTACTTTTTGCTGTCTGTCCTTCCCTCTGGAGCATCCTCCCCCTCCTGCGGGAATGGAAGAGTGAACATAAGAACATAAGAAAATAAGGAAGTTACAAGAAGCCGTCAGACCTACACGTGGTAGTTCCTGTTACTTAACACTACCTACATCCACCTTTCATCCCCATCCATGAATTTATCCAGCCTCCTTTTAAAGACCCCTATAGACTCCGCATTGACCACCTGACAAATGAAATGAAAAGGTGACAATGTTTTCATGATAGGGTGAAAATGAGTTCTTTAGCATGAATATTCAATACTTGAAGTCTAAACACACTGGTGACAAGTGCAACACCCACCGTGGCGAGTGTGTTGTCGCGGGGAACCTTCCAGCTGCAGTGAAACACCTCGCCAATGATGGGGTTGTAGGGCTTCTTGGCCACCGAGCCGTTGCGTCCCACGTGTATGCTAGTCAGGTACCACTTGACCACCTCCTGCATGCGCTCCTCGGGGCTCTGGGCATCCCCGATTCTGTGACATAACAACATAAGAATATAAGAAAATAAGGAAGCTACAAGAGGCCGCGAGAGACCTACACGTGGTAGTTTCTGTTCACCCAATGACCCAAGAGATCCAATGCTCAGCCCAAACTTCTTCTCACATGACAGGAATATGTAGTGTTGTTTGCATCTACCATGAAGGGTGCACAGTGAAGCTACTACTCATCATCTTCCTTATAGGTATACCCATGTTGCAGGGTATTTGTGACAGGAAATATATATATACGTATATCAAAGTTACTAAACAAAATATCAAACTACAGAAAGAATTTGGTTCTCGTCGGGGATTGAACTCGGTGATACGACGGCGGTTATAACAATAATGAACCATGAAAATGCTGATAAAATATGACTTAAAGATGATTATAATATCATTACACATATCATTCTGCCTGGGAAAAAAAAAAAAAAAAAAAAAAATAGTCAACTACTCGGTGTACTATGCATCGTAAGTGGAGGCGAAAGTCTAATCACCTCATAAAATAGTCTGGATGTCCAAGAAAATCAGCGAACATTTCCAGGAGAGACCAAAGTTACTACACAAAATAAGAACATAAGAACATCAGCAAATAAGGAACTAAATAAAGTAAGAAAATATCAAACTACTATGCATCTTAAGTACAAACAAAGGTCTAATCACCTCATAAAGTAGTCTGGATGTCCAAGAAAATCAGCGAACATTTCCAGGAGAGACCGGCGTTCCAGGATGAAGGTCGGCAGGGTGACGCGCGTGAGGTCCATGCCGAGGCGCAGCTGTGAGATGATGTGCATGATGACCGAGCGCTGGCCGTCCCCGACCTCCTCCGGCTCACCTTCGCCCCCCACACCTTCCTCCTCATCGCTGACCTCTGACTCATTCTCGCTGTTGCCTGGTAACAGATTGGCATGGGTATTATATATGTTCTTTCTTTTAACACCAAATATTTAGTTACATTGTAATACACATAAATATCACAGGAACCGTAAAACCAATGGGTATATCCTTTGGCCAGGTCGGTTAAGGCGCTATCTCAACAGCAATTAAGAGTAAAAAGATAAGATAAGAAGGAGCAAGAAGCCGAAGACCCCCCTCCATGACAACATTGCTTTTTTCCCTCTGATATTTGCATAGGAATTCTAAATATTCTTTCTTTTAACACAAACATAAGAACATAAGGAAGCTACAAGAGGCTGTGAGACCTACACGAGCTAGTTCCTGTTAATAACTTCCAAAATAGCGTGGCAAGTGTGGCAAGCGTGTTCACAATTTAGATCAACAGACAGATATATATGTATGTATCTCTAAAAAAGTACATAACTTTAAAGTATATAAGGAAGGGAGTGTCTGTTCTAAGTCTTGAAAATTACCAGTTCGTGACCAGATTTATACATATCCCTAAAAGAACATAACTTGAGAGCATGTATATAAGGGAGTATCTGTTCTAAGTCCTGAAAATTACCCGTTCGTGACCAGATTTATACATATCTCTAAATTACATAACTTGAGAGCATGTATATAGGGGAGTATCTGTTCTAAGTCTTGATAAGAAGGAGAGTGCCTGTTCTAACTGTTCTAGCTACAAACTAACTAACTAACTAACTACAAACTAACTGTTCTAAAGCATTCTTAACTGATATATACTGTTCCAAGCCTTGATAATTACCCGTTCGTGACAGCAGTGTTAGGGGCGGAGTGGTCGTGGAGTTAACAGAGGCAAGCGAGGAGGAGCAGGAGTTGGTGCTACCCGGGCCCTCCCCTGACTCCTGGCACACGCTGGGGCCCGAGGTGAAGGATGCCACCGACTGCCCCGTGATGCTGGATAAAGGGTGGGCTTGGGAGGACCCGGGCGTGGGGGAGTGCGGTGCCGTTCTTGCCCTCAGCGATGGTGAGGATGAGCCAAGACGATTGCCGCTGTGAATAATAATAATACTGATAATATTTTCACCCGAAGGCATGGAGGTAAAAACAACAACAACATATTTCTCTCAACGTTACTACACAAATACAAAATTACTATGCATCTTACGTAACCCCTTGAGACCCAGAACGTAATTTCCATTGTAATAGAACCATCATTAGACAGTTTTAGTGACTATAAAGCAATGTTGTATAGCTATGACCTGTGTAGTATCCTTGTCCACTAACTCATTTGATATATATTAGGATACTTTTCGTAATTTTATGGCTAAACATCAGACAATTTTATATAGCCGAGGAAAGATCTGGGCGTGAAGGGGTTAAGCGGAGGCCAAAGTCTAATCAAGTAGTCTGGATGTCCAAGAAAATTAGCATAAAAAAAAAAAAAAAAAAAAAAAAAAAAAAAAAAAGCATAATATACAGACATGAGGGTTACTTTGAGGGATGATGACGATGAAAATGATGATTATGATGATGATAATGGTGAGAAAATGATGACAATGATGGTGAAAGGAAAATATTGATGATTATTTACTTGTATCTCTTCCCTAAGGTAAACAAAAAATACACTGAAAACTAAACTCTCATTAACCCCTTCACGCCCAGATCTTTCCTTGGCTATAAAATTTTGTTGTCGAGCCATAAAATTAAGAAAAGTCACTTAATATACCAAATTAGTTAGTGGACAAGGATACTAAACAGGTCATATCTATAGAATATTGCTTATAGTCACTAAAAATCATCTAATGGTACCCAAATTACAATGGAAATTACGTTCTGGGCCTCAAGGGGTTAAGAACGATACTAAATGAAGAGAAAATAGAAGGATGTTCTAATATACCAAAACACTACTTGATGGCTTTGAATCTTGTTTTCTGAGGTTTTAAATCTATTCAAGCATGATGATGGTGAAGGGTTTGAGCCTAGCACTACAACTACATCCACAACATATCAGTGCATCAAGCCGGTTATCTGTGCATCAAGCCGGTTATCTGTGCATCAAGCCGGTTATCTGTGCATCAAGCTGGTTATCTGTGCATCAAGCCAGTTATCTGTGCATCAAGCCGGTTGTCTGTGCATCAAGCCGGTTATCTGTGCATCAAGCCGGTTATCTGTGCATCAAGCCGGTTATCTGTGCATCAAGCCGGTTGTCTGTGCATCTAGCCGGTTATCTGTGCATCTAGCCGGTTATCTGTGCATCAAGCCAGTTATCTGTGCATCAAGCCAGTTATCTGTGCATGAAGCCGGTTATCTGTGCATCAAGCCAGTTATCTGTGCATCAAGCTGGTTGTCTGTGATCAAGCGGTTATCTGTGCATCAAGCCAATGATAATACTGTGCATCAAGCCGTTGTCTGTGCATCAAGCCGGTTTCTGGCATCTAGCCGAGTTCTGTGCATCAGCCGGTTATCTGTGCATCAAGAGTTATCTGTGCATCAAGCTGGTTATCTGTGCATCTAGCCAGTGTCTGTGCATCAAGCCGGTTATCTGTGCATCAAGCCGGTTATCTGTGCATCTAGCGTGTTTACGTACGGCATCAAGCCGGTATCTGTGCATCAAGCGGTTGATCTGTGCATCAAGCCGGTTATCTGTGCATCAAGCGGTGTCTGTGCATCAAGCGACGGTTATCTGTGCATCAAGCGGTATCTGTGCATCAGTGGTATCTGGCATCAAGCGGTTATCTGTGCATCAAGCCGGTTATCTGGCATCAAGCGGTTATCTGTGCATCAAGCCGGTTATCTGGCATCAGCGGTTATTGTGCATCAAGCCGGTTTCTGTGCATCAAGCCGGTTATCTGTGCATCAAGCCAGGTTATCTGTGCATCAGCGGTTATCTGTGCATCAGCCGGTTATCTGTGCATCAAGCCAGTTGATCTGTGCATCAAGCCAGTTATCTGTGATCAGGCCGTTATCTGTGCATCAAGCCGTTATCTGTGACAGCATTGATCAAGCGGTATCTGTGATCAGCCGGTTATCTGTGCATCAAGCCGGTTATCTGTGCATCAAGCCGGTTATCTGTGCATCAAGCCGGTTATCTGTGCATCTAGCCGGTTATCTGTGCATCAAGCCGGTTGTCTGTGCATCAAGCCAGTTATCTGTGCATCAAGCCAGTTATCTGTGCATCTAGCCGGTTATCTGTGCATCAAGCCGGTTATCTGTGCATCAAGCCAGTTATCTGTGCATCAAGCCAGTTATCTGTGCATCAAGCCAGTTATCTGTGCATCTAGCCGGTTATCTGTGCATCTAGCCGGTTATCTGTGCATCAAGCCAGTTATCTGTGCATCAAGCCAGTTATCTGTGCATCAAGCCGGTTATCTGTGCATCTAGCCAGTTATCTGTGCATCAAGCCAGTTATCTGTGCATCAAGTCAGTTATCTGTGTATCTAGCGGCTCTAAAGAACTGAAAATCAAGGTTGAGTTAAATAAAGGGAGGGAGGGAGATGGGAAGGAGAGGACTCAGCAATACATAATCAAACACAAGTGGTCTAAACAGTGACAAAATCATCCCAAAATAAATAAACCTACATGAGGTGTCTGAGGCCTGTACAAGAGTCATGACGAAGGGTACCATAAAAGGGATATTTTTCAGAACGAAGAGCAACAACGAAGGTCAGCACGAAGACAAGGGGGGACCCGTGCCTTCGTGCTGACCTTCGACCGTCGTCGCTCGACCTTCATCATGACTCTTGGTACGGGCCTGAGTGTGGTGGCAGTGGGAGAGGGTGAGGAGGGTCATGCTGTGTGTACGTACGCGGTGGGAGAGGACCGCCGCCGCTGGGAAGAGGCCGAGGAGGCTTCCGAAGCAGTGCGGCGGTGGAGGCGAGGGGAGCGTGCCAGGAGGGGGGAACAGCGGGGAGAGGCGACCCCCACCCTGGACACACACACACACACACACACACCAACACGGTGAGAAGAGAGGACACCACCACCAACACCACCACCACCCAAGACAGCCCAGCACAGGTAGCCATTCAGGAACATTGGCACGATGATGACAAAGAAAATAAGAGGAAAGGAAAGGAGACGGTAAGGGTGTGGAAACTTTTAGAGACATTCTGAAGACATGATAAGCTTGAAGTATTATGATGGAGGAAATAACAAATTAACGAATGCACAATCAAGCTTTTAAAGACATTCTGAAGACATGACAAGCTTGGAGTAAGTATTATGATGGAGGAAATAGCAACTTAACGAATGCATAATTAAACTTGGGATCATTGAAGCTTCATGGACGGGCAGTGGGGTAAAAGTATATAACATGACAGCAAGACATGGATCATATACTTCAGAATTTGGCATTGCTAATCACAAGATAGTGAGATTTCAAGTGACTTAATAAAAAAAAATATAATTGCTCATCAAAAGATAGTGATATTTAAATTACGAATAGAAAAAATATAATAAGAATCATTCCTCAAAATTAATGATGCGATGATATTTTGTTTATAAGTAACCCAAATTATCAAAAACATTCTGAAATTGTGAATATTGAGGCAAAATTTGTTAAGAGATCTTCAGATGATATCCGAGAATACTGACAGCACTATTTCTACTACAAAATATATGAAAATAAATGTATATCCACCCAAGGTTCTATCAGACAAGATTACATAAGTGACGTTAAGACTGGATAGCAAGCCGCAGGATAACGACATAGCAGCCGTAGAAGGTCACAGGGAAGGCAGTAGTAGCAGCAGTAACACTTAAGAGCTATATATTACCATGTTAACCCCTTGAGACCCAGAACGTAATTTCCATTGTAATTTGGCCACCATTAGACAATTTTTAGTGAATATAAGCAATACTTTGAAGATATGACTGTTTAGTATCCTTGTCGACTAATTAATTTGTATATTCAGTTACTTTTCGTTATTTTACGGCTCGACAACATACAATTTTTTATAGCCAAGGAAAGATCTGGGCGTGAAGGGGTTAAGCGAGGTATATGTTACCTTGTTAATAGCACACTGTAGGCCACAACATCCACACACAAGCAGGCTACAAGCAGGATACACATACACAGGTTACACAGGTTACACAGGTATCCCATCCATGGCTGTATGTATGAATGTGTAGGCAGCTACTAGCCACTGCTACTAGCCTACTAGCCACTGACTGTCCTTGTGGCTAGTGGCTATTTTTTACGAGGCAAAAATTCCATTCTTTCTTAAGGTCTCATGCTTAAAATTTTGCTTATGTTTACCTGATAATGTGGTTAACTATGATAAAATACAGCTGAAATTAATAAGAAGCATAGTATTCCCTTCTCCTGGCATCAAATATCAGTCAGTAAGCAGCAAGGGGTCAGGAGTTTTCACCTCGTTAAAAAAACAGAGCATAGTGGCTAGGATTACGACGTGAAAATGACATCAAGGCTTTGCTGTCCTGTCAGGTTAATGGTATACCAGGCACATTGTATTGGCCAATGTTAAGTGTATATGTCGTCCTGTAAAGCCTTTCCATTGTCATATGTCATCATCTTCCTGTTTAACGTCAGATTTTCCAATACAGGGAGGTCCCGTTATACGAGCATTCGATATACGAGAATCCGATGATACGAGATGTGTAAATTAGGGTCTATTTTCAATATACGAGATCGAAAATCCAATGATAAGACATTCAAACTGGGGTGAGTAAAATTACCAAGTTATTTACTAAAGTAAATTACAAGTTATTTACTAAAATTATAAACATTTACTGACTATATGATTTTACCTAAGATTGTACGATAAATAATCAATCTGAAAATAACGTGCAGACTGGCCAACGACTGCTCGAGACTGGTATTAGCAGAGGTAGGAAGTCTCCAGGCTCGCTTATTATTGTTTGGTATGCTATGCTATAAAATATCATTTCTCTAGGTGAATGTAGACATATGATTTCATTTGGATGGATATTATTCATATATATAAGAAAAGAGATGAAATACAAGCAAGGGACTCATCCACGTTTGGCAGCGCGGCCTTTGGCAGCAGCAGCAGCAGCATGAGCCAGCCCATGAAGCCCGTGAGGTGGATATCAACACCATTAGACCAAGGGAGATAGATGTCTTTGGTAATATTTAGTAGGGGAGCGAGAACCCCTTGAGGAATCCTATGATCCCTGGTGATATCCTATGGTGCTATCACAGGCGTGGGAGCTGACTGTCTTCTTCAGGAAGGCACAGGTGAGGCGGATGACGGCGGGTTTTTACTCAAAAGTTTTGAGTGGCGGCGCCGCTGGATAACGTCTTATCACTCGTTATTATACAACTTAGTGATTATGGTGAGATGTTATATACACGTGTCATTATCTATATCAATGTAGCACCGTGTTTCATCTTAAATAAGGGTGATTTAAAGATGTTATGATGGAGGTGACTGCTGGCGGGGCAGTGAGTGACGGAGAAATTCTAGCCGCCGGGCCTCCCCATATCACAAATATTCACTATTTCAACCCACATACACACCTTCTACCACCAAAACACTACCAACACAGGCTCCTTACTTATATATCTTACTACAGGAGAACCTCGTTTAACCGGCATTTAAAACAACGGCAGCCTCAAAACAACGGCACTAATCGACCCAGGCTTTACCCAGGCTTTTTTTATTTTTTTTTTTTTTTTTTTCCCCCACTGATAAACTCTGGAACTCTCTTCCTGTTTCTATTTTTCCACTTTCCTATGACTTAAATCTTTTCAAAATAAGAGTAACAAGACACCTCCCGAACTAAATTGGCTCACCCCTCTTTGACTGGCAACTAAGCGGGCTTTGTATTACCCATTTTTGTTGTGCCCTTGGCCGGTTCCTTGTGATGGGGGGAAAAAAAAAAAAAAAAAAAAAAAAAAAAAAAGGGATTTTGGGCGATTCCATAAGAGTAACTCAAAACAACGGCAAAATGAGTTATCCGGCATGCGCTCCCCCCCGAGGGTGCCGGATAAACGAGGTTCTCCTGTTATCTGATACATTAAAACTCCTTAAAACGTAAGCATTCCAAATAAAACGAGAATTAGTTTGGGATGACGGGGACAGAGGGCGGAGAGGCAGTCTGGCATGCCATTCTTGCCCGGAAATATGTCTCGCTGACTTGTGATTGGTCGAGAAGTTTTAAAAACAGTTTATCATTGGCTGCTGACTGATGATGAGCTTGATGACATCATTTATGTTTTATGTTTAATTAATGTGCAGTTATGTTATTTTGTGTGCTATTTTCTCTTTCAGAATGGTTTTTCTACAGAATAGGTAGTACAGTGTAGGTAATATAGACGCTGTGTGTTTGTTGTGTTTGCTATAGTTTATTTTAGCTTGAAAAACATGTTTTTTTTTTTTTTAAATTGATGGGATCCTGGAACCAAACCTATATTTTACCATTAGTTATGTGTTTCGTTATACGAGATTTCGCTTTACGAGTATGCCAGGTGGAACCTAGCTGCTCGTATCTTCGGGACCTCCCTGTAATGTCTTATGAGGTTAGACGGTCAAAGATACGCTTCCAGTTCTATTGCCGGCGTTTATCACTTAATGTTATATGTATATGTAAATATTATAGCTCAGTAGAAATGTGTCCTGCTTATAATAATTCTGGGGATAAATTGCTAAAATGTGAAATCCCATAAACATAATTAGGTATATCCAGTGAACTACAACAGTAACTGCCCTTACCTTTCTGATGGTACAATCACCAACAAGGACAACGGACAATGTAACCACCAAGCTTTGTCCCACATGGAAAGCACAGTAATGATAAGTGACTGTGGCCTCATGGAAAGCACAGTAATGATAAGTGACTGTGGCCTCATGGAAAGCACAGTAATGATAAGTGACTGTGGCCTCATGGAAAGCACAGTAATGATAAGCGACTGTGGCCTCATGGAAAGCACAGTAATGATAAGTGACTGTGACCTCATGAAAAGCACAGTAATGATAAGTGACTGTGGCCTCATGAAAAGCAGAGTTGTGAAGGGTAAGTGTTGCCTCCTACCTGACGCTGGTGACGGGCTGGGAGGGGTGGTGGTGGGGGGCAGACATGTGCTGGGTCCGCAGCACGCCAAGACACTGGTCAAGGCACAACAGGGTGGCCTGACTGGTGGCCTTCAGCAGCAGCAGGTTGGGATCAGTACACTTCATGCTCGTGCCTGAAAATGTGACTTGAATGAAGGTGTATCTTCTTCAGTATCAACCCTTGTTATACTCAGTGCATAAGAACATACAGAAGAAAATAAGGAAGCTACAAGAGGCTGCGAGACCTACACGTGGTAGTTCCTGTAAAGCATTTAGATGAAGTCCTAGCTCAGCCAATGCAGTCACACATTACCATAGGAACATAAGATTCATTTAATGCCAAAAATAAGGGGGAAATGTGCCAGACAGCAGAATATAAGAACATAAGGAAGCTACAAGAGGCTGGGAGACCTACACGTGGTAGTTCCTGTTACTTAACACTACCTACATCCACTTTTCATCCCCATCCATGAATTTATCCAGCCTCCCTTTAAAGCTCCCTATTGACTCCGCACTAACTACCTGTCTACTGAGTCCATTCCAATCATTCACCACCCTATTTGTGAACCAGTTTCTCCCTATTTCCTTTCTAAATCTACGCTTTTCCAGTTTGAATCCCGTTAATTCTACCCTGATTACTAGCCGTAAGAACTTTTCCTACCTCTCCTTTATTGTATCCCTTGAACCACTTAAAAGCTTCTATCAGATCGCCCCTTACTCTACGCCTCTTGAGTGAGTGTAACTGTAATAGGTTCAATCTCTTCTCACAACTAAAGTTATGCATCCCTTGAATAATTTGGTCATCCTTCTCTGCACTGATTCAAACAAGGCTATATCCATCCTATAATACGAGAGACCACACAAGATACACATCCTGTAATACGGAGACCAAAACTGAACCGCATAGTCTAGGTGAGGTCTGACTAGAGCCAAATAACCAACCACTTAAAAAAATATTACCATAGGAGGGCATGTCCTCAATAGCCGTGGCGAGAGCACTGTGCTGCCTGCGTGCCTCCTCCAGCACCTCAGCCACCTGTGTGAAGGCGTCTAGCACCGCCAGACCCATGGGCGCCGGAGCCCCCGCCTGCTGCGTCCCCCCACTCACCCCCCCCGTGGCTGTACGGTGCTCCCGGGGCGCCAGGGGAGGGTGGTTCTGAGGGAAAGAGGGAATACTCAGTGCAATACAGTATTAGCATTCAACCTTAAGTTAAAGTTAATTAAAATGGTTCAGTAAAATAGGGAATACTCAGTGCAGTATTAACATTCAACCTTCAATAGTTCAGTAAAATAGCAGTTAAGTCTGAAGTATGGTAGTTCCTGTTTGGGGATAATCTGTAATTATCCCTGTCCAAAAGTTAAAATTAAAAGACCTTACACGCACAAGAACGTAAGAAAATAAGGAAGCTACAAGAGGCCGTGAGACTTACACGAGGTAGTTCCTGTTACTTAACACTACCTACATCCACCTTTTATCCCCTTCCATGAAATGATCTAGCCTCCTTTTAAAACTCCCTAATGATTACAATGATTACACAAACCATTACAGACAGCTGGAGACATGCAGCGAGAAATGACAGCCTGAAGATTTGAGTTTAGGTAAGCAATGGACAACCTTTGTGACCACCAATGCTATAACACAAATACACACGAGTTCTTCCATAAACGTTACATGCTGACATACTTACATGAGCAATACATACTTACTTATGCCTACATACTTATGCCCACATACTTATGCCTACATACTTACATGAGCAATGGCCCGCGTGTGCATTTCGGCCACCACCCTGAGTCTGTTGAGCCACATCTGCCGGTCTCGGGTGTCCACGGCCCTCAGCTTGTAGGACTCCCCCGAGGCGGGTGACACGGTGAAGGTGTAGGGGTCCTCGTCGCTGGGGGAGATCACGGCACCCGCCAACTGTATGCTGCCGCGGGCCCTCTCATGCTTGTCACTCTCACCCTGCAATGCAACAGCGCTTCATGCATAAGAACATAAGAAAATAAGGAAAATAATATAAAATAAAAAGAACAATCAATAGTTTTTGGATGACCAGAGAAAATAAGAGGAGAGAAAGAGAAAGAAACTAAAAGACAGAATAAGAGAAGACAACTAACTCAAGACCCAGACAGCAAGAAGAAACACGTCAGGGAGTGCCCATGAATAAGGCCAGACTCCCGACCAACAACTGAGCTGGACTGAAATGAACTGAAAGGCCAGACTCCCGACCCACAACTGAACTGAAAGGCCAGACTCCCGACCCACAACTGAACTGAAAGGCCAGACTCCCGACCCACAACTGAACTGAAAGGCCAGACTCCTGACCCACAACTGAACTGAAAGGCCAGACTCCCGACCCACAACTGAACTGAAAGGCCAGACTCCCGACCCACAACTGAACTGAAAGGCCAGACTCCCGACCCATAACTGAACTGAAAGGCCAGACTCCCGACCCACAACTGAACTGAAAGGCCAGACTCCCGACCCACAACTGCACTGAAAGGCCAGACTCCCGACCCATAACTGAACTGAAAGGCCAGACTCCCGACCCACAACTGCACTGAAAGGCCAGACTCCCAACCCATAACTGAACTGAAAGGCCAGACTCCCGACCCACAACTGAACTGAAAGGCCAGACTCCCGACCCATAACTGAACTGAAAGGCCAGACTCCCGACCCACAACTGTACTGAAAGGCCAGACTCCCGACCCACAACTGAACTGAAAGGCCAGACTCCCGACCCACAACTGAACTGAAAGGCCAGACTCCCGACCCACAACTGAACTGAACTTAACACCATACCAGGTAATACTCCAAAGTTCCGATCTCTGGGTTGAGGATGAACCAGCGTCCCTGCCACCCCTTGACCACGTTGGTAAACTTGATCAGCTGGCCTTCGTACGGCTGCCGCAGGTGCTCGTCCATGTCCCCGTCCTGGAAGGTTGAAAAGACTCTGAAATTCTGGCAATATCATTAACCCCTTGAGGTGAAAAAATACACATTAATATATAAATCATGAAAAAATATGTATTAATGAATAAATTATACATTGACATTGTTTTTCTATCTTAGTCTATCAATAGTGGTGTTCCCCAGGGTTCTGTCCTATCACCCACTCTCTTTCTATTATTCATTAATGATCTTCTAAGTCTAACTAAAAGCCCTATCCACTCCTACGCTGATAATTCTAACCTGCACTTTTTCAACGTCGTTTATTAGACGTCCAACTCAACAGGAACTAAGTGATTCACGGAGAGATGCCACCGAGCGCCTAACTTCTGATCTTTCTATAATTTCTAATTGGGGCAAAGCAAACCTTGTTTTGTTCAATGCGTCAAAAACCCAATTTCTTCACCTATCTACTCGACAAAACTTACCAGATAACTATCCCCTCTTCTTCAATGACACTCAACTGTCTCCTTCTTCTACAATGAACATTCTAGGACTATCCTTTACTAAAAATCTGAACTGGAAATCTCACATCTCATCTCTTGCTAAATCAGCTTCAAAGAAGTTAGGTGTCCTGTGGCATCTGCGTCCTTTTTGTTCTCCCTCCCAATTGCTTGCTCTCTACAGGGGCCTTATCTGCCCATGTATGGAGTATGTCTCACATGTTTGGGGGGGATCCACTCATACAGCTCTCCTAAACAGGGTTGAGTCAAAAGCTTTTCGTCTCATCAACTCCCCTCCTCTGACTGACTGTCTTCAATCTTTAAATCACCGCCGCAATGTTGCTTCTCTTGCTATCTTCTACCGTTTTTTTCATGCTCACTGCTCTTCTGAACTTGCTAACTGCATGCCTCCCCCCCTCCCGCGGCCTCGCTGCACAAGACTTTCTACTCATTCTCATCCCTATTCTGTCCATCTTCCTAATGCAAGAGTTAATCAGTATCTTTACCCTTTCATCCCTTTCACTGGTAAACTCTGGAACTCTCTTCCTGTTTCTATTTTTCCACTTTCCTATGACTTAAATCTTTTCAAGAGAAGAGTGACAAAAACCTCCCGAACTAAAGTGGCCCACCCCTCTTTTATTATTCTCTTACTGTCTTCTTTATAGGGACTGGCAATTAAGCGGGCTTTGTGTTACCTCTTTTTGTTGTGCCCTTGGCCAGTCCTTTGTGATGTAAAAAAAATAAAAAATAAACCATTCGTTGATAAGAGACCGCCTTTCCTCTCTTTGTTTATCAATTATACCGATAATTTCTGCATTTCATCACCTGTTTCGGGTTTAGGCTTTAGTTTAGGCTTTTATCTAATAACATCAAACACATAAAATAATGAATAAATCAACACGGATAAAGTAAAATAATGATAAATAGGACACAATAAGCTCCATATTTACCCTTCCTCAGCTTTCCATGAGGCCGCTAATATCGTAATTTAAGGCTATAACACTAATAGATGCAAGATGGCCGCTTCTGTCATAGGATGTCAACAAAGCCGTGACGTCACGGTCTTGTGACGTCACAGCCACGGCGCCTTGCCGACAGCAGCCAGGCCCCCTTTCCCTTCATTAATCTAATAACATCAAACACATAAAATAATGAATAAATCAACACGGATAAAGTAAAATAATGATAAATAGGACACAATAAGCTTAAAAAATCAATGAAGTAACGAAGAAATAATGAAATATCCAGTATCAAAAGATGGCCGAAAAAGCCTCAAATTCACCACTACCAAAATCGACTTTTTAACGAAGCTTATAATTCGTGAGAAAATATGAGCAAATAGTGTATGATGTGTGTATCTTATAAACAGTAACAGATCCTCGTTTAGTGTTGA
This sequence comes from Chionoecetes opilio, assembly GCA_016584305.1. Classification (NCBI taxonomy): domain Eukaryota; kingdom Metazoa; phylum Arthropoda; class Malacostraca; order Decapoda; family Majidae; genus Chionoecetes; species Chionoecetes opilio. The sequence continues at coordinate 180,818 of JACEEZ010001894.1, forward strand.
AACCAGGTTACAAAATATGTTTTGTTTTGTTTTAATTTGACCCTTTCAACCACTAAGTCATTCCGTATTCCTACACTAAACACGTGAAAAACCCGTCACCTAGACACACACAAACACACCGCGACTGTAGGAGTGGCTGAGGGGACACAAATAACCTCACAGCTCAAGTAGAGGAGAGACTAAGGTCCAGTAAAAATATAAACAAAACCACACTCAAACTATAAAACTAAATATACCCACCAAGCGAAAGAATAATACATATAACGATGCGGAAATATCGAAATATATTAAAATACACATAAATACCCCTCCATTTGATGTAAAAAAAGAATTATCAACAAAATATCAGTAAATTCTACGGTGTCACTAAATGATTGAATTGTATTTCTTTTACGAAGGCCTCAAGTATCGGACACTTTATATGGGAAGTCTTAAAAACAGCTGGAGTTTTCATTAAGACTATACAATCCATAATCGGTCCACGAATAAAAAAGTGACTATTCGTTTTAAATACGTAATCGGCAACTCGTAATCTGGCGGAGCGGCAGGATACCCCTTAGCCAATCAGCAACCTGGCTACAATGTCAGCCAATCAGCGTTCAGTACCAGCTGGGCGGCCATGTTTACTAGATATCTCGGATAAACAAACTTATTTACTCGTAAATAAGGTGAATTTTACCCTTAAATACCTTATTTAAGGCATATTCGTGATGCTAAGAGTATTATTAGTGATACATATAGGTGGGACAATAATAATTACCGCCATATTAGCCTTTCATCGTCATATTCTCCCTGAAATACATGACTGTTCTTACTTTCAGGCCGGTAATGGTATATTATGACGTTTTTTCGCTGTGTTTCCCGCTGAATACTACAGAGACGTACCCAGGGTATATCTTGATGCGCTGATCCTAGGTTCTAGTCCAGCGTGCCCGAGAGTAGCTTGTTATGGACCACTGTGGCCCGCGCCGTACCTGCAGCCGCGGCGGTACTGGGCTCACGCCGTATCTTTAGGTCAGACACACACACTTGGGGGCTAATACCAACTTACAAATATAACACTCGGTAAGATCAGACCTACACGACGATGTAAGGCAAGATTAATAGCCATAATATGACACAACTGAAGACACAGACTCTCCAGGTAGCCCCTTTGAACTTTCCTGAAATCATGGATGTAGAAATATAAGTATGAACGCCACCAAACGTGTGTAAATCGGAAAGAAACATTGTCCTGGCGACTTTAGTGTTATCTACGGTAGGTTTAGAGGCGGAGAAACGACGAAGAATGGACAGATTTTTCTACCATAAACAAAGTCCAGTCCACAGTACACCGTGTCTCCTCCCCACCCAGGCAGTTATCATGGCTTATCACACACTCTGCATGCACACAACACACACACTGCACCACTCGAATAGCCAACCTTCAGTTTCATAGCTTGGACAGGGTAGAAAAGGCTTGAAATAATAGAAATAGTCCCGAGTAGCAGCCGCCTCCCTCCCTCCGTCACCTGGAGTCAGCTGTTTCGCCCACCAACTTACCCGAACACGCTCAAATTCCCTTATATAAATAAATTCTTACGCTTTGAAACCCATATAATGTCATTTTTATATAGAGTGCATCATGATTTCGCATTGTAGTCATCAGGGAATGTAGGAAATGTACGGGGTTTAGTATAACGAGGTGGTTGTTTTGCGTGAAGGGTTTCGGACGACCTCCCAGCCTGTGATTAGCGTTGGTTAGGCACTAGGCACTTACACACCCCTTAAGTTTTGGCACTGTGGCACTCATACATACATACACACACCTTTCTACACCCCCTACTGCTTATCATATCTGTGTACCCCCCATTTTTTTTCACTGATGCATGGTAGGTAGGTAGGTACGTGCATAAGAACATAAGTAAATAAGAAAGTTACAAGAGGCCGCGAGACGTGGTGGTTCCTGTTACCTAACACTACCTACATCCACCTTACATCCCCATCCATGAATGTATCCAGCCTCCTTTTAAAGCTCCCTATTGACTCTTTAGTACTATAGGTCATTACCCCCATGCCTCCCCCCTTCACTTCTTCAACCAAGATATTTCATAATAATCATGAATCAGAAGAAAAAACTGAAAAATGCGTTTTTATAGCCCTTATTGTGCACATAATTATTCATTAACACCTTGCATATATCCAGCCGATTTAGTTAGATCACGTTTAAAGGCCGAAGCACACCAGAATCTACGTGCTATAATAATACTGATAAAAATAACAGTAATAATAGCTAGTAATAATAATAATAGATACTATTGCATAAAAGTCTACAGAGATAGTGAAATGCGGCAAGACGTCACCGCAGAGTTGTTTTTCAGCCGAACTTTCTTCTCTGTAGCGACTTTCTTCGCTCACCCTCGCGCGCCAACTTCATGTTAAAACGAAGGCCGAGCTTACAGTTAAATACCTGACAGTTCTTCCTTGTTCTCTCTGGACTCACGCCCCCTAACTAATTAATACAGTACAGTATACACCCCCTTCTATCCATCGGTTTGTTGAGTATAAGTATTGCTCTACTGTTTTATGTCACAATATGTTCGCCTTGCAACTTAAGTATCATTTTGAATTATCATAGACATCCATACACACTGCTACATCGGAACAAGGGTGATGTAAGAAGCAAGGAAGGTTTTTAAATGAATTTTTTTGCCGACAAGCACAAGGTATTAGCTACGTAGCAAACCCGAAACATTCTTTGCAAGTAGAACACAAAATCTACGACATGTATATTATTATGGTTACTACATTACATACAGGAGCACAGCTTGTAGGCTATACATAAGAACATAAGAACATAAGAAAATAAGGAAGCTACAAGAGGCCGCGAGACCTACACGTGGTAGTTCCTGATAGCTTAACACTACCTACATCCACCTTTCATCCACATCCATGAATTTATCCAGCCTCCCTTTAAAGCTCCCTATTGACTCCACACTAACCACCTGTCTACTGAGTCCATTTCAATCATTTACCACCCTATTTGTGAACCAGTTTTTCCCTATTTCCTTTTTAAATCTACGCTTTTCCAGCTATTAAAATGCACACAAACACGTATAGTAATCCCAACACTTGCCAACACAACTAAAAATACAGAAAAGCAACACAAGAGTATACGAAGGAGAGAGAGAGAGAGAGAGAGAGAGAGAGAGAGAGAGAGAGAGAGAGAGAGAGAGAGAGAGAGAGAGAGAGAGAGAGAGAGAGAGAGAGAGAGAGAAGAGGATGCAGGTTATTCCACCCCTTCAATATTTCTCTCTAAGTGGAATTAATTGTGTGGATGGACTTTTAAATCACCTCGAGTGGAACAAACGCGTGTGGATCTGAAGTGTTCCCTTGAAGTGGATCAGGCACGTATCCATTCCGGTGCCAGCGAATGCAAATAATGAATATCTTTGTAACTAATTTTAAACAAAGATCTATAGACTTTTAAATCGTATAGATAGTATATCTATTAATCTTGCTTAAAACGATCTTCAAAATGGATGAAGACAAAAACGCACATCTTCAAGAAAAAAGTGCAAGAAAAAATATACAGTAAAGTGTAAAGTATATATTTATCGGAGGCAAATTAACCTACGAAGCTCTATAGTTGTCCGTTATTTCCGCATACATAAGAACATAAGAAAATAAGGAAGCTACAAGAGGCCGCGAGACCTACACGTGGTAGTTCCTGTTACCTAACACTACCTACATCCACCTTTCATCCCCATCCATGAATTTATCCAGCCTCCTTTTAAAGCTCCCTATTGACTCCACACTGACTACCTGACGACTGAGTCCATTCCAATCATTCACCACCCTATTTGTGAACCAGTTTCTCCCTATTTCTTATTTCCTATACATAGATAGTTCGGGGCTTCTCTTTCTTTCATATCCACCATAAGAAACTCTACATAAGTATAGTCCTATGGCGTAACATAAGTATACGCCGTGGCATGTGTTTACGATAATAAAGTATGCATTATTATAGTAGTAGTAGTATTATAGTATTTGTCTTTCCTAAGCTGCCTTTTTATTCACTATACAGCAGAAGAGGTTCCAGGGTGAGATGATGCGGCGTTTTGAGAGACTTATACAGCGGCAGAGACGGATGTGTGGTAACTGATAACCATAGAGAGGGGAGTTCCTGGCTACGTCCGGTTGACAATGTTTTCAGAGTCTAATCAGAGAGAATAAAAACAAGTCACGGAGTAAAGGTTAGATTAATGTTATTCTGTTTTCTTACTTTCAATATTTTATTTCCATGTTACTTTCTTTATTTCCTCTATTAAATTTTTTTCAGAATCTTTGAGTTTTGCGTTATGAGCAAGTAGGAGTTAAGTTTTATGGGCTTGTTAACTTAAATGTCTTCCTTCCATAAAGCGTACGTTTTTTTACACTCTTCTTCGTTTTACGGGAGTGAAGAAGTGTCCTGTATTACATTCACTCTACCGTCAATAATAAGACAGTCGCCACTGCACTAATGTCGCCAGGCGAATTTTACAGGCGAATATTACGAATGTTAGCATCACTACAGACTTGTATGTGCCACTGAAGACAGGTACATAATATAAACTACTGTGCATGCCTCTTCAGTGGCACATACAAGTCTGTAGTGATGCTAAAATTCCAAATATATGGCGCCTGGCGACTTTAGTGTAGTGGCGACTATAGTGCATTGTTATTGACGGTATAGCTAGGATAATACTGCGTCTTTTTATGTTACTCTAGATATAATATGTGAGAGTCATACCATCAAGTGGCCTCGGTATGAGTGTTTCTTACATGTTATGGCTTTGGGTACAGGTTTACAAGGTCAGAGGCAATGGGTGAGACTCCATATATATAGTTAATCAGTGAAAGGCATGAAGGTGGCAAAGATACTGGTGTAACTCTTGCCTCGCTAAAATGGACAGAAATGGGATGACAGAGTGGAGGAGCAGAGAAAGTCGTGCGTAAAGTGGACCGTGGGAGGAGAGAGAGAGAGGGAGAGAGAGAGAGAGAGAGAGAGAGAGAGAGAGAGAGAGAGAGAGAGAGAGAGAGAGAGAGAGAGAGAGAGAGAGAGAGCATATGAAACACATAAGAAAATAAGGAAGCTACAAGAGGCCGTGAGACATACACGAGGTAGTTCCTGTGTGTGTGTGTGTGTGTGTGAAGAGAGAGAGAGAGAGAGAGAGAGAGAGAGAGAGAGAGAGAGGAGAGAGAGAGAGAGAGAGAGAGAGAGAGAGAGAGAGAGAGAGAGAGAGAGAGAGAGAGAGAGAGAGAGAGAGAGAGAGAGAGAGACAAGAGAATAAGAGCTACAGAGGGGAGAACTACACGAGGAGTCTGGAGAGAGAGAGAGAGAGAGAGAGAGAGAGAGAGAGAGAGAGAGAGAGAGAGAGAGAGAGAGAGAGAGAGAGAGAGAGAGAGATGGTGTAGTAACGGGATATTATCGATGGATGGCAACAACAGATGTAGGAGGAGATGAAGCTATCGAGGTCACTCTCAGATGTAAAATTGATGAGATGAACAGCTGCTTGGATCTGTGTGTGTGTGTGTGTGTGTGTGTGTGTGTGTGTGTGTGTGTGTGTGTGTGTGTGTGTGTGTGTGTGTGTGTGTGTGTGTGTCCTAATCTATCGTTTGCAGCTAAAATTAATACGGTTTACTAGATATTGACATAGTTACGAGCAAGATTAATAGACATACTATCTATCATACTATCTAGACATATTATCTCTCTATTTAAAAGTCTATAGATCCCATGGTTACGAGCACAGTCTAAAGGGTACGAGCAGAGGCACTTAAGCTCCCTGACATCGCTGGCGTAAACACAACATTACTTATAGGAGAAAAGTAAACAAACGGCTAATCCAAAACACTCATGTCAAGGAAGGAACCAACGTTTTTTCACCTACGATACACACACACACACACACACACACACACACACACACACACACACTAAGGATAAAATTGACCAAATGAGATAGGGAGTATATCACAACTAGGTAAATACACACACACACACACACGCACGCACACACATACACACACACACACACACACACACACACACACACACACACACACACACACACACACACACACACACACACAGACACAGACACACACACAGATAGATAGATAGATAGATACATAGAAAACACACACACAGATATATTGATAGATAGATAGATAGAAAACACACACACACACACACACACACACACACACACACACACACACACACACACACACACATACACACACACAGATAGATAGATACATAGAAAACACACACACAGATATATTGATAGATAGATAGATAGAAAACACACACACACACACACACACCCCTACACACACACACACACACACACACACACCCAGGACTGGTTTCTGGTGGTGGGTTGTGAGGCAGCGGAGCATAAGCAAGGGAACCTGTATATCGGGGGCTGGGTCTTGCCTCTAGTATATAGGTCATGGTTGCTAGGTCGCCGCCCCTACCACCCACCCATACAACCCACCCACCCACCCACCCACCACCCACCCTACCACCCACCCACCCTATACAACCCCTACATGCCTACCTAGATACCTATACTATCCTGGCAAGGCAACTAACTAGGCTCACTCAACCTATGCTATTCTACCCTATACGCAATTCTTCGCCTTTATAATACGTTCTCTCAGATGCATTTTAGATTAAGGGGAGATTAGATTGAAAGGAGATATAACTTACGGACGAAGTGCTGGTTATATGATTCCTCTGCAGTACACACACACACATACACACACACAACACACACACACACACACACAAGACGTCCTTTGTTCCCTCCTGTTCTTTCTAGGTTGTTTTCTCCTCCTTACGACTCGCCGCATTATAGCCACGTCATCATCCCTCACCGCTCGCTGCCCGCCATACAATATTCATACGTACATACATACATACATACATACAAGCTACTGCCCAGTCTCCCATCATGCTTACAAGTTTACAAGTTTATAAACAACCCTTCACGCCCAGATCTTTCCTTTGCTATAAAATATCGTCTATCGTTAACCATAAAATAACGAAAAGTAGCTAAATAAACCAAATTAGTTAGTGGACAAGGATACTAAACAGGTCATAGCTATCAAATATTGCTTATAGTCACTAAAAATCGTCTAATGGTACCCAAATTACAATGGATATTACGTTCTGGGTCTCAAGGGGTTAAAAAAAAGGGAGGGGGAGGTTGAAAAATATTTAAAGAAGGGGAGATTATATAGAAGGGGTGGGTGGGGTTTGCAAGAATAAAAATAATACAGACAGAAATACAGAACAAGGCCCATCATGTTTTTTTTTTTTTTTTTATCTGGTAACTCTTTATGAACGTATTTTGATATATCTGGTTCTTCTCCTTCCATCTCCTCTTAATGTTTTTTTCTTATTTACGTTATTTTTATTATCATTATCGGTTATTCTATTTTTGTCTTGTCATTGTTATTATCATTATCGATTTTTTTTTTCTTACGCCTTTTTTACCATGTTTTTATTATTTTTTTATTATTACTATCAACATCATCAAATATTTTCCTACTAATGATAAATGTCTTTCTCTAATAATAAATGTTTTCTACAGTCTATATAATTTCCTCGTTACTTTCTTTCCTACATACGACGCAGCCAAGCCCTTCATCACACACACACACACACACACACACACACACACACACACACACACACACACACACGCACACACACACACACACACCTATATAGCCAGGAACACAACGAGCGGGGTACGAACGAGTGTGCAAGCAACTGGTTAAACAAAAGTTACGATGCTACAAATATTTTGGAAAAGAAGTAAAGTTTCTCTTCTCTCTCTCTCTCTCTCTCTCTCTCTCTCTCTCTCTCTCTCTCTCTCTCTCTCTCTCTCTCTCTCTCTCTCTCTCTCTCTCTCTCTCTCTCTCATTTACTATACCTGGTTCACTCTTAAACTAACGACTCCTGGATCATATATATAGTGGTTTGCCTTTACAATTAAACACGGGTCCATTCTCAACGTGGTTATTTCCTACGAGTCTAAACTATGTACATCGTCCGTAACATCTCAGACCTGTGTTCGGTGTTCGTGAGGTGAGCCGCGGGAACTGTTTATTATAAGGAGAACCACGCAGTACCTCGCAACAATATGAAAATTCGCCTATTGGAACAAAGATCAGATAAAATAAAGGAAATGTGGTAGAATAGAATACAAACTGAAGCAGGAATATTAAATTTTCTCATACTTTTCTCTAGATTTTCTCAGACTCGGATTAAATTTTATGAAACTTCCTGCAGAATTCGTGTCATAAGTTCCTATAGTCTATTTTTTTTTAATGAGGTGAAAGTTCCATTCTATCTTAAAAGGTCTCATGGTTAAAATGATGCCTGTGTTTACCTGATAATATGGTTAACTATGATAAAATACAACTGAGATTTAGGAGAACGGTAGTATTCGCTTCTCCTGGCATCAAATATCAGTCAGTAAGCAGCAAGGGGTCAGGATTTTTCACCTCATTAGAAAAACCAGAGTACAGTTCACCGACAGTGTTAAGAAGAAAGGGGAAAAAGAAGTAACCCATTTTAGAAAGGAAGATATCATTTTGGTCCACGTAAAGTCGTAACAAACGGTACAATTCAGACAAAAACCGGACTCGCCCACATATAATTAAGCCAACGTGGGAGGTTAGAAAGGAAATAATTTAATAGATATAATTGAGCAAGCTAAGATAAAATGTTCTCTTCATGATCGATAATAAATTCTATGTGAAAGTTGTATGTGTGTTGAATTATGTCAAACGTGTATGTAACTAGTTTTTTTTTTTTAACGAGGTGAAAAATCCTGCCCCCTTGCTGCTTACTGACTGATACTTGATGCCATGGAGGAGAAGGGAATACTACGAATCAAGGAAAAGCGATTAACCCCTTGAGGCCCAGAACGTAATTTCCATTGTAATTTGGGTACCATTAGATGATTTTTAGTGACTATAAGCAATATTTTATAGATATGACCTGTTTAGTATCCTTGTCGACTAACCAAATTGGTATATTCAGTTACTTTTCGTGATTTTATGACTCGACAACATACAATTTTTATAGCAAAGGAAAGATCTGAGCGTGAAGGGTTAATGTCAAGACCAAATGTGTCGTGAGATTAGCAATACATTGATCGGTGGGAACTTGGGAAGGGAAGGGAGTTCGCACTATAGAACGGATCGAGGGAGTGGCGTAATAGGTGTGTGGACGGTCGGTCTATACATTGCCTGGATGGTGATAGCGCGGCGGCAAAAAAGACAGATGGGCGGGTTGGCAGGCCACGTGTTTCTATGGATCAGTTCACACGATGGGTTTTGGGCCGCGGCGAAAAAAATATGTTTGGGACAGAGAACAAGGGACCAATTTTTACATTCGATCAATACCTTAATTTTTTGTGTGTAGTGTGTGCATTGAGTGATGACGAGACATGTGAGTGGATAGACGGCAAGGAAAACACACTGAAAAAATATGGGTCGCGGCGAAATTTTTTGTTTACTTCTAGGGCGGAGAACGTAGGAGCAATTTTTACTTTCTATTAATACCTTGTGTGTAGTGTATATGATGTTTGTATTGGATAGAGCATAAGAGCATAAGAACATAAGAAAATAAGGAAGCTACAAGAGGCCGGGAGACCAACATGTGGTACAGGGACAGAGGAGATCTTTAGCTTTACGAACTTTTATTGCCTTAATTGATCTACAGTCCATAAAACTATAGTCGTCACTGCACTAATGTCGCCAGGCGCCATATATTACGAATTTTAGCTGAATTTAGCATCTAAATTCATCTTAGCATCTAAATTTAGCATCACTACAGACTTGTATGTGCCACTGAAGACAGGTACATACTATAAACTACTGTGCATGCCTCTTCAGTGACACATACGAGTCTGTAGTGATGCTAAAATTCGTAGTAGATGACGCCTGGTGACATTAGTGCAGTGGCGACTATAGTGTTATTGACGGTACCTTCTAAGTCATATGTAACTATTGTGTAACTATGTTTGATGACTTTTTAAATGAATAAATAAATAAAAAGGGAGCAGCCAACATTGGATTCAAGGTGTGGCGGCCTGGCGGGAGTCAAAACATCAAACGGGAACGAGGATACAGAGAGAGGTTTATTTAGCCTCACCAAATCGTGGTTGGTATGTGTAAGTGTTCATTTTTTCCAAGACGAGAA
>JACEEZ010001894.1:193566-203566 GCA_016584305.1 Chionoecetes opilio
CTCGTATCATTCTTCTTTACCCTCAATACCGCCAACATTTTCCTGTGCCTCTTTTTCGTACTACCTCCTTCTCCTCCTCCTCCTCCTCTCCTCCCTTCTATGTGGTGGCCATATCTCTATCACTGGAGGTATAGTACTAGTCTCTCTCTTCCTCTCTATCTCTCTCTTTTCCTCTCTCTACTCTCTCTCTCTCTCTCGTCTCTCTCTCTCTGTCGTACTACTCTTCTCTCTGCCCTGCTCTCTGCCTTCTCTCGGTCTCGTCTTCTGCCTGTCTCTCTCTCTCTCTCTCCTCCTCTCTCCTCCTCTCTCTCTCTCTCTCTCTCTCTCTCTCTCTCTCTCTCTCTCTCTCTCTCTCTCTCTCTCTCTCTCTCTCTGTCTTTCTCTCTGCCTCTCTCTCGCGTCCCTTTCTGTCTGCCCTCTCTCTCTCTCTCTCTCTCTCTCTCTCTCCTCCCTCTCTCTCTTCTCTCCTCTCTCTCTCTCTCTCTCTCTCCTCTCTCTACTCTCTTCTCGCTCTCTCTCTCTCTAATCTACTCTCTCTAATTACAGTTCGAAGGTTTTACTATAGATAATAATTTGTAACATGTCATGGAACTAAACATCTCAAAACATTATCGCTAAAATTACGTGAAATCTATTTGCGAATATTTCTCAGCCGTCAGTATTATGTAACTTTAGGGTACGTTTTGTAGGAGAGCTCCAGTTTTATCCTGAAGGCTTTATTACGGACGCCTTCGGGAGGTCCAGAGACACACACACACGCCCTGACGACCCTCCCCTTTAGGTTAAGTATACATGGGCGTGTCCCTAGCTAACTATAGGTATTAATAATTATAATGTAAATAAAACCAGATAGGTAGTGGCACCGCGATGGATGAGGCAGTTGCCAAGTAGCACATAGCTCGGTTACTTTCTGCAGCTTCCCGAGTCGGAGCCAGCCAGTCAGTCAGTATGCGTTGCGTCTCGTCAGTGAAAGGATCATAGACCACATAGCAACATGGACTTAAAACCTCACTGGTACTTGCTGTAATACGGATTTATGTGGGTGCCTAGGTGTATGAGGGTGGCTATGTTGCAGGCAGTGTGTGTATGCGGCGATTGAACCACAGGGGGACCTACATACTGAGGACTTGCACGATAGCGGTGAGTACTGAGTGTACATGGCAACTTTACCTCCTGTATAATGCATATGTTATAGCGCTGTACAGGTTAATGGGATTGCGTAAGGTGCCATGACAGTTTTGCAAAGGTGTGTTATTTATCGGGTGGGTTTTTGGTGTGTGTTGCGGAGGCTATCATGTGTTTTGTTATGTGTTGCAGGGTCGGTAGTGCGCTCGTAAATAAAACTGTTTCTAGGTAGTGGTGGTGGTGGTGGTGAGGGTTGGCGTAGTAGGGAAGGCGGGATTGTGTGTGTGTGTGTGTTGTGTGTGTGTGTGACGCAGTGAAAACAGGTCTGGGCTTGTATTATTTGTAGGGGAAATGACAAGTCCCTAAACCCTCGCCTAAGGGAAATGCAAGCCCCTAAAACCTCGCATAGGGGAAATACAAGCCCCTAAAACCTCGCATAGGGGAAATACAAGCCCCTAAAACCTCGCATAGGGGAAACACAAGTCCCTAAAACCTCGCATACGGGAAACACAAGCCCCTAAAACCTCGCATAGGGGAAATACAAGTCCCTAAAACCTCGCATAGGGGAAACACAAGTCCCTAAAACCTCGCATAAGGGAAACACAAACCCCTAAAATCTCACATAGGGGAAACACAAACCCCTAAAACCTCGCATAAGGGAAACACAAACCCCTAAAATCTCACATAGGAGAAACACAAACCCCTAAAACCTCGCATAAGGGAAACACAAGCCCCTAAAACCTCGCATATGGGAAACACAAACCCCTAAAACCTCGCATAGGGGAAACACAAACCCCTAAAACCTCGCATAGGGGAAACACAAACCCTTAAACCTCGCATAGGGGAAACACAACCAAACCCGCTAAAATCCTACCCCATAGGGGAAACACAAACCCCTAAAACCGCTCGGCACAGCCTAAATCTGCATAGGGAAACACAAACCCTCCCGCTCGTATGCAAGGAACACAACCAAACGCAGGCCGAAACACGCAATCCTATACTAATTAAATACGCACAGGTTTGAGTTTGACGGACGGCGGCGTAAACCCTCGAAAGTCTAAACCATTGGTAAACAAATAAGGACTTTTTTCCCTACAAAATGCAACGAGGCTTTAGTTCCGACAAAAAAATGAGGCAAATTGTTCAGACGCAACCCTAAGCTCCTTATTCCCCCCCCCCCCCCCCATACGAATCCTTAAGATAGTAGTACGTATCAGAAGCAGCATTTATCCCCTTTAGACCCAGAACGTAATTCCCACTGTAATTTGGGTACCATTAGACGACTTTTAGTGAATATCAGCAATATTTTATAGATATGACCTGCTTAGTATCCTTGGCCACTAGCTAATTTGGTATATTCAGTTACTTCTCGTGATTTTATGGCTAACAATAGACCATTTTATATAGCAAAGGAAAGATCTAGGTGTGAAGGGGTTAAAGACAGTACAATCAGAAGCATTGAAGGTCGTATTGAAGATGTATGGTCGTATTGAATGATAGTTAATGGACTGGAGGGCCTTTTATGTAGTTGATGAGATGGTCAATGCGGACAGAATGGGCCTGGGTGCAAAAAAAACCTTGACGTCACATCTGTTGCAGCGATCAGCGAGTGGGCAGCCTTGGCAGCCTTGGGAGGGGAAAGCAAGGCTGCCAAGGGTAAGAGTGGTCACCGCGGCCCTGGTGCAGCGTCTGGGCCTAGTGAACCGTGACTGAGTGAGTATTCGATAGGAGTGTCAGTAGTCTCTGTATGTACTTAACCCCTTGAGGCCCAGAACGTAATTTCCATTGTAATTTGGGTGCCATTAGACGATTTTTAGTGAATATAAGGAATATTTTAGAGATCTGACCTGTTTAGTATCCTTTTCGACTAACTAATGTGGTATATTCACTTACTTTTCGTAATTTTATGGCTAACAACAGACGATTTTTTATAGCAAAGGAAAGATCTGGGCGTGAAGGGGTTCAATGAGTTGATATTGTCACCGAATCACAAACAACGCGTCTTGAGGTTAAGAGATTAAGTTACGCATGACCGCCGAAATATGCGTCGGGTCGCCGTCACAGGGGTCAGGACTGAATGCAGCGAAAGTGACAGACTCGTGACACACACACACACACACACACACACACACACACACACACACACACACACACACACACACACACCTGACAGACCCGACGCAGAACCACAAAAAAGCTTCACACAGTACCGAGTGAGAGTGAGGATACAATCTTTTATTGATATATTTAAGGAAAAGTGTGGGTGATGTGCGTCAGTAGCAAGAAGGAAGTGGGCGGGTGATGAGGAGGAGGGGGAAGAGGGGAGGAAGGAGAGAGGGGTAGGGTGGTGAGGAAGAGGGGAAGGGAGGGAGGAAGGGAAGGGAGGAAGAGAAGGGAAGGAGAAAGGCGGGAGGAAGAGGGGAAGGGAGAGAGGGACGGGAAGGGGAAGGGAGTAGGAGGAAGAGGGAAGAGGAGAGGGGAAGGGGAAGGGGAGGGGGGAGGCAAGGTGAGTGGCCGCAATGTCCCCAGTGACTGGCAGCGGTGATGGTGGCGGCGGCGGCGAGGCATCAGGAGGTCAAGACAGTACCCATGACTTTGAGGCTACAATGCGTAAGGTACCGTCGCCACAAGCACAGCCGTAACATTGCTAACAAACATGGTCCTCGAGAGTGAATAAGCGTACTTACACGGGTGGCGAGTGGCGAGCCCAGTTCATTCAGTAGTACACGTACGTCAGAAAAAAAAAAAAAGTGCGCTCTCATGTTATATATAAGCGAAGTGCAAGTCATTGGCGCGATTTACGATGGGCAAGAATTCACTCCTTCCTCAATGCACGATGCACAGACGCCTCCTCCTCCTCCTCCTCCTCCCTGGCTCGCAGTGGGTAACATTGGGTAACAATACAAGAAAACGTAATGTTCTGTAGCAAAGCCGTACAAAAACCGTGATGTTCTAGTATAGCAAAGCCGTACAAAAAACCGTGATGTTCTATAGCAAACCCGTACAAAAAACGTGATGTTCTATAGCAAACCCGTACAAAAAACGTGATGTTCTATAGCAAACCCGTACAAAAAACCGTGATGTTCTAAAGCAAACCCGTCCAATAAACCGTGATGTTCTATAGCAAAGCCGGACAAAAACCGTGATGTTCTATAGCAAACCCGTACAAAAACCGTGATGTTCTATAGCAAACCCGGACAAAAACCGTGATGTTCTATAGCAAACCCGTACAAAAACCGTGATGTTCTATAGCAAACCCGTACCAAAAACTGTGATGTTCTATAGCAAAGCCGGACAAAAACCGTGATGTTCTATAGCAAACCCGTCCAATAAACCGTGATGTTCTAAAGCAAAGCCGTCCAATAAACCGTGATGTTCTATAGCAAACCCGTACAAAAAACCGTGATGTTCTATAGCAAAGCCGTCTGTACAGGATGAAAATTCGTGAATAAGGAAACGAGTGGCGAGTACCTATTCTTTGAGTACGTCGGGTTGTTACTAAGACCAGACGGCGGAAAATTGCTCACGCGTAAGAGTTAACAATTTGGCCGCCAAGTACACCCTGTGGCGGGACTGACAGGCGCGTGTGTGTTGCGAGGGGCTGGGGGAGGAGACGAGGCGTGTATAGGGGGGAGGACGTCAACAAGGGAAGAGAGAGGAGTGTTTTGCAAGTGTAGCGAGTAGCACAGGTGATTGAGGATTGCAGGGCGGCGATCGGAGGCGTTGTGTGAACATAAGAACATAAGAAGAAAATAAGAAAGCTACAAGAGGGGTTTTTCTGAACATAAGAACATAAGAAGAAAATAAGGAAGCTACAAGAAGGGTTGTGTGAACATATAACATAAGAAGAAAATAAGGAAGCTACAAGAGGGGTTGTGTGAACATTAGACATAAGAAGAAAATAAGGAAGCTACAAGAGGGGTTGTGTGAACATTAGACATAAGAAGAAAATAAGGAAGCTACAAGAGGGGTTGTGTGAACATTAGACATAAGAAGAAAATAAGGAAGCTACAAGAGGCCGTGAGACCTGCACGAGGTAGTTCCTGTATGAGCGGGAGTGAAAGCAACTGTATGGTGTATGGGACTGTTAGGGTGGTGTATTGAAAACCCATGGGTGGGTATTCAAAAGTAGGGAGAGTCTTGAATTGCGAGGGAAAGGCAGGTGTGTGGACAGGTGATGTGTGTGTGTGTGTGTGTGTGTGTGCGTGTGTGTGGCGCCGACATGTGCAATTACCTGCCATTGAACCCCAAGCTCGCCGCGGCCCAGACAAGCACGATAGCGCGCCGTGACGCCACGACAACCCATCACTAGGTAGGATATATGCAATGATACGCTTGGGATGTTCAGTTCAGTTCAGTTCAGTTGTGTGTCGGGAGTCTGGCTTTTCAGTTCAGTTCAGTTCAGTTGTGTGTCGGGAGTCTGGCCTTTCAGTTCAGTTGTGGGTCGGCAGTCTGGCCTTTTTCATCGGCACTCCCTGACGTGTTTCTTCTTGCTGTCTGGGTCTTTAATAAGTTGTCTTCTCTTATTCTGTCTTAGTTTCTTTCTCTTTCTTTCCTCTTATTTTCTCTGGTCATCCAAAAACTATTGATTGTTCTTTTTGCTTCTTTCACATTTCCCATCTCCAAACAAATACTCCCCCACTATATCCTCTTCCTCCTCTAGGTAAGGTTGTTGGAGCCTCGGCACTTTTCTTTCTTTCATTATAGTATGCTGGGTACTATAGATGTAGTGTGAGAGTAATATTATCAAGACTGCATCGAGGAGGGGCGTGTTTATAGCGCGGCCGTAGAACAGTCTGGCGTGATTGACAGTGCGAACATGTGTGCCGCCTTGCCGCCCTCGTATAGCGTCCCCGCGGGGTTGCAGTGGGGTTGCAGTGGAGTTTGCGAGCCACTTTACGACCCTCACAACCCACGGCACCCACACAAAAAACGTCGTAAACTTTTACAGCCTGGGTTTGCCGAATTTTTTTCTGCCGTTTCTCTCTGTGTAAGAGTTGCCGAGGGACCAGAATGCCTTGCGCTGCAGTGCTACGACGCCTCCATTGTGTGGGTGATTCTCTATTATTATCATAGTTCTATTGTGGTTGTTAAATCTGCAAGCATCGCAAAGGCACTATAGGGCTGACGGACCGTTCCCGCCCCTCCCTCACGCGGGCCCAATGCAGACTTTCTTCCCTTTAACCCCTTGACGCCCAGATCTTTCCTTTGCTATAAGAAATCGTATGTTGTCGAGCCATAAAATTACGAAAAGTAACTGAATATACCAAATTAGTTAGTGGAAAAGATACTAAGCAGGTCATAATCTATAAAATATTGCTTTATTAACTAAAAATCGTCTAATGGTACCCAAATTACAATGGAAACTACGTTCTGGGCCTCAAGGGGTTAATGACGGACGAAACTTTCTTGTCCCGAGCCCACGACACTTATCAGCTGACGACCACTCATTCTCCACACAGACATCATCATCATCATCATCGGATATTTCTTTCACAATAGTTCAAGTGCTCTTCAACGATTGCCAGTCTAGTGGTGTTATGACTTTCCAATAAAACCGAGACATTATCGTATTGACATTGGCGTCTGGTGTTCTCGTGCTGCTAAGATGGTGTTGGGGATGGGGGATTGGGTTAGGGATTGGGGTGAGGAGGGATGCAGGGGAGGGGGGAAGGGGGCACCATTACCACTACAGCAGGAGAGGTGGTGGTGAAGGTGGTGTAGGTACAATGATAAGTGGTGGTGGTGATGTAGGTACAATGATAAGTGGTGGTGGTGATGGTGGTGGCTGTCAGTATGGACGGGAGTGTGGTGGTGGTGGTGGTGTTGAGGCGTACAATGGAAGTAACAGTAGTAGTAATGGTGGTGGAGGATGTCGTGTAAGTGGGCGGGGTGGTGGGCGTGGCGGTGGGCGTAAGTAACAGTACATATATATATAAGTAATGGTGGTGGAGGATATCGTGTAGTGGGCGTAAGTAACAGTAGTAGTAATGGTGGTGGGCGTAAGTAACAGTAGTAGTAATGGTGGTGGAGGATGTCGTGTAGTGGGCGGGGTGGTGGGCGTAAGTAACAGTAGTAGTAATGGTGGTGGAGGATGTCGTGTAGTGGGCGGGGTGGTGGGCGTAAGTAACAGTAGTAGTAATAGTGGTGGAGGATGTCGTGTAAGTGGGCGGGGTGGTGGGCGTGGTGGGGCGTGGCGGTGGGTTGCCGGGCACACACTGTCACCTGTCAGCAGTGGCGTTCCCGAGGCAGCGCTCCCGAGGTCTATATATACACAGGCCGGGCGATGGAAGAGCCAGAAGGTCACGTACCCGCTGTAAAGGTTCACTTGTGGCGGGGACAAGTGCCTTTCGTGACGGGTATTACCACACACACACACACACACACACACACGACTGGATAAATGTAGATACGGAGACGGGACCATACGAGTGTCGCTCAGGCCCTGTAAAACATAACTAGGTAAATACACACACACACACACACACACACACACACCACACACACACACTCGTATCTTGATGTATTGACGTACAGATATTCTCCCCACTGCAATTTGTAGCAACGAGGGAAAAGTACATGTTGGTTGTACTGTACAAGGTGGGTGAGTGCGTGCGTGTGTGTGATGGGTGGGTTGAGTGAGTGGGCTACACAGTGCTGCGTCAGCAAGTACAAAGGTGGTGGTGTAGGACGCGACGGCCGTGCTGAGTGCAGTGACCGTACCCAACGTGAGACTCACACGCAACACCCCGAGACTATCTTTGGCGCGCCGCTGCTGCTGTCGCTTATTTTGTACAATGTTGGATTCTGTACCTGTCTGAGGGAGTCGTGAGGGGAGGATGGAGATCGCATTAACCCCTTGAGGCCCAGAACGTAATTTCCATTGTAATTTAGGTACCATTAGACGATTTTTAGTGAATATAAGCAATGTTTTATAGATATGACCTGTTTAGTATCCTTGTTCACTAGCTAATGTGGTATATTCAGTTACTTTTTGTAATTTTATGGCTAACAACAGGCAATTTTTATAGCACAGGAAAGATCTGGGTGTGAAGTGGTTAAAACACGAGGCTGAAAAGATTTTGTTTGTACATACATAGAGAGCCAACACTTGTTAATTAACGTGTGTGTGTTAACGTGGTGTGTGTGTGTGTGTGTGTGTGTGTGTGTGTGTGTGTGTGTATTTACTTAGTTGTATTTTACAGGGCCTGAGCTACACTCGTATGGTCCCGTCTCCGTATCTACATTTATCCAGTCTTGTGTGTGTGTGTGTGTGTGTGTGTGTGACCTATAGAGGCTGTGTGTAGGAGGGACAGCAATGCGGCCAATGCCGTCTATACGCTGTTTGGTAACGCTGCTGTGTCAGGCCAGAAGCACGGACCCGCTGACCCCGCTGACGATCCTCATGCACCAGCACAGCCTCTTTAAAGCCCTCCCTCTGCACCACACACACACACACACACACACACACACACACACACACACACACACACACACACACACACACACACACGCACACACGCACACACACACACACACACACGCACACACACACACACACTGGAAAGACTGGATAAATGTAGATACGGAGACGGGACCATACGAGTGTAGCTCAGGCCCTGTTAAACACAACTAGGTAAATACACACACACACACACACACACACACACACACACCCACACACACCCCCACACACACACACACCACCGCCAACACCCCCACACACCACCCGCCTCGCAAGCTGGCTCTCCTGCGTGCTACTTTACATACAAGCGAGAGTCGACTGGGAATTTTACGTGCTGGAAGTAATAGTTTTTTCAGATGGCCAAAGGAAATGTGGTATTTTATAGATGGATTTTCTTTCCATGGTGGGCGAGCAGCTGACGTGTTCGTGCAGCTGCCGCGTCACTACAGCTTCGACGCGAGGGCGAGGGCGAGGGCGAGGGGGGCGAGATCGATGACGAGTCCGAAAAGAGGAAGAGTTCGCCAGGCGTTCTCCGGTGGCTCCTCCCTTGTTTCCCGGACCCTCGGTGGCTACAGGGGGAACAGAGGAACAGAGGGTCGTGTTGCAATGGCGTATTGACTTTGTGTGATGCGACAATAACACTGCCACTCCTAGGAAGATCGGGGAGAATATGACTCTGTATATAGGGATGACGAGGAGACTAAATATGTGGACTATGTGGAATGAGAGATGATATTATGAACACAACCAGAGTAGTAATAGGGTTCAATGCTTGCTATATTGTATGATGATACTAATATTACTATTACTATTTTGTATGTATGCCTTCAGGCGAGAATAACATTATTATTATTATTATTATTATTATTATATGAGACAAGGTGAAGGCGAGGCTGATGGCTGAAGGTGGCAGACACTCGCCAGGACCTCAGACCCCCCTTCGAGCCCTGCGTCTCCCCCCTCCCTCCCTCCCTCCCCAACACGGTTCAATAACTTCGCAGATCGACAAGTCTGGCGTAACTCCATATAAGTGGAAGAACTTTAACATCTACTACATTAATGAAGGTTTATCTGTGTTCTGTACAAGCCCGGAAGGCACAACTACCTTGACTCATAGCCTATACAAAGCATTACTTTATCATACATTAATAATAGTTTTGATCATAATGACGTGTACATAGGTTCTTCTTATGCATGCATGAATACGTAGGTAATGTGCATACATAGATGCTTGCTACATATTTCATAACACACACTAATAGAATGTACGTATTGTTCCGCGGCTTGAATGATGGAATGCTGAGTAACAGGAGGCGGCGGAGCGCAAAGGTGAAGGTAATCCTACAAAGGGCGGCGCCGCTGTCGATTCCTATTTCATTCGTTCCCTTCTGACTGATTAGATACGCTGAA
>JACEEZ010001894.1:208566-213566 GCA_016584305.1 Chionoecetes opilio
AGACCTTTAGTGTTCGAGTGAGGCTGTGTCAGGTAGCCCGGGGTGTTGAGCCACTTGTTAGCACGGCGTCAAGAGGTGTTCAAGAGGAGGCTTAAACGGGGGATGAAGTAGAGGGAAGAGGAGAAAGTTGTAGATGACTATATGGGTGTATATATAGGGGGGCAACGTCTTGTTATCTTCGAGGAGTAGGTATATGAAGAGTGTGTGCATCGATAGACACCAAGGAATAGCAGCTTTTATGTTAATGAAGAGGAGCGCATTCACATAAGAACATAAGAAAATAAAGAAGCTACAAGAGGCCGCGAGACCTACACGTGGTAGTTCCTGTTACTTAACACTACTTACATCCACCTTTCATCCCCATCCATAACACTGTCCAGCCTCCTTTTAAAGCTCCCTAATGACTCCGCACTAACTACCTGACGACTGAGTCCATTCTAATCATTTACTACCCTATTTGTGAACCAGTTTTTCCCTATTTCCTTTTTTTAATCTACGCTTTTCCAGCTTGAATCCGTGACTTCTTGTTCTGCCCTGATGACTAGCCGTAAGAACTTTTCCTACATAAGGTGGCATGA
The DNA here is from genome assembly GCA_016584305.1 of Chionoecetes opilio. Lineage (NCBI taxonomy): Eukaryota > Metazoa > Arthropoda > Malacostraca > Decapoda > Majidae > Chionoecetes > Chionoecetes opilio. The sequence goes on from JACEEZ010001894.1 coordinate 209,145, forward strand.
CGTCTATGGAATGGTGATAAGATAGAGCTGAGATATGGGAGAGAGGTGGTGGTGGTGGTGGTGGAAGTCAGTAACAGCGTTCTTTTGTGCGTTGCTGCTCGACGTAAATTCACTTTTTTTTTTCTCTCGCATAACTACGCCACGGATATTCTCTTCTCGAATCCATAGCTCCATTGCGATTTTTTTACTCTCTCTCTCTCTCTCTCTCTCTCTCTCTCTCTCTCTCTCTCTCTCTCTCTCTCTCTCTCTCTCTCTCTCTCTCTCTCTCTCTCTCTCTCTCCCCTCATCACATGTTTACTCAATCAATAGTAATTCTTCACGTTAACGCGATTATTTGGACCCTTGACTCGCGATCTTCTAATACTCGAAATTGAGACCAACTTGAGATTTGCTATTCACTTTAAAGGGCAATCAAAATTAATTGCCAATTCATGTCTCCCTCCCTACTCAGGCCACCTTTCAAACTCGACCTCGTTTCATTTGTGTTTCTTTATCTTTCGGGTTATACGTACTCGAGAGCGCCGCTTCCGTAATCTCTATAAGGGTGTTGACTATATAGGGAAGCCAGACTAGTAGGAGGAAGGGGTTTGTTTCTAGTGAAGATTTTGTGTACCCTTAACGTATTAGGTATGGCGACACGGCATACAAATGGGAAGAGAGAGAGAGAGAGAGAGAGAGAGAGAGAGAGAGAGAGAGAGAGAGAGAGAGAGAGAGAGAGAGAGAGAGAGAGAGAGAGAGAGAAGAGAGAGAGAGAGAGATTCAGATTCAGATTCAATACTTTAATTCACAATTGAAGTACAGTTGTGAAAAAGACTGTTATAGAGAGAGCGCGCTATGAAAAGAAAAGTTGTATGAAGACTCCTAACTAAGAACTATATATATAGGTAGTGTTAAGTAACAGGAACTACCACGTGTAGGACTCACGGCCTCTTGTACCTTCCTTATGTTCTTATTTTCTTATGTTCTTATGTTATAAAAGCTAAAATTGACCTCTATCCTAAGAGCATCCATTTTAAAACTTACCCACCCCTTAAGAAATAATGACAGGTTTATATATATGTACGTACACATAATGACTATAAGCTTATCATGTTCCAATGGCGCATCTGTCTTATCTTATGCTGAAAGGAGCGTTTACTACCCCACCCTTCCTCGCTCTTAACCCCTTGAGACCCAGAAGGTAATTCCTATTGTAATTTGGGTACCATTAGACGATTTTTAGTGAATAAAAGCAATATTTCATAGCTATAACCTGTTTAGTATCCTTGTCCACTAACTAATTTGCTATATTCAGTCACTTTTCGTACTTTTATGGCTAACAACAGACGAATTTTTATATAGCAAAGGAAAGATTTGGGCGTGAAGGGGTTAAAACTTAGCCCTCCTAAAGAAATAATGACAGGTTTATACATATGAACGTACACAAAATTACTATAAGCTTATCATGTTCTAAGTGCGCATCAGTCTTATCGTATGCTGAAAGGAGCGATTACTAACCCAGCCTTTCTCGCTCTTAAGACCCACTGGAGGGTGAGACGTAGGTAGTTAGTAGTGATCATTTAATCTCATTATGTATGTATATTAGAGGTTCACGAGGCGATACAGGTGTGCGTTGTAAAATGGGAGGAAGATACATGGGGTAAAACAGGTGTGTGTGTGTGGGGGGTTGCTGTGTGTGTGTGGGGGGGGGGGAAGTTGCTGTGTGTGTGTGTGTAGGGAGAAAGTTAGGTTACATACAGTGCAGAGTAATCACACACACACACACACACACACACACACACACACACACACACACACACACACACACACACACACACACACACACACACACACACACACACACACACACCTGAATCCTCCTTTAATTAAAACCACGAGTTCCACGATTTCAATGTTACAGAAATTAAAGGCAAAAACCCACTACGAATAAACCATTGCTCGTAGCCTATCATATTTTTATGTCTTGTAGTAAGTTTTGTCTAATTTGTGATTTTTAAGGAATATCTGGAAGTATCATGTCATTGTGAATTGGCTGAAATAGGGACTTCTAATCATTGTAACTGAAAACTGACTACAGATTCGTGTTCAGCATGCCCGATAACTGCTAGGAACAAATTTTCAATCAAATCTATTTTCCAAAAAATATTGCAAATTTTGCAAGGGCCAAATCAAGCCTTGATTTTTTTTTAGAAAATCATGATTTTTTTAAATAACTAAAAAACTATGGCAGATAACTGCCTGCAAGAATTATAGAGAAGTAAATATGAAGTAGATCAGGGGCTATCATTTGGCGTAAAGCAAAAAAATATTGATTGGTAAATAACCGAGAAAATAGCATATTCGTACATTTATACAAAATATCAATTTTCTCGACAACCAGGTGGTGTTTTGACAAGCCGATTACTGCATCATGTAGAACACCTCAAAATGAACCTTTGTTACTTCGATAAGTTTTCTTCCGACTCATAGTTTTGCGGCAAAATAACAAAAAACTTGATTTTCGTCAATTTTGGAATATTTTAAAGCAGCCAGAAAGAAATCCGAAAGTTTTTTTTTCGCTAGATAATTGGAAATGCCGGGGATACAATTGTAGATCCATCCATTTACAATAACTTTTGATGTGTAAGTGTTGCTGTGTGAGAAACAAGTTATGAGCTGAACGCGTTGAAGTAAATATATAAGTTTATAATTCAGAAACCGTTCATGATAGGTCAGTGTAGACGCGAGACCAGTGTTGCCACCTCAGTGTAGGGGGAGGGACTAACTCTATATGATTTTCACGCATAGTAATATATCATACTTCTAGTTTAAAGCAGTTTTACTTTGAAAATCGCATGTTAGACTAAAGCTAAGAACAAAAAATATAAATTGCAACCCAGTGGCGTGCCGCGGCTTGCCCAGCGTGAACTGATATACGATAATTACTATCGTATAAATATAATGGTTTTGGTGAGTACAAGTAATACAATCTATGCTTTTTGGCAAGCTTGAGTGACTTATTACTGTGTGGAGGGGCTAGAGGTAACCATCGGATAATTCGGACTTTCGGCTAATTCGACCCAGGTCTCCCCGCAATTAGTTCAAACTAGAGAGGGTTCACTGTACGTGGATGTGTCACCGAGTGCGTCACGGGACACTTGTTACCATTACCATATATGTATATTTTTTTCTATAACGTACGTAAATATAGTATCCTTGTCACTATGGGTTGCCAGCTGGATGAGTGTTGAGAGTTCGTGAGGGACTGTGTGTGTGTGTGTGTGTGTGTGTGTGTGATGATTTATACTCCTTTGTAATCAGAGAAAATTCTAATCAGATAGAAATATAACATAAAAACAGCGAGAGAGAGAGAGAGAGAGAGAGAGAGAGAGAGAGAGAGAAGAGAGAGAGAGAGAGAGAGAGAGAGAGAGAGAGAGAGAGAGAGAGAGAGAGAGAGAGAGGTCATTGCGTACGTACATTGAGTCACGCTAAAAGGAGGAGGAGGAGGATAAACAAAATAATAGGCGAAGAAAGAGAATAGCAACACATCACCACAACAACAACAGCAGCAATAAATAACAGATTAAATTGGAGGAGGAATGGTAGAAGGCCATCCACCACAAACACCATCACCAGTATACACCACCACCACCACCACCACAATACAGTCCAGCCACCACCACCACCACCAGTATACACCACCACCACCACCACAATACAGTCCAGCCACCACCACCACTACCACCACCACCACCACCAGTATACACCACCACCACCACCACCAGTATACACCACCACCACCACCACATACAGTCCAGCCACCACCACCACCAGTATACACCACCACCACCACCACAATACAGTCCAGCCACCCCCACCACCGCCACCACCAGTATACACACCACCACCACCACAATACAGTCCTGCCACCACCACCACCACCACCGCCACCACCAGTATACACCACCACCACCACCACAATACAGTCCAGCCACCACCACCACAACCACCATCACCAGTATACACCACCACCACCACCACAATACAGTCCAGCCACCACCACCACCACCACCACCAGTATACACCGCCACCAACAAAACCACCACCACCACCACCACAATACAGTCCAGCCACCACCACCACCAGTATACACCGCCACCAACAAAACCACCACCACCACCACCACAATACAGTCCAGCCACCACCACCACCAGTATACACCGCCACCAACAAAACCACCACCACCACCACCACAATACAGTCCAGCCACCACCACCACCATCAGTATACACCGCCACCAACAAAACCACCACCACCACCACCACCGGTCTACAGTCCAGTAGCGGCGTTATCGGTGGACTACACACGGTTGCGTCACCTTGCATTCCTCGCCGCTGGGTCCGTCAATCAAAGGCCGCCCGCCCGCCCACCTGTGATATTACG
>JACEEZ010001894.1:218566-276066 GCA_016584305.1 Chionoecetes opilio
AAGAAGAGGAAGGGAGGAGGAGGGCGAGGTAGGCAAGGCAAGGTAGCAAGGCAAGGCAAGGCGGACAGAAGTATACTGTATTCTTTTAACGAGGTGAAAAATCCTGCCCCCTTGCTGCTTCCTGACTGATATGTGATGTCAGGAGAAGGGAATACTACGCTTCTTCTAAATTTCACCTGTATTTTATCATAGTTAACCCTATTATCAGGTAAACATAGGCATCATTTCAGCATGAGACCTTAAGATAGGATGGAATTTTCGCCTCTTAACCCCATGATCAGGTAAACAGAGGCATCATTTTGAGCATGAAACCTTATGATAGAATGGAATTTTCGCTTCGTTAAAAAAATAGGCTATAAGATTGAACATCTTATGCGTGCGTGGTGTTGGTGTTGAGTCTCGGGACAGCACACAAGGGTACAGCTGGATGACATCACCATGACGACCACACCACTTACCGCTGGGGCCCTCACACCCTTCCCGCCTCCCTTCACACCGCGCACCGCTGACGCTGAGGTCTTGTCGCTGTTTACCGCTGAGAGAGAGAGAGAGAGAGAGAGAGAGAGAGAGGCAGACAGACACTAAAAGAGAAGGAAATAGGAGAAAATAAATAAGAGAGAGAGAGAGAGAGAGAGAGAGAGAGAGAAGAGAGAGAGGGGAAGAGATAGAGAGGAGAGAGAGAGACTAAAAGAGAAGGAAATAGGAGAAAATAAATAAGAGAGAAAATAAAAGAGAGAGAGAGAGAGAGAGAGAGAGAGAGAGAGAGAGAGAGAGAGAGAGAGAGAGAGAGAGAGAGAGAGAGAGAGAGAGAGAGAGAGAGAGAGAGATTGTAATGGAGAGATCAATTTTTGAAGTGAATGTTTGTGACGTAGATATAATGCTAGAAGGGAAAAAACAAGAAAAATCTGAGAATTTACATCGAATAACCTCTGTTTATCCTTGATGCCTCTTATATATAGCATGTCCGAGAGAGAGAGAGAGAGAGAGAGAGAGAGAGAGAGAGAGAGAGAGAGAGAGAGAGAGAGAGAGAGAGAGAGAGAGAGAGAGAGAGAGAGAGAGAGAGAGACGCAGAACGCCCTTGAACCGGTAAGTCAGCAGTCGTGGGGTAGGTAGGGTAGGGTAGGTAGGTAGGTACAGATAGGTAGTACATGCAGGCTCCAGCACGCATCGCTCCTTCCTCAACATAACCTGCCGTACATGGTCAGGGCCAAAAGGCGAAACTTGTTACCGATGGCGAGAACACCCTTCCGCTTCCTCCCTCCCTCCCCGCCCTGCACACTTGTCTCCTGCACTCACACCTGCGTCTCCTGCCTCTCCTCGCCTCACCCTACATACATCTGCCTGTACGTGCCCAGCATCAGCCTGGCAGCATCTCAGTCACCCCTGACACCGGTGGACCCTCGCAGGATATTAAGCATATCCTGCGTGGCTAGAAAGTGAGTTATTATCACGCCGCGCCTCACCTCGCCCTCCCACGCGGTGGTGCCACCATGGGAGAGTGGCACACACACACACACACACACACACACACACACATTGAAAGAAAGACTGGATAAATGTAGATACGGAGACGGGACCACACGATTATAGTTCAGGCCCTGTAAAACACTACTAGGTAAATACAACTAGGTAAATACACACGCACACACACACACACACACACACACACACACACACACACACACACACACAGCAGCTGCAGCACAAACAACACGACCTTCCCTGCAGTAATGGCAACAATAACTCGCGGGCGTAACAGGGGCAAGGCAATTAGCCAGATGGAGTATACTCGCGCGAGGCGGAAGCGGGCGAGACACGACCAGTGCTAACAACAAGAAGACATGCCAGGAGTAAAGGATAATAGTACAGTCCTACTATCCATACAATATTCATCTTCACTGCTAACACCGTCCCTCCAATATACAGGGTTACTTAACAACTGAATGCCTACTTCGTGTTAGTGCATACAACAACAAGACATGGCCGAGGAAAGGGTGATACAGCGCTGTGTTATGCTATCCATTTAACCCTTTGAGAACCAGAACGTCATTTCCATTGTAATTTGGGTACTTGATGATTTTAGTGAATATAAGTCATATTTTATAGATATAACCTGTTTAGTATCCTTGTCTGACTAACTAATTTGGTATATTTAGTTACTTTTCGTAATTTTATGGCTAACAAACGGCCGATTTTATATAGCAAAGGAAAGATTTTGGCGTGAAGGGGTTAATAGTCATCTTCACTGCTAACACCGTCGCTACCAATATCCAGGGTTACTTAACAACTGAATCATACATGAAATTAAATATATATATACTGTATGGCGCGATCGAGGCACAGAGGAAGTAGCATGGCCCTGCACAGGATGCTCGTGTACGTGGCTGTGTACCTGTCATCAAGGCGCCGCGGGGCTGGCTAGGGGCGCCACATGCATGTCGTGGCGCTGTGAAGGGCAGCTGCCGTCACACCTGCTCGCCGCGCCACGCCACCAGGTCTCGCGGTGACGCCTCAGGGGAAATCTGCACTAGCGCTCGCTATGTTATTACGCCCTACAAATTTCGAATCGCACAGGAGCTCAGCGTCTTGAAGGGTTACTGGGGACTGGGGACACGGGACACATCAAAGCCAGTGTCTGTCTTGCTGTCTTAAAGTAATCGTCCAGACCATTTCATCATTCCTGATTTAATGCAGTCAAAATATAGCCATTATCGAATATATTATCAAGAATATGTTGTCACTTTTTGTATACAGTCAGCCGTTTTTAAAGAATCCGCAATCAAAATCTTTAAAATTCTCCGAGCTCCCAGAACACTCCTGGCAACTAGCAGACGACTCTTTCACGCCCAGATCTTTTCCTTTGCTATATAAAATCATCTGTTGTTAGCCATAAAATTACGAAAACTAACTGTATATACCAAATTAGCTAGTGGACAAGGATACTAAACAGGTCATATCTCTAAAATGTTGCTTATATTAATTAATTAAAATCGTCTCTTGGTTGTCAAATTACAATGAAAATTAAGTTCTGGGCCTCAAGGGGTTAAGCGTTAACCCCTTCACGCCCAGATCTTTCCTTTGCTTATATAAAATTATCTGTTGTTAGCCATAAAATTACGAAAAGTCACTGAATATACCAGATTAGTTAGTCGACAATGATACTAAACAGGTCATATCTATATAAAATATTGCTTATAGTCACTAAAAATCGTCTAATGGTATCCAAATTACAATGGAAATTACGTTCTGGGCTTCAAGGGGTTAAGCCAAGCATAAGACCAGTTGCTCCCTTTGCTTGCTTTAATCTCCTTCATCCCTCTGTTGTTCTTTCTCTCCCTCCCTCCAACACAGTCCCTGCCCTGGTGACGCTCTGTTTGCCCGGCGAGTATATGCACTGAAGTTATCCTTAATTCATGTCCTCCGCCTTCCCGTGCCTTCCCTTCTCCAACAGGTAGAGTTATAATGCAATGGGTCTACACACTCAGAAATAAGGGGTATATTAAGGGTAGAATCGTTACATCGCACCATCACTACCCTTTTTAAACCCTATGTCCAGGCTGGAGGGTAGATGCTGCTGATTATACCCTTCATCTACCCCTTATCTACCCTTTTTAGACGAGAGGGATGAGAAAGGGTATATTTGGGGTTGGAAAAGGGTATATTTAGGGTTCCAAAGGGTATATTTGTAAGGGTAGAAAAAGGGTAGCAGTATTTCATCACTACAAACACCCTTTTTCTACCCTTTTCCTACCCTTCTTTTCTAAGAGTGTACGTACTATATAGTCTATTTTACTCTATTTTTTTTAACGAGGCGAAAATTCCATTCTATCTTAAAGGTCTCATGCTTAAAATGATACCTATGTTTACCTGATAATATGGTTAACTATGATCAAATACAACTGAAATTTAGAAAAACTGTAGTATTCCCTTCTCCTGGCATCAAATATCAATCAGTAAGCAACAAGGGGTCAGGATTTTTCGCCTCATAAAAAAAAGGGAGTAATATCCTATGCTTTACGGAGGCAGCTGCATGCGTGGGGCAAGCCAGGTTATGACTCCAGACTTGCACCATCAGACCAGAGTTAATTAATAGTGTTTGAATACTGCCGTGGCGAAGCGATTACAAGAGTAGCCAGTCTTAATAAGCACTGCATTCTTTCACACTCCCGGGGATGTTGCGTGTGTGTGTGTGTGTGTGTGTGTGTGTGTGTGAAGAAAAGAGGTACAATAATCTTAGAAATAGTCGCATGAACTGGTTATTGGTGCAAGTTTGACGTGGGTGTCTCGGGGTGTGTGTGTATGCTATGTCTACGTCCCTGTTTGTGTATTCTCTTGACGAGCGTTCCTTCGCTTTGATACACGCGAGACCCCCTTGAGGCCCAGAACGTAATTTCCATCGTAATCTGGCTGCCATTAAACGATTTTTAGTGAATATAAGCAATATTTTATAGATATAACCTGTTTACTATCCTTGTCGACTAACTAATTTGGCATATTCAGTTAGTTTTCGTAATTTTATGGCTAACAACAACGGTTTTTTTTATAGCAAAGGAAAGATCTGGACGTGAAGGGGTTAATAAGCGCTACATTGTTTTACACTACCAGCGATGGTGTGTGTGTGTGCTATCTATGCGTCCTTGTTTGTGTATTCTCTTGCCGAGCGTTCCTTGACACTTTGATACACGCGAGTAGTTAGAGGGTCTGGAAAAGCTCCCTGTATAGTCTGTTATGGAAGGCTGTTACTTAGAGGGGGAGAAGTACTGCGTCGTAGGTTGATGTGATGGTGTAGAGGGGGGGGGGGAGGTGTTGGAGTGAGGCCATGTAAAGGTACTGGAAGGGAGGGTGTTGTGTGTGTGTGTGTGTGTGTGTGTGTGTGGATCCCGAAGCGACCGTATACAAGATTATTACCAGGACTGAATTCCCTTTTCTGTTGTTCTCGTTTCTACGTCTCTCTCTCCTCTCTCTCTCTCTCTCTCTCTATCTCTCACCATTCGTCATCCCTCCCTATTACCAGGACTGAATTCCCTTTTCTGTTCTCGTTTCTACGTCTCTCTCTCTCTCTCTCTCTCTCTCTCTCTCTCTCTCTCTCTTTCCTCACCATTCGTCATCCCTCTCCCTTTTCATCCTCTTTTATGCTCTTCCCCTGCGTCCCTCCCCCTCCCCCCTTCCCTTCCCTTCCCTTCCCTTCCCTTCCCTTCCCTTCCCTTCCCTTCCCTTCCCTCCCTCCCTCCCTTCCCACACGAGGCGGCGGTGGCAGCGACGCGGATCAACAGGGTGGCTTTGCGCACACGAAGCCAAACTAGTGGCTTGATCCACCTTCACTGACACGGAGGGGCCCTTACCTACCTACCCCTCTTCTGGCCCGCCCTCACACCCTCCCAGGCACTCCCAGACCGTAGAGGAGTGACAGGGTGAGGTGAAACAGCGAGAATAGGGAGGTTGGGAGAACGCTAGGGAGTGGCCTGTAGGGGTGCAGTCAGTTCGTACACAAGATGTTTCGTACACCAGTAGATTCGTACACCAAAAACTTGTTTCGTAGTCTATAATTATGAAGTCGTTTCGTACACTCAGCTCAGAGTTGAACTTGACTAGTAGATTTACGAAACGACACCAGGTACTACGTACGAAAAAACTCAACATCAGTGTACGAAACAACTAACAAAGCCTGGGTACGAAATAACTTGTGTACGAAACTCCTGTAACCGCCTGTCTACATGTACTCGCGAGGCACCGTATCAATATTCATCCAGTTTATTCAGTGTGTGTGTGTGTGTGTGTGTGTGTGTGTGTGTGTGTGTGTGTGTGTGTGTGTGTGTTCCTGGAATATGACAAATGTATAGTTAAAATATATAAAATGCTGTCCTTTACCCGTTAAGTAATAGCTGTGGATGTCCTGCAGTATTGAATTGGCTGAAATAGGACTTCTAATCATTGTAACTGAAAACTGACTCCAGATTAGTGTTCAGCATGCCCGATAACTGCTAGGAACAAATTTTCAAGCAAATCTATTTTACAAAAAATATTGCACATTTTGCAAGCCTTGATTTTTTTTTTTAAACCACGAAAATCACGAAACTCGCTTAACCCCTTGAGGCCCACACCGTAATATCCATTGTTATTCGGATACCATGTCATAGTCGTTACAATCTGCCATCGTTTTTTAGTTATTGAAAAAAAACGTGATTTAAAAAAAATCAAGGCATACCCCTTGCAAAATGTGCAATATTTTTTGAAAAATAGATTTGCTTGAAAATTAAATCCTAGCAGTTATCGGGCATGCTGAACACGAATCTGGAGTCAGTTTTCAGTTACAATGATTAGAAGTCCCTATTTCAGCCAATTCACAATGACATGATACTTCCAGATATTCCTTAAAAATAAAAAAATTTGTATACGTGTATTTTCATCCTATACATAGTTAGTTGGTGCAGTAGTGAAATGCGTAGAAGAGGACAATAAGAAAAAAACAGGAACTACCACGTGTAGGTCTCGCGGCCTCTTGTAGCTTCCTTATTTTCTTATGTTCTTATAAGAGTTCCTTGTTCGTTAATGTTCGTATCTTCCGCTACCTCGATTCAGCTGTTCCTTAAATTGCATCATCTCTTTAGCTCTGACTTATGACGCCCGAGGGATGCGTCCGTTTCCGAAATGTGAATTGGGAAAAGTTCACGAGGCGTTAAGAGTGAAATATTGTCCTGTGGCTCAAGACGGGGAGAGAAGTGAGGCATACGAACGTGAACTACATACATACATACATACATACATACATACAAAGGAAAACGAAATGGAGTAAGATGAACATGGGCGAAATATTACGGTGGCGTTTAGTCTTCTGAAACAAAAACCCCTTCGCGCCCAGATCTTTCCTTTGCTCTATAAAACCGTCTGTTGTTAGCCATAAAATTAAGACAAGTACCTTAATAAACCACATTAACTAGTGGACAAGGATATTAAGCAGGTTATACCCATTAGAATATTGCTTACATTCATTAAAAGTGTCTAATGGTACCCAAATTACAATGGAAATTACGTTGTGGGCCTCAAGGGGCTTAAGTGTGGCATACTGCAAGGGCAACCATATACATAGTTATTACTTGACGGGTAAAGGACAGCATTTAATATATTTTTACTTATACATTTGCCATATTCCAGGAGCACATACACACACACCACACACACACACACACACACACACACACACACACACACACACACACACACACACACACACACACACACACACACACACACGGGTGATGAAGTACAGCCATGGGTCACGAAACAAGCAGTCATGATGTATTTGTTACAAGGAGACGAACTACCAGTGAGCTCGCCGCCGCCTCTATAATGATGATGATGATGATGGTAGTGGTAGATTTACTGCTTGTGAGTGCAGCTGCCTGGGGGGGGAGGGAAAAGGGTGTGTGTGGGGTGGCGGAGGGGGGCAAGGGGGCAATGGATGGGAGAGCAAGGGGAGTGAGTGGAAATTCCTGTTTGTGCGTGTGAGGGGCCGCGACCTGGGTACGGAAACCACTAGTAGGGTACGTCCACCCTGGGTACGGTCTGCGCCCACTGAGGGGTTATAGCCAGGTGGGCGGTGGGTTCCCTGGGCGGAGGGGTTCCCTGGGCGGTGGGTTCTCTGGACGGTGGGTTCCTTGGGCGGTGGGTTCTCTGGACGGTGGGTTCCCTGGGCGGTGGGTTCTCTGGACGGTGGGTTCCCTGGGCGGTGGGTTCCCTGGACGCTGGGTTCTCTGGGTGGTGGGTTCCCTGGACGCTGGGTTCTCTGGGTGGTGGGTTCCCTGGACGGTGGGTTTCCTGGACGCTGGGTTCTTCGGGTGGTGGGTTCCCTGGGCGGTGGGTTCTCTGGGCGGGTGTTGGGCGGTGCCTGACGGAACATTCGCCAGGCACCCTTAATCTAACCTACAGGTCGTATCACACGGACACTTTTTCCGGCATCTTTTGGTATTTTGCTACCAAAAGATGCCCGTAGTGGTGGCAAAAAAATGCGCGTTCGTCACACGGCGTTTCGGCTACGAGCATCACACTGGCATCTTCCAGGACCCGCAACCAAAATGAACATTATGGATCGTGCAAGAAGACTTCAATCGTATTCAATTCAATCGTATTCTTCAATTCAAGACTTATGAATCGTGCAAAACGATGCTAATCGTAACCAAAACTAACCGAATCATTTCCGAAGCTGAATTTAACCATTGCACAAAGAAATAAAACATAAAAGCATACACTATAATGTGACTACAGATGCCACAAAGCCACTAGGTAGGGTAAGATTACCCGCTAAAGAAACGGCAATAAAATAACGCACCGCCACGCCGCCTGGAAACCCGAGTCGTTCAAGAGAGAGAAAAGAGAAAATCGATCGGTGCCTTTTTAGGGATGCGCTGCGGATACTGTTGACATTGCTTACTTTTTTCTCATGTTTATTATGGAAAGAGGGACAGACGAGGGTTGTGTGTGTGTGTGTGTGTGTGTGTGTGTGTGTGTGTTCCTCTATTCTGGGTTGCTGAGACTTGTTTACACAGGACGCAGCGAACAGAGAACCGTACAAGGAGTGTCGGTGGTTGCGTGGCGTGACTAGCGGGTTGACGCTCACTGCTGGAAACAAAGCCGTGTGTGTGTGGCCTTGTACGAGAGTGAACAGTAATAATAGGACATCATAAAAGCCGTTAGAGTGTGACTGTATTTTCCCACGACCATTAGAAACACACACACACACACACACGTATATATATACACACACACACACACACACACACACACACACACACACACACACACACACAAGTAATACTATATATACCTCGTTTTCCCATCCAAGTACAATAATAAAAAGAGAAATAAATACATGAATAAAGGATCTATAGATCACGGCTGTTTCTTGCTATATGCGAACTACGCGGTTGCACAGGGGCCCCGAAGCCACAAGGGGCCCCCAAGCTGCCAATTTTTTTTTAAATCTAGTCCTTTTTCCTCTTAAAGTGGGCCCCCGAAGCCACCAAGGGGCCCCCAAGCTGCCAATTTTTTTTTAAATCTAGTCCTTTTTCCTCTTAAAGTGCACCCGATTGATGCATTTAAATATTAAAGGCGTGCCCCCGGACCACCTTAGAGGGCTTGGAATCCCCCCACCATAGTTTCACAAAATAGGGCCCCCAAACAGCATTTCGCATAGGGCCCCAAAAAGCTAGAAACGACTATCCTATACCACCAGTCTTTTCATCAGGTTTGCAATAACAAAAAAATTAACCAAGCTCAATTCTTACGTTCTCCTAGGTAACCAACCAATAACCCCGCTTGAATAAAAACCGCGTTTGAACACCAGTCGCGTTCTCTGTATATCTCTGCCTTGCTGTCTTAGTGGCGTCTCGTATACAGAAACACTCCTAAGTCTGGTATATTACGAGAGGACTTAAAACATTTTGTGCTACGGTGCCAAGCATACAACAATGAAAGAAAGAAAAGTGCGAGGCTACAACAACCTTACCTAGAGGAGGAAGAGGCTATAGTGGGGGAGTATTTGTTTGGAGAGGGGAATGTGGAAGAAGCAAAAAGAACAATCAACAGTTTTTGGATGACCAGAGAAAATAAGAGGAAAGAAAAAGAAAGCAATTAAAAGACAGTATAAGAGAAGACAACTCACTAAAGACCCAGACAGCAAGAAGAAACACGTCAGGGAGTGCCGATGAAAAAGGCCAGACTCCCGACCCACAACTGAACGGAACTGAAAGGCCAGACTCCCGACCCACAACTGAACTGAACTGAAAGGCCAGACTCCCGACCCACAACTGTACTGAACTGAAAGGCCAGACTCCCGACCCACAACTGAACTGAACTGAAAGGCCAGACTCCCGACCCACAACTGAACTGAACTGAAAGGCCAGACTCCCGACCCACAACTGAACTGAACTGAAAGGCCAGACTCCCGACCCACAACTGTACTGAACTGAAAGGCCAGCCTCCCGACCCACAACTGTACTGAACTGAAAGGCCAGACTCCCGACCCACAACTGAACTGAACTGAAAGGCCAGACTCCCGACCCACAACTGAACTGAACTGAAAGGCCAGACTCCCGACCCACAACTGAACTGAACTGAAGGCAGACTCCCGACCCACAACTGAACTGAACTGAAAGGCCAGACTCCCGACCCCCAACTGACTGAACTGAAAGGCCAGACTCCCGACCCACAACTGTACTGAACTGAAAGGCCAGACTCCCGACCACAACTGTACGAACTGAAGGCCGACTCCCGACACACAACTGTACTGAACTGAAAGGCCAGACTCCCGACCCACAACTGTACTGAACTGAAAGGCCAGACTCCCGACCCACAACTGTACTGAACTGAAAGGCCAGACTCCCGACCCACAACTGAACTGAACTGAAAGGCCAGACTCCCGACCCACAACTGAACTGAACTGAAAGGCCAGACTCCCGACCCACAACTGAACTGAACTGAAAGGCCAGACTCCCGACCCACAACTGAACTGAACTGAAAGGCCAGACTCCCGACCCACAACTGTACTGAACTGAAAGGCCAGACTCCCGACCCACAACTGTACTGAACTGAGAGCAACACAGGACCGACCACTAAGCTTGGGAACACGCATCGTTGGTGGGGCGTGTCTTATAAAGGTATACTCTATATAGGCGTGGCGCGGGAACAACCACCTCCTCCCGAGCGGTCCCCTTCCCTCCTGCCCTTCGCTCCCTCCCCAGGTTCCCAGCCAACGCGTGTCCTCCGCATGGTTTCCGTCAGTTTTATATCGCCTTTAATATTGCAACACCTTCAGTCTGGCAGTCACCGCTCCTTGGTTCCCTGACTTCCCTCTATACACCGCCATGTCGTGAATATATCGCGTACTTATATATACAGGTGAGGTGTTTTTGTTGTGTGTGAAGGTAGATTTGTTAAAAACCCTTGAGACCCACAACGTAATTTCCATTGTAATTTGGGTACCATTAGACGATTTTTAGTGACTATAAGCAATGTTTTATGAATATGACCTGTTTAGTATTCTTGTCAACTAACTAATTTGGTATATTCAGTTACTTTTCGTATTTTATGGCTAACAACAGACGATGTTTTATAGCAAAGGAAAGATCTGGGCGTGAAGGGGTTAAATCCCTAAAATTTATGTAACTTCTCGTGCTTCATATCCTTAATTTATATGATATTTTTGAATCCAGCTTTTATTTCCCTTAAGGTCGGTCGTGGTTGGCATATTCGCTCCCTATTTTTTTTTTTTTTCCCCGTGGCTTTGATCTTCGTCCTTTATTTCCGGCCTTCTCATCTCTCTCTCTCTCTCTCTCTCTCTCTCTCTCTCTCTCTCTCTCTCTCTCTCTCTCTCTCTCTCTCTCTCTCTCTCTCTCTCTCTCTCTCTCTCTCGCTATCGATTCGGCCACTAAGCTCGTTTCTTCCGCGTTATTTACCTTCTGTGACTTCCCTGAATCACTTCCCCGCAGCCGCAGACCCTTTCCGTTCCGCGGCAGTCTTGCGTAACTCTCTTTTTGCCTCCTATCCATCCATATACACGTCCTCCCTTCGCTTCCCTTCAAAGACTCTACTCTCTCTTTCTCTCTCTCTCTCTCTCTCTCTCTCTCTCTCTCTCTCTCTCTCTCTCTCTCTCTCTCTCTCTCTCTCTCTCTCTCAAAAACTCATCTTTTTCCTTCCTTTCTGTTTAGTTAAAAAAAAAAAAACTCTCTCTCTCTCTCTCTCTCTCTCTCTCTCTCATCGTGTCGAGGCTTATGACAAATCGAGGGTTTCCAGATTTGTCTTAACCCCTTCACGCCCAGATCTTACCTTTGCTATAATAAATCGTCTGTTAGCCATAAAATTACGAAAAGTAACTAAATATACCAATAGAGTTAGTCGACAAGGATACTAAACAGGTGAAATCTGTAAAATATTTATAATATTCACTAAAAATCGTCTAATGGTACCCAAATTACAATGAAAATTACGTTCTGGGCCTCAAAGGATTAATAATAATGAAAAGAAATCAATTTTGACTGCTGAAAATCCCTCGCGAGAATTGCCTTGGAGCGCCGGCCAGTCTTCTTCCTTGTCGGCGGGAGGCTGGTGAAGGCTGGGCGAAGTACTATAGGGCGTGGGGTGGGGCGCTCCTCCCTATCAAGCCGCCCCCCCTCGGCCCCCCGCACACAGGCGGCGTAGCTGGGGGGCCGCGGGGAGAAAGGGGGGTAGGGGTAATGCCGAGGCACGTGGTTGGCGCCCTGCCATAGCACTCTCCCATACAATGTCTTCTTTTTACATTACATCTCCATAAGTCAGTCAGTCTCCTTCATCGTTACGTAAAAGATAATCCATCTGTTTTAGAGAATTGTGGGTTCGTGCCTCTCAGCCGCCGTGTTCTGTAGATCGATAGTATGGGGATAAAACGCTGTATAAGAATGTGGCAACCTCGCCTCGGGTCTGCAGCCACACCGACCTTCAAATGGCGAGCCACTAAAGGGGATGACGACACTTTCCTTGCCTCGCTGCACCCTCATGGAAACTGGAAAGTCTTTATGGCTACCGCGGCGCACAGAAACATACGCCTAACCTTCCCAGCCAGCTTCACCCCTGTGTGTGTGTGTGTGTGTGTGGTGTGTGTGTGTGTGTGTGTGTATGTGTGTGTGTGTGCTGCTGTCCCTCGACCCTCAGTGCTCGGCGGGGCTTCAGCGCAATGTTGATATGAGCCGCAACACGAGTATCCAGGGTTGGATGACACCGCTTTTTCCTCCCCGCCCACCTCGGCCCTTCTTCTTCTTCTTCTCTTGTGACCTCTAACGCTTAGTATCGCTTCGTAGGTCCTCTCCTCTCCTCCTCTTCCTCCTCCTCTTCTTTCCTCCTCCTCCTCCTCTCCTCCTCCTCCTCCTCCTCCTCCTCCTTTTCCTCCTCCTCCTCCTCCTTTTCCTCCTCCTTCTCCTCCTCCTCCTCTCCTCTAGTGTTGCTTCGAAGCCACGTCTCGACACCGCAGCAGCAACCGTGCACAGTCCCAGGCGGCGGCACTCTTAGAGACGCGCAATAAGGGGCCACAACAGCCTTAGGGGAGCCACCAGCCACCGCCCTTGTGCACGCGAGAAGACGATTCAGTGACGGGTAAAGACTGTCAACCATCCAGGGCTTCCAGGCTTCCAGACAGCGGTGACTCCAGGATTTCCAGATCATTCCAGTTGTTGCAAAGCGATTCTTAAATTAAATATCTAAATGCATCAATGTGGTGCACTTTAAGAGGAAAAGAGTAGATTCTAAAAAAAAGCCAGTATGACAGCTTGGGGGGGGGGGGGGGGGCTTGGTTGCTTCGGGGTCCCTGTGCAACCGCGTAGTTCGCCTATAGTAAGAAATGGCCCTGAACATTAATGTCATATTTTAGCTATAAATCGCCCTGCGCTTCAGTCACATTTGATTACGTGTGGAAGGAGTGTGTGTGTGTGTGTGTGTGTGTGTGTGTGTGTGTGTGTGTGTGTGTGTGTGTGTGTGTGTGTGTGTTAGGGTTGAAGTGATTAATTAATTACCCTTCTGGAGCAGCCGGTGAATGCGGGGAGATGGAAACGCTTTCAGTCAGAGGCCGGAATACCCGATATGAAAGCCTTACTTTATGCAACGATTAAGCGCGGTGTGGAATCTGCAGGGGGTGATGGGGTGTTGAGGGGGCAGGGGTGAGGGTGTGGGGGCAGGGGTTGAGGGGTGAGGATGCAGGAGTGAGGGGGCAAGGGGGTGAGGGGGCAGGCAGGGGGTAAGGGGGCGTCTCTGTATACGTAGTCTTTTCTCCGCCGGGCCTTTGAGGTTGGGAGCCACCAGGGGATTGCAACCGTGTCGTGATGGAATTTTAGTGTTTTTCTTGACGATAGGTGAAGTTGATGGTGGTGGTGGTGCTGGTGGTCGATATTTATTGCAGAGGCCCTTGTGTGTGTGTGTGTGTGTGTGTGTGTGTGTGTGTGTGTGTGTGTGTGTGTGTGTGTGTGTGTGTGTGTGAGGGTGAGTCGAGGTAGGGCGGCTGGTGCCATTATTCGGGGCAGTGCAGGTCATTACATAGGAAATAAAACTATACGAGACGTTAGGTCGTGTGGTGACGCAATGAATGATGTGCTCCTGTCGCTCCCGTGATGCTGTATAAGTTATCAAATTTGTCTAGCTGGAGTTTCTCAATGCTGGTCTTGGATACAGATAAAGCAGAGTTCCGGAAGTCGCGCGGTTTCATTTTGTTCTCGCGGGATGCTTGTGAGGTCCGCAGTAACTCCTCATGTTGAAAAAGTTGTGCCAGAAAAGGGCTTGCCATTATTTGATATACTTTCTAACTTTGCCGAGAGTCTTTGTTGTGTTAAGGGGTCAAGGTCGCTGGGGGATGTTGATTGTGGGACGTACTATTTTGGGTTGAATCTAAAGTGCATGTCAGTTTGGGTTGCGAAGTGTGAGGGTGGAGAGAAAGGGATGAGGGAGGGAGTGATGGGCTGACACTGGCGAGACTCTGTGACCAGTGTGAAGGTTATTGTGGCTGTGGCGACGAGAGATAATAATTCGCTCCTGTTGTGTGCAGTAGTGTTCCAGATAGAGCCTGGAAGCGATGTTACTGTTCATAACGGTTTGCTATTGTTGTTGTCATTATCGTTTATTTAGTCATCATCCACCGCTGTTTCCTCATCATACAATTCCCATGGTGGCGCAGCGATCCCTGGGGAGGTGACCGCGGCGTGGCGTGTGCCTGTGTTGCCCTGCGTGCACGGCGGCGCAGTGACAGAGGGTGGCGTGTAGACACTGTAGAGGCAGCGGGAGGCAAGGGTCTGGCGGAAACAGGCTGACTCATCGACCTTAATGTAGCGAGGCACCCAGTGGTGGTCCCTCGGGAGGGTTGGGGCGAGGATCGGAGGGCCACCTGGCTCACTCCGCCATATGTAATCCTAGCGAACAAAAGGCGTCGCATTAGTGAGTGTCATGTTAGCGTTGGGGAAGGGCGTGTTTGTCTTCGTGCTTCCAGCATGCAGGTGGTGGCTGCCGCGGTGGTCACTGACCCACCTGCCTGTTCCTGTGCCTTGCCCAATGTTCTTCGTCGCGGCCTTCGCGCACGCAAGATGGTGTCGGGGGGACGGGTTCACCCGCCGGCGGGGGGAGGGATGCGTCTAGCCGCCAGTTGCCTTGTAGTAACAGAGCGCAGTTGCCAAGAAGAAAGTGCGTGTTGTCGAGGGGAGGGCAGGCCACCGTCGACTCGCAGACTTGACGCTGTTTGTCTGGCTATCGCAATCCTCGTACAGCTGGCAGCCTCATATACCTTGCATTGTCTTGCAACAGAGTGCCGTGGCGATGCTTGGGTCTCATTGCTCGCTGCAGAACGCGCTGCGCTTCTGTGTCTGAGCCGAGGGCAGTTAATGAGGAGGCAATGGATGGCTGGCCAGACGGTACTAAGGCGGCGAGGCTCGCCTTCGCTAGTTGACGGGTCATTTGTCCTCGAAAATCCGCGACAAACTGCCCTTGACACCATTCTGGGCCGAGCCTCCAGGACCACGACCAAGGGTGTCAAGGGAATACTGGGACCCCTGGAGGGAGGTCGATGGAAGGTGCGGGGGACCGAGCCTCACATTCACTAGGCCAATGTCTCATTAAGGACATAAGGAGATAAGCCTTCATAGGAGGAGGACTTAAAACAGTGACTTCCATAGTACCTACTGGTGTGTGTGTGTGTGTGTGTATACACTTGGTAGTCTGGGTGTGCGTGAGATAGGTCAGTTGTCACAGGCAGTGATTCTGAGAGTGAAACCTCCCTTGCCGCCCCTCCCTGTCCCTGAGCGCCGCTTCCCGCCCGCCGCAGTAACGCCAAGGCCGAGCAGCCGGGTACTTTTTGTTCCTGTCTGCTCCCCGGCCATAGCCGCTCAGCCCCCGCCAGCTGGGTGGCAGAGGGAAAAACAGTGCTTACTGACAACGTGAATTTGTATGTAGTAGAAAAAGAGCTTAGACTCATATTCATGACTTATGGACCACACGACGACGACGACGACGACGACAACGATGATGATGACGACGACGATTATTATATTTTTTTTTTTACATAACAAAGGACTGGCCAAGGGCACATAAAAAAAGAGGTAACACAAAGCCCGCAAATGATGATAATGAGGAGGAGGAGGAGGAGGAGGAGTTGCAACATGAATTATCCTTGAGGTAAACAGAGGGTCGCCTGCGGGTGGTGGGTGCGTGGAGGCAGCTAGCGTAGCAGGGAGGGCGTGGCTGGCGGGCCTGCAGCGTCTAGAAGTCGTTCGCCGTTTACGGACGATTCTTTTTGTTGGTGTAGGTCACCTTCAGGGGCGCGTTATGACCCTGCGCGGCGACCTTCCTAACCCCTTGAGGCCAGAACGTAATTTCCATTGTAATTTGGGTACCATTTTCAGACGATTTTTAATGAATATAAGCAATAACTTATAGATATGACCTGTTTAGTATCCTTTCCACTAACTAATTTGGTATATTTAGTGACTTTTCGTAATTTCATGGATAACAACAGACATTTTTTTATGGTAAAGGAAAGATCTGGGCGTGAAGGGGTTAACCTGGAGCCGCAGGAGGGAGGTGACGCACACACACTGACCTTGCCTTGCCTTGCCTTGCCGCCCCTCGCCTCCCACCCTCCCGCGCCGACCATGAAAGAGGAATCTACGCAGTTTTTTTTCTAATAGGTGATCTTTTTGCTTTGCTTCAGAGGGTGCAGACGGTGGTTGCCTCGTGAGGAGTGCAGCGCGGCGGCGGCGGACCACACACCTTTCCACACCTTCACCCTCAGGTAAGTCGCCGTGACTTGAGGGTCTCTTGTAATTTTTTTTCTTCTTCTTCTTGTCACTTTTGTCGCTTGGTATCGCTTCATAGGTCCTCTTCAACTTCGTCTCTTTCGTTAACAAACTTGTCAACTCTTCCCTTGTTTACTTCACCTGGGATGCTAAGACATTTTCATTAGTTTTCGATCCTTATACGAACATCCCAATTCATTGTCTCCTTTGTGTTCTTGTCTCCCAGCACTGCGTTAGGAACACTTTTGTGAAGTTTACTGCGAGGAACCCCAGCGTGATTCAATGACTGACCACACACAGCATGACGGGTGTAATGAGGCTCTCGATGCCCTAAAGAGGAATCGTTCGTGTGGCGTCTTCTATTTTTTAGAAGTTGCATTTAGCGCTTTATCCTTAACCCCTTGAGGCCCAGAACGTGATTTTCATTGTAATTTGGATACCATTAGACGATTTTTAGTGAATATAGGCAATATTTTATAGATATGACCTGTTTAGTAGATTTGTGCAGTAGTTAATTTGGTATATTCAGTTACTTTTCGTAGTTTTATGGCTAACAACAGACGATTTCATATAGCAAAGGAAAGATCTGGGCGTGAAGGGTTATATTAGTTTTGATATCCCTTGGTTTTGTATCTTTTCATAAGGCCATGGATATTGCTATTGATTAAATGATCTACTATAAGGTAGTGACAATACGCGATATGTGGCTTTGATACCGATGAAGCTGGAAGGTTTTGTCGCGGCAGCTGTACTCTATGGCAGTGCCTCTCACGTCCCGCTGATCCGTCCAGGAGTATTACCTACATAGCTTTGATGATTTAAGGATCCATTGCTACTTTAAGAATGAAGATCATGAATATTTCTTGTATCATATTGATTAATGTCATACTGTCAAAATATCTTAATTAATCAAGTTCCCTGCATTGTGGTAAAACCGTGCCAGGACTCGAAGTGCCCCGCCGAGCGCAGTGCGTCATAGCCCTGATGAGGAGGGCAGCGGCGCGGCGTCTTGGGCAAGGCTGGGTGGTCAGGTGGCCGAGGTATCACGTTCGTAAATTATACACTTTTGATTGACAATTAAGATAGCAGTAATGGTGACGAAGCGTTTAAGGGGCGGGATTAGGGGTGGATCAATAGACTTTTTTTCGCGGCTAGCGGCTATCGTAGCAAGATCAATAGACTTTTAGTATGTCTATTAATCTTGGGTCTAGCGTGTATGGGGCGGGCGGGGCGCACATTCCCGTTTTCTGGAAGAGTATGTCGCGTTTACTCTGGAACACGTCAGGTTAGGTTTCGTTAGGTTAAGGATAGGGTAGCTAGGTTTCCTGCATCTCTTAACCCCTTGAAGCCCAGAACGTAATTTCCATTGTAATTTGTGTGCCATTAGACGATTTTTAGTGACTATAGGCAATATTTTATAGCTATGACCTGTTTAATATCCTTGCCACTAACTAATTTGGTATATTCAGTGACTTTGTAATTTCATGGCTCGACAACAGACACTTTTATATAGCCAAGGAAAGATCTGGGCGTGAAGGGGGAAAGAGAACTTTGTGTGGGAATCACAATGAGGGTATTTTCGAGAAACTCCTATGGTTAGTTTCGGAGCTACAGCCAAGCGTCTTCACTCGGAAACCACATGTTCACAGAGAGATGGGGAATAGGGGAATATGTGAGCTGGCTGGCGGGTCGGGAGCGTCGGGGGGCCAGCCTAGCAACCCGCGGACCCTCCTGTGATGTGTCTGGGTGGCCGCTCGCCTGCCACATCACACCCCGTCGCCTTGAGCCGCTCAGCCGTGATCACCAATACTCGCCCTCCCTTCCTGTGTCGTTTCTAGCCTTTTGGGGCCCTATGCGAAATACTGTTTGGGGGCCTTATTTGTAAAGCTATGGTGGGGGGATTCCAAGCCCTCTAAGGTGGTCCGGGGGCACGCCTAAATGATGCCTTTAATATTTAACCCCTTGAGACCCAGAACGTAATTTCCATTGTAATTTGACTACCATAAGACGATTTTAATGAATATAAGCAAGATTTTATAGCTATGACCTGTTTAGTATCCTTGTCCACTAACTAATTTGGTATAGCTATTCAGTTACTTTTCGTAATTTCATGGCTAATAACAGACGATTTTATATAGCAAAGGAAAGATCTGGGCGTGAAGGGGTAAATGCATCAATCTGGGGCACTTTAAGACGAAAAGAGACTAGATTAACATAATAATAATAATAATAATGGCAGCTTGGGGGCCCCTTGGTGGTTCGGGGCCCTCTGCAACTACGTATAGTTCACATATACGGAGTAAGAAACGGCCCTGTCCCCTTCTCACCTCCTGGCCTCCCTTCCCCCACCCACTCACCTTTCCCGATAACCCCCTGCCCCCCCTCCACCTCTTTCACGATAACCCCCTCGGACCCCTCCCCTCCACTCACCTCTTCCGATAACCCCCTCCACCCCGCTCCTCCACATTCCCTGGACCGACCACGATCTTCCCCAAGTGGCCATGCCTTGCGGTCATTCCTGTTTCCCTGCGTTAACCCGAACCCTGCGACCCTTCTTTGTTCCGTCCCCTTCGTCCTTCCCTCCATGATAGA
The DNA here is from genome assembly GCA_016584305.1 of Chionoecetes opilio. Taxonomy (NCBI): domain Eukaryota; kingdom Metazoa; phylum Arthropoda; class Malacostraca; order Decapoda; family Majidae; genus Chionoecetes; species Chionoecetes opilio. The sequence continues at coordinate 237,952 of JACEEZ010001894.1, forward strand.
TCCAAATTCAATATCTTTAATCGCAGGAACGAAATTTCTGGTGGAGGTCAGTAACATTGCATTATTCAGCAGTGGCCATGGCGTCCTAGCCCTCCCGCGCGGCCCTTTCACTATACCGTATACCGCTGTCTGGCTATAAGGAAACTACTTAAAACATTTTCTGCTACGGTGTCCAGCCTACAATAATGAAAGAAAGAAAAGTGCGAGGCTACAACAACCTTCTGGCTATAAGGAAACTACTTAAAACATTTTCTGCTATGGTGTCCAGCATACAATAATGAAAGACAGACAAGTGCGAGGCTACAACATCCTTACCTAGAGGAGGAAGAGGCTATAGTGGGAGAGTATTTGTTTGGTGAGGGGAATGTGGAAGAAGCAAAAAGAACAATCAACAGTTTTGGATGACCAGAGAAAATAAGAGAAGCAAAAAGATCAATCAACAGTTTTTGGATGACCAGAGAAAATAAGAGGAAAGAAAGAGAAAGAAATTACTAGATAGAATAAGAGAAGACAACTAACTAAAGACCCAGACAGCGAGAAGAAACACGTCAGGGAGTGCCCATGAAAAAGGCCAGACTCCCGACCCACAACTGTACTGAACTGAACTGAACTGAAAGGCAAGACTCTCAACCCACAACTGAACTGAGCTGAAAGGCCAGACTCCCGACCCACAACTGAACTGAACTGAAAGGCCAGACTCCCGACCCACAGCTGAACTGAACTGAAAGGCCAGACTCCCGACACACAGCTGAACTGAACTGAAAGGCCAGACTCCCAACCCACAACTGTACTGAACTGAACTGAAAGGCCAGACTCCCAACCCACAACTAACTGAACTGAACTGAAAGGCCAGACTCCCAACCCACAACTGAACTGAACTGAACTGAAAGGCAAGACTCCCAACCCACAACTAACTGAACTGAACTGAAAGGCCAGACTCCCAACCCACAACTGAACTGAACTGAACTGAAAGGCCTGACTCCCGACACACAACTGTACTGAACTGAACTGAACTGAAAGGCAAGACTCCCAACCCACAACTAACTGAACTGAACAGGGTTGCGGGTCATCTTGAGTAGGGAAGAAGGGAAGACGTATGTGTATAGCGGTCGAGGGTGAGGGTGACTCGGGTGTGATTACGCTGGACGAAAGTTAAGTGGCGCGGTGACGGAGGGGGATGACGTGACCCTTTTTACCGTCTAATAATAGTCACGTAAATACCGATGAGGCGTTACCTAACCTACACACCGGCGGCACTGCGCGGCTTTAGACTTCACCTCTCCTCTCCTCTTCTTCCGCCGGGGTACGAGTGTGTGGCAGTAGTTTTACAGATTCCCCAACGAGGAGGAGGAGAGATGAGTGAGAAGAGGAGGAGAGATGAGAGAGAGGAGGAGAGGACGACGAGATAGAGAGAGAGAAGATGAGAGAGAGAGAGAGAGAAGAAGAAGAGCGAGAAGGAGAGGAGGAGAGAGATGGAGATTCGAGAGAGAGAGAGGAGGAGAGGAGATGAGAGAGAGAAGAAGAGAGAGAGAGAGAGAGAGAGAGAGAGAGAGAGAGAGAGAGAAGAGAGAGAGAGAGAGAGAGAGAGAGAGAGAGGAGAGAGAGAGAGAGAGAGAGAGATTTTCAATACTTTCAATTCAGAGAGATTTAATGCCAAAAAAAAGGGAATGTGCCAGAGAGAGAGAGAGAGAGAGAGAGAGAGAGAGAGAGGAGAGAGAGAGAGCATCGACTCATGTGCCTTGTTCTTTGTTGCAAGTAAATGTAAAAAAAGTTACATATCAAAAATACTAAAAGAAATACATAAAAACGACATAGATAGCGTATAGTAACTACCGTGTTCTCGTAGACTTGCAAATAAGAAAATAAGGAAGCTACAAGAGGCCGCGAGACCTACAAGAGGTAGTTCCTGCGTAGATAGACCCCCAAATGTTATGTAACTTCTGATAGCATTGTAATGGATGAGGAGAGGAGACAGCGTATGTTTGTGGAGTATGAAGACACAGCGAGGTGAATAGAGGCTTTGTGCAACTCTATTAGTAGTCAACAGAGGAAACGGGACAGAAGATATCACTGTGTGCGATGGAGAAACGTCATACCGAAGGGAAGGGGACGGGGCCGTTTCTTACTATAGATGCGAACTATAGACGCGGTTGCACAGGGCCCCCGAAGCCACCAAGGGACCCCAAGCTGTCATTATTATTATTATTATTATTATTATTATTATTATTATTATTATTATTATTATTATTATTATTATTATTATTATTATTATTATTATTATTATTATTATTATTATTATTATTATTATTATTATTATTTTTTTTTTTTTTTTTTTTTTTTTTTTTTTTTTTTTATAGAATCTAGTCTCTTTTCCTCTTAAAGTGCACCAGATTGATGCATTTAAATATTAACCCCTTGAGGCCCAGAACGTAATTTCCATTGTAATTTGGGTACCATTAGACGCTTTTAGTGACTATAAGCAATATTTTATAGCAATGACCTGTTTAGTATCCTTGTCCACTAACTAATTTGGTATATTAAGTTACTTTTCGTAGTTTTATGGCTCGACAACAGACAATTTTATAGAGCAAGGAAAGATCTGGGCGTGAAGGGGTTAAAGGCGTGCCCCCAGACCATATTAGAGGGCTTGGAATCCCCCCACCATAGTTTTACAAAATAGGGCCCCCAAACAGCATTTCGCATATATATAGGGCACACCAAAGGCTAGAAACGGCAATGGAAGGGGAGGAAAGAGGTGTAGTTAGCGTGGTGGTGATAGTGCGTGGACATTATAGGGTGGGGAGGGGTGGCATAAATAGTGTAGGAGATAATTGCACTGCTAGCATGATATGGGGGGTTGCAGTAGTGGTGGTGGTGGTGGTGGTGTAGGGTCTGTATGTATGTGTGTATGTGTGCGGTGGACTAGTTTATACTTTCTGCACCGTCGAGTGTCCTAAGAACACCCACATGCTGCCCATAACTCTACCTTCGATTGGGAGTGCATGGGAGGACACAGGGGGGCGGCATAAGCCTCTTCTAATCACAGGCGTCACTATAACAATCCTGCCTGCGCTACCACGGGCGAGGGCCAACTATCACAGCCCTCAAGGGAACCTCCAGGGACTACCATATCACCCCTGGAGGTCACTGCCTACAGGCGCTATAGGCACAAATGTAAACAAAAAAACAAAACAAAACGTAGGTTGGTGTGGTGGTTCGTCAAGGCTGCCACACTGCTCCACACTTCCCCATGTCAAACAAAGTATTCTAGTTTAGGAAGGAGCGTCGGTATAAGCCTCGTGAATATAGGAAGTCCAGGTATAGCATGCTTGATTTTCCTCAGCAGGGCCGTTTCTTACTATATGTGAACTTTTTATCCTTCGCTCTGTATACAATCCTTCAGAATCCTTCACGGGCCTCTTCGCTCCTTCACGCATCCTACAGGAGTCATAGGAGGGCATTAGAAGTCCCACAGGATTGCTATACTATTCCTAGGTTTTTATAAGTACTTTGACAATTGCATGGGTGGCTCAAATAGGGATTTATAATACTACTAATACTAATACTGAAAATACTAGTACTGATCGTTGTATTGAAATAATGATTAATATAGCATGCATGGCCGATAACTGCTAGGAACAAATTTTCAAGCAAATCTGTTTTTCAAAAAATATTGCAAATTATGCAAGGGGTATAAATAGGGACTTTTAATCATTGTAACTGAAAACTGACTCCAGATTCGTGTTCAGCATGCCCGATAACTACTAGGAACAAATTTTCAAGCAAATCAATTTTCCAAAAATATTGCAAGAGGTATGCCTTGATTTTTTTTTTAAATCACGTTTTTTCAATAACTAAAAAACTATGGCAGATTCGTGCAAGAGTTACAGAGAAGTAAATATACAATTGTAGATCCATCCATTTACAATAAGTTTTGATGGGTAACTGTGGCTGTGTGAGAAATGAGTTGTGAGCTGAACGCGTTATAGTATATAGTTACGTTTATAATTCAGAAACCGTTCAGGATAGGTCAGTGTAGACGCAGAGACCAGTGTTGCCACCTCAGTGTAGGGGAAGGGACTAACTCTATATGATTTTCACAAAAGGAGGCTAGATAAATTCATGGATGGGGATGAAAGGCGGATGTAGGTAGTGTTAAGTAACTACCACGTGTAGGTCTCACGGCCTCTTGTAGCTTCCTTATTTTCTTATATTCTTATGTTCAGACCTCATGAAAGTTTTAGGTTTTCATGGACGTGTATCTTTTTGAGACTATATACAAGTCAGCTTTACTTAATCTCTTTTACCCTGGAGTATACAAAACCTGATGGATGGATTTAATGCCAAAAAAAGATGAATGTGCCCACAGACATCAGTACAAAACCTTGAATCAATCGCTGTTCTCATGTGAAGTGGGTGTTGTATTTGTCGGCAGATGTGATTTATGTTCTTATGTTCTTATGTTCTTCATGTTCTAATGTTCTAATGTTTGTTTACAGATGTGAGGTAGGATGTCCAAGGACGGGTACTACCAGCCCACCCACCAGTCCGGCAGCAAAAACATGGATGGGCTGAGTCTCCCCTCCCTGCCCCCCACCACCTACTGGTACGACGCCCACACCACCGTGAACACCCCCCTCTACCCCGCCACCGACGCCCTCACCCCAACCCACTACAAGGCCCACCACGTCGAGACCAAGATAGCGGAGCGAGATCGAGACTCGTTGGAGTGGTGGACGGACAGTATGTGTATGAGTAACGACCAGAGAACGATAGATCCTCAGTATTGGGGAGGACAGCCTAGTAAGCGTGGCTATGTACCTCCTCCCTATGAGCGCATGGAGGCCGAGGTGCATCCCCCGGAGCAAGCTATGACTATGCTGAAGTATGACGCCGCGGACATGGAGTATATGAACGTGGGGGACGCAGGGAGGTCTGAGCCTGACGAGCGGTCTGTGTGTTGTGATTCGCTCAGCAGCCAAGGGTTCTCCCCGACCAGCAGCAACAGCGACAACCTCTCCATGCAGAAAACCAGTCCCGAGCCCTACGCGGGGGCCGACGACCCGAAAAGGTGCCAAAAGAGACAGAGGAAAGAGGCGAAGGAGAAAGCTAAGGATGATAAGAGGTGTGGCGTGTGTGGGGACGCGGCGAGGAGCATGCACTTCGGAGGCATGGCGTGTGACTCTTGCAAGGCGTTCTTCCGGCGCTCGGTGCAGAGTGGCGCCTTCAAGACCTTCACGTGCCCGGAGAGTGAAAACTGTCCCATCTCCAAGACCAACCGTAAAGTGTGTCAATTCTGCAGGTAAGGATGTCACCCAGTAACCCTTGAGACCCACAGCGTAATTTTCATTGTAATTTGGGTGCCATTTGACGTTTTTTTAGTGACTATAAGCAATGTTTTGTAGGTATGACCTGCTTAGTATCCTTGTCCACTACTTCATGTGGTATATTCAGTTACTTTTCGTAATTTTATGGCTCGACAACATACATTTTATAGCAAAGGAAAGATCTGGGCGTGAAGGAGTTAAATAAGGAAATTGCGTGGTTTTTTTCTTTCTGTGGAGCCTATAGCGCCTGTAGGCTATTTTTTTTATCTTCTTTCCTTAAGCTCATATAAATCAATATATATATGTATGTATGTTAAACGAGTCTTAATCTTTGTTCTATATGGATGGTGTGTTCGGAGTAAAGTCAAGTCTACGTTAGTGTCGGGAGGGCTCAAACTTAATCCCGAATAAAATACTCACATGCTTCAAGCCAACGTAGTGTCACTCCACGCACTCCTTCAAGTGGATCAATTAAAAACAACTTAATATATTTAATTAGAAAGCCTACATGATGCTTTGTTTGTGGAAAAAAAAAAATAAAAAAAGAAGAACTAAAAAAAAAATAGTCATAATTAAATAATTAATCAATAACGAAAAAAAAAAGAAAAAAAAAAAAATAATATAATAAAAAAAAAAAAAAAACACATAACGTTAAAAAACCCCCCCACTTTATAAGAGAAATGAGTGTGTGAATGTCGGGCGTCACGTCACTACTATCACGCCTTGAGTAATAGGTCATCACCTTTGTGCTAATTAGGGCCTGAGATAGTATGGATAGTGCAATTACAGTGTTATAACGAACAACGAAGAAAATACATTGTAATAAATAAAAAAAAAAAAATTCAAAAAATTACTCAACGACATTTTGTACTAAACGAACCTGATTTCAGGCTTGTATAGACTGATACTATTAAAAAAATAGATCATGGACGAAAGTAAAACTCTCGTATATACGGAACTATTATTAAATCGGATTGCACTATCTCGGACCTTAATTTTTTGTTTTTTTTTTTTTAGGGTTTGAAATTCAACTACTCCGATATATAACGTTTTTTTTTTTTTTTTAAGGGGCGAAATTTCCAAGTTACACGCCTAATGTTTTTTCTGTTGGTTTGGTTTCATCCCCATATGAAGTCCCGATAATTCGGCCTATGCATTATGCCCAAATCTCCCAATTATCCTTATAGAGGTTTGAATAATTTCGATTATTTGTAGACAGATTCAAATCATCTAGTGAGGAAATCGCAATTTCGAACATCCTGATTCAATGTGATCAGATCAGTACTATCTTTAAAACATCACAAGAGTCCAGTGACATATCCGACTCGGCTGTCGGCAAATCCATACAAAAAAACTGGGTCGGGAAATATAACTTAATCTTTCATATATAATAAGCATTGTAATTATTCAAACGCATTGTTCCTCCGCTAATCTTCAAAACTGGATCACTACTTAATTATATTAAATTTTTCAGTCCCAATTTCCAGCTAAAAATATCACCTAAGAAATTTTATTTAAGTTTTTTTTTTTACAATTTTTTTTTATTTTTTTTATTTTTTATACATATCCCCCCATTTTCGGATCCTTGCATTACTCAGACCACTCCTTGGCCCAATTAGTCCTTATATGAGAGGTTTTACTGTAATTTCGATTATTTTTGTAGTACAGATAGTCTAATATCATGCTTAGTTGAGAGAAATCCAATAGTTTCACACATTCCTCTGATTCATGATGTGATCAGATCAGTCTTTCTTTCTTCACAACGAGATCAGTCCGAGACATACCTATGCCAAGGCCGACAAAATATTCCACTAGAAAAAAAACCATGGGTAGTCAAATAAACTTAATCATTCCGTAAATAACTAAGCATTGTAACTCCACTGTATCTGTAGTTCACTCCACTCAACTCCTTCAACGGTGGAGCAATACAAAAACAAAAATCTTCCTCCGCCAAGGCTGAAAAAATATTCCACCTGTAAAAAATCCACATAAAGATATAGAGTAAAACCTCTCATTCGGACTTTGACATTATTCGGTCCTCCTCCTTTTTTTTTTGGGGGGGGGTGGGGTCGAAATTTCCTAGCTATATATACACCTAGAATATTTTTTTTTTTTTTAAATTTTTTTTAAATTTTTTTTAGGGGTTCAAATTTCCTAGCTATACACCTCGATTTTTTTTTTTTTTTTTTTTTTTTTTTTGGGGGTTACATATCCCCCCATTATTCGGATCCTTGCATTACTCGGACCACTCCTTGGCCCAATTAGTCCGGATATGAGAGGTTTTACTGTACTTAATCTTTCCCTAACAGCAGCTCGGCCTTCAAACCCTTGGCCAGCGGGTCTTGCCAGGACAGTGTGTTGGGTGCCACCTTGAGGCGGCAGACGCCAGGCCCCACAGAATATCCTTATAAATAATAATCAATATATATAAATTATAATTATAATATACAGCCAAATTCCCAACATCCGACCTCCAAACATCCGACTTGTCCAAACAACCGACTTTTTTCACCACCACACTGTGTCTTGTTTTGGCCATTTATTTGACTTAGTTTTTTTTTTTAGTTTATAGAAAACATTGATTTGTGGCTTTATTTATGCATGAATTTTACTTTCGCGTCTACCACTGGCTCGGCCTTCAAGAGCTGCATCTTTTATGTTCTATACCATTTTGTCCTTACGTTTATGGTTACTGTGATATCCGAACATCCGAGTATTCCAATTATCCGACCTACCTTCGGTCCCCCCAAGGTCGGATAATTAATACTTAGCTGTAACAATAGAATAAATGATGGGTAGAAAAACAGAAAATAGAAAAGAAAGCACATAGAAAAATAACAGACCTTTAACAACTGCACATTTTTTGCAGTGAGGTGTCACATTTTTTAAGGCCTCCTCAAGGTATATCAAGGTCTCACTCACACCTTCAAAATATGTTTATATTTTTTTGTTTTGGTGAAATTGATCAGCATGGAAGCAGTCTAAATGTCGAGGAGGCTGGATAATTTATTGGATGGGGATGAAAGGTGGATGTAGGTAGTGTTAAGTAACAGGAACTACCTCGTGTAGGTCTCGCGGCCTCTTGTAGCTTCCTTATGTTCTTGTTCTTATCCCCTTATAATATTGCAATGGATCTTGAAACAGAGATATATTAGCTCTCTCTCTCTCTCTGTTAGTGCGGAGTCATTAGAGAGCTTTAAAAGGAGTCTGGATAAATTCATAGATGGGGATGAAAGGTGGATGTAGGTAGTGTTAAGTAACAGGAACTACCACGTGTAGGTCTCACAGCCTCTTGTAGCTTCCTTATTTACTCATGTTCTTATGTGCTTATGTATGTTTCATGTTTCAGGTTCAAGAAGAGTCAGGAGAACGGCATGGAGATCAGCTGGGTGATGTCCGAGACAGATCGCATGGTGCTGTGGAAGAACAGGCTGGCCAAGCAACGTCACGTACAGGAGGAAAAGATCAAGGAGAGAAAGTACGGCAGCCTGCCACGCTCCCTCGACCCTGAGGAGGCCGATAAGCTGAAGAGCCTCACCGCCCTGCAGGAGAACACCTTCAGCTCCATCCCCTACCCCGACGACTGCTACGGGGACACTGTGGAAGCCCTCGCCAATCTCTTCGTCTGTATTTGTAAGAAGCTGGGTATGTTCTTTTATAAGGTAGAGGAGTTCCAAACAGTGTGTAAGAATGACCAGTCGCTCTTACTGAAAAATGGTATTGGCATGTCTATCTACCTGCACGGAGCGTATATGTACGACACCGAGAACAAAACCTGGCCGGCGGAGTCTAATAAAGAGGCCCTGAAGATCCCGCCGGTCACCTTAGAAACGCTCAGAAAATTTACCGTGATACCCGAGGCCTTCGATGCAATTATGAAGTTCTATAACAAGTATGCAAGGGAAGTGAAAGATGAAATTATCCTCTCCCTTATAAGTGTGGTTGCGTTCTTCCAGCCCGACGACCCTCAGTTCCGAGACCCTACCAAGATTCAGGACATTCAGCTCAAATACTTGGCATATCTCCGCCACTATCTGCAGGCCAAGGAGGGAGATTCTGGCGTCAGAGTCACCTTCCCAAAGCTTCTCGTCGGTCTCGCTGACGTGAAAGAAATCCTGGAATTCCATAGTCGGGTTGACATTAAGCCGACTATCAACCACCAAAAAATCAATACACATTCCTCCGTCAAATACCAAATATCGTCAGTAAGTGAAATGTTTCCTATGATATATCAAAGACTATTGCCCGAGTTTGCCTCCATTCTGTCGGACACGGAGCAAAGATCGCCCGTGTGGCAACAGAGTTCTGCCGTCAGCAAAGGGAAGCAAGTGAAAGCGAGTGCCGTGCTGCGGAGTGAGCAGTTCTATCACCCCTTAACGAACCAGATGTTTGGCCGAGATCCCAGAACTGACATGATCATCAGTAACCCGATAGATCAGCTAGACAGAACTATACGTAAACACTGGTTACCGCCCGCTAATATAAGTGACGTGACTGACCAGGAAAAGCCAACGAACTACAGAGACTTGAAGAGGAGAATTTTGCACGCACAGTCAGAAAAAGTGTCGACCTCCGAAGAAAACTCAAAACGACAACAAATGCTCGTGCCCGCTCATGGTTACTGGGACTTAAACGACTATAGTGCAGCGGAAAAGAAAAGAGTCGTGGAGGTTTTGTGTGATGTTATGCAGCAAATATCGTGTTCTGATAATGTCGAGTTTGTGCAGTCGCTCAAACAAACCCTGTCGCCTCACTTACTGTCTAACCTGGCACAGAAACTGTCGTCGTAGCAGTGCCAGTGCCACATTGAACCTCCCCACTGCCATATATGTACAACCGAATTTTTAAATCTAGTGTAACATATGTAAAATGCCACAAATAAAAATGATAAACGCCAACAATATAACGTCGCCCTCATAAAGAAACTGCCTAAGTAATTTTTCGACAATTTCTGGATTTTTGCCTGATTCAATTTTTCATTATGTGGCGCATCTATTGGTATAGTCGCCAGTGTCATGTGTAGGGTGTGAGTGTGTGTGTGTGTGTGTGTGTGTGTGTGTGTGTTGTGTGTGTGTGTGTGTGTGTGTGTGTGTGTGTGTGTGTGTAGGGTGTGAGGGGTCTAAAATATAAAAGGATAAACAATGCTTTGATATCAAAATTACGAAAATGAAGTTTTTTTTAATTTCCCGAAAAGTAGAAAAAAACGACCCAGGCAGTTTTTTTTACGAGTGTGACGATAATTGGAAGCGTGTCATCGACCGTCTCACCTCCTCAGACATTACTAGGGGAAAATGTGACGTTAAACAGAACGACGATGATGTAACATATGTAAAATGAAGCTTATTATCTCATAAATATTGTTTCTATTTATTTATCTATATGGAATTTTGTTCTTGTAAAGATATAAATTCTAGCGATTAACAGATATTGTGTCAACCCGCAAGAAGATGTCCATTGTTATTTACGGCTTTAACCCAAAATTCAAACTGAAACTCGATCTACTTACTTTCAAGAGAGATTCCCTTATAGTCTATTGTTTTTAACGAGGCAAAAAATCCATTCTATCTTAAGGTCACATGCTTAAAATGATGCCTCTGTTTACCTGATAATAGGGTTAACTATGATAAAATACAGCTGAAATTTAGAAGAAGTGTAGTATTCCCTTCTCCCGGCATATATCTATTCTAAAGGTCTCATGCTTAAAAGGATGCCTATGTTTACATGATAATATGGTTAACTATGATAAAATACAGCTGAAATTTAGAAGAAGCGTAGTATTCCCTTCTCCCGGCATATATCAATTCTATCATAAGGTCTCATGGTTAAAATGATGCCTATGTTTACCTGATAATATGGTTAACTCTGATAAAATACAGCTGAAATTTAGAAGAAGCGTAGTATTCCCTTCTCCTGGCATCAAATATCAGTCAGTAAGCAGTAAGGGGGCAGGATTTTTCACCTCGTTAAAAGAAACAGACTATAGTGATGTGACTTGACTCATTATAGATAAATTAATCGCATGAGAAACCACTATAGTATCACAATTCACCGAAAGTGTTGTATGTTTTCGACGTTGTGGTCAATCAAAATATTCTGATTATTTTTATAGACAATCTGTCCGAGTCCGAGATTGAGTATACAGGAGAACCTCGTTTAACCGGCATTCAAAACAACGGCAGCCTCAAAACAACGGCACTAATCGACCCAGGCTTTTTTTTTTTTTTTTTTTTTTTTCTACTGATAAACTCTGGAACTCTCTTCCTGTTTCTATTTGTCCACTTTCCTATGACTTACATCTTTTCAAAAGAAGAGTAACAAGACACCTCCCGAACTAAATTGGCTCACCCCACTTTTTTATTTTATTCTCTTACTGTCTTCTTTATAGGGACTGCCAACTAGCGGGCTTTGTGTTACCCATTTTTGTTGTGCCCTTGGCCGGTTCCTTGTGATGGAAAAAAAAAAAAAAAAAAAAAAAAAAAAAAAAGGATTTTGGGCGATTCCATAAGAGTAACTCTCAAAACAACGGCAAAATGAGTTATCCGGTATGCGCTCCCCCCCGTGGGTGCCGGATAAACGAGGTTCTCCTGTATGTCACTTTGAACGTTCTTAACCCCTTCACGGCCAGATCTTTCCTTTGCTATATGAAATTGAATGTTGTTAGCCATAAAATTATGAAAAAGTAACTAAATACAGGTTGAAGTTCCCAAACTCGGCAACCTCGGGACCAGCGCCGAGCCGAGTAATGGAATTTTCCGACTTTTAGAACGTAGATATATTAAGGGGAAAAAAATGGTTTGGGAGCCATAATACCAATAACAGACTTGTAGAAGTACACAAAATAACAGTGTACACAACTCTAGTCACAACACCACTGAATAATAACAACAAACAAATCGGCGGGAGAAACCAAGCGGCCTAGTGTGGTGGCACCTAGCGGCCGACCCGGCAACTACGCCCAGGGTTTTGGAAAATCTGGAACCATAGCCGAGTTTTGGGTGTTGCCGAGTCTTGGGATGCCGAGTTTAGGAACTTCAACCTGTATATCAAATAAGTTAGTTGACAAGGCTATTAAACAGGTCATCTCTATAAAATATTGCTCATACTCATTCAAATCATCTATTGTTAGCCAAATGACAATGGCAATGACGTTCTGGGTCTCAAGGGGTTAGCCATGTCTTGTTTGCTATTAGTGTACTTGTAGTTAGTGCTTCTTCATCCATATAGACTACCTAACTATAGCTAGAGAACACTATAGTCGCCATGGTGCACTAATGTCACCAGGCGCCACCATATATTACAAATTATAGAAATAAGAAATATAAGAAAATAAGGAAGCTACAAGAGGCCGTGAGACCTACACGAGGTAGTTCCTGTTACTTAACTCTACCTACATCCACCTCTCTTCCCCATCAAATAGCATCACTACTGATTTGTATGTGTCACTGAAGACAGGTACATAATATAACCTACTGTGCATGCCTCTTCCGTGGCACATACAAGTCTGTAGTGATGCTTTAGTGGTGAAATTCGTAATACAGCCAAATTCCCAACATCCGACCTCCAAACATCCGACTTTTTTCACCACCACATTGTGTCTTGTTTTGGCCATTTATTTTACTTCGTTTTTTAAAAGTTTATAGAAAACATTGATTTGTGGCTTTATTTATACATGAATTTTACTTTCGCATATACCACTGGCTCGGCCTTCAAGAGCTGCATCTTTTATGTTCTATACCATTTTGTCCTTACGTTTATGGTTACTGTGATATCCAAACATCCGACTATTCCAATTATCCGACCTACCTTCGGTCCCCCCAAGGTCGGATAATTAATACTTAGCTGTATATGGCGCCTGGCGACGTTAGTGCCCCGTGGCGACTATAGTGTTATCTACGGTACAATCCACCAGGTTTTGTTTGCTCAGTTATCGGTTTAATTGTTGAGAGAGTCAGACCAGAGTGAGTGTTTCCACTAGTGACTGTTAAGAACACATTAGAATGTAATTTGAATGTACAGCATTACTTCATAACATTGTTGAATACAGTTGTGGCGTGTTGCTCACCTGTCGTGGTGTGACAGGCGACACAACCCTGTACTTGTGGGAGGAGGCATAAGCACATAAGGAAGCTACAAGAGACTGGGAGACCTACACGTGGTAGTTCCTGTTACTTAACACTACCTACATCCACCTTTCATCCCCATCCATGAATTTATCCAGACTCCCTTTAAAGTAATCGTCCAGACCCATTTTTTCTGTGCATAATTATGTTGAATGGTCATGCAAAATACCTAATCCACAAAAAATTATTCATTTCCACGCCTTATTTCCCTAGAAACATGACTTTTGTAAACAGCGCGGGAAAAACAACAGTCCCATTCCAGCCGTGGCGGGAAACTTGCTGGCGACGTCACACGAGTGAGCCTCCCAGCCCTGCCCTATAGAAATACACGGAGACTCGGAGAAAAATGTATTACTTGGGGAATTTTGGGTGTTTCAGATATATTTTTTTTGCGATGTGGCATATACTTGCATCCTTCATGGGTACAGCAAGAAAGCTGTGCCTTTGCAGAGAGCTTAGCACCCATTTCTGACCTATTTGACCATGATAATGTCTGTGCAGCGCCTGACAGTGGCGGGTGAGAGGAGGGCGGTGTGAAGCACATTGTCTAGCCGCGCTCCTCTCACCCGCCACTGTCAGGCGCTGCACAGACATTATCATGGTCAAATAGGTCGGAAATGGGTGCTAAGCTCTCTGCAAAGGCACAACTTTCTTGCTGTATCCATGAAGGATGCAAGTATATGCCATATCGCAAAAAAAAAATATCACAAACACCCAAAATTCCCCAAGTACAGTACTACATTTTTCTCCGAGTCTCCGTGTATTTCTGTAGGGCCGGGCTGGGAGGCTCACTCGTGTGACGTCGCCGAGCCGTGGTGCGTCGCCTGCTGTCCGCCAGTTGTTTTTTGAGAGCTCGGGGAATTTACAGATTTTGATTGCGGATCACTTAAAAACGGGTGACTGGATGCAAAAAGTGACAACCTATTGTTGATATACTCGACCATGGCTGTATGTTGACTGCATTAAATCAGGAATGATGAAATGGTCTGGACGATTACTTTAAAGTTCCCCATTGACTAACGAGACAGCGCTCATGTCAACACTGAAGGGGCCCAAAACGCTACCAAATCCTCCCCGTGAAGTGAATGACACACAAATGTTTCTACAAAGTATACTAGGTCACTATTACTCTGTTACCCTGTTGAGCATCACAGCCTTGGTTCTGACTGTCACGTGTTTCTTGACTGCATTACAAAGTCAATCTTGACCAGGTACAAGTCCAACGCCTGACTGTTATGATGCAGAATATCGGCTTCGGTAGGATCATCATTCAAGAAATGTTCAAGTCGCATTTTCAGTTGAAATGTAGATGTGCGACTTTTGATTTTTGATGAATTTGATGAGTTTGATGAATCTTTTTATTGAAATATCGATAGTTTCTTGACAATGTAGCAGCACCCCCGTCACTGGGCAGGGCTTTTTCCTCTCCTCCTCCTCCCCCTCTTCCTCTTCTCCTTCCTTCCTCCCCCTCCTCCTCTCCCTACTCTTCCTCCTTCCTCCTCCTCCTCCTTCCTTCCTCTCCCTACTCTTCTTCCTTCCTCCTGCTCCTCCATTCATGCAGACGTATCAGGGACAGCACAACACTGTTTTGTTGACCTTTGTAACAAAACTCAAAGAAGCGAAGATGCTTTGAGGACAGCGCTGTAAACCTGGGCTTTGAGGAATCTCGCCTTTAGCCTTTACCTCCAATGTTGACTGTGTGTGTAACCCCTTCACGCCCAAATCTTTACTTGGCTATAAAAAATTGTCTGTTGTCGAGCCATAAAATAATGAAAAGTAAGTGAATATACCAAATAACTTCGTGAACAAGGGTACTAAGCAGGTCATATCTATAAAATATTGCTTATAGTCACTAAAAATCGTATAATGGTACCCAAATTACAATGGAAATTACGTTCTGGGTCTCAAGGAGTTAATCTTCATCAGCGTCTCGGTAATTAGCAACCTCAACTACAAACAAACTTGATACTATTTCTTGGACGCACTTCACAGTAAACATGTATTAAAATGAAAATTTGTGTTTTGAACTTTGCAAAATGTTTAGAGGACAGTAACAACACAACAGTGAAGTAGGACTCCTATTGACACAGCGAACCCCAAACATATCAATAATTAGGTCCATGTTAACACTCCTCACTGATGCAGACATAACTGTACAGACACAACACTACCCTGCCCACCCAGCCTATCAGTATTATCACACCACAACACTCTCCTCCCACTGACTAAAGCCGTCCAGACAACGGGCAAAGTCTACCAGGCATGCCCGTGAATGTTGTCCACGCGGCCAAATCGATGAATGGGCCCGACGTTGCCAGTAGGCTGTGAAGTGCGGTATGATAAACATGGCAGCCAGTATTACCGAGAGGAAGAAAGTATTGTGCAGACATGGCAAGTTCCTGATGTGACCAGTGTTACAAGGCCGTGGGAATGTGGGAGGCAAGTCTGCTATGGGTACACAATGTAACTTATTCTGGCAGCGTTGAAGCTCCTCAAGCCACCGGGCACCGCACAGTGATTTCTCTCAACGGGGGCTCGGGCATTTTGATGGTTAGCAAGGCCAATGTGCCCGATACATGCATGCCCGCCGATCAGGCCCGCTGGTCTGGACAGGCCTTTAGAAACATCTCATTCCTTTCATTCCACTGTTTGCTGCAAAGTTTCTAAAAGTTGAAAAACATATCAGTGTTTCTATCACCACGCATGTAGCGACACTGGACTGTATATTGTTGTGCAACAGACAGGAGCAAGTTGGCTCTCAATTTGATGGTGAGTAAAGTAGTTTCATATGGCCCAATAAAGGAAGCTGCTGTGTTATTGAAGCAGTGTTTCTGATGGCACCATAAGGAACTGCGAGTATGGTGAAGGCAAGTTCTGAATGCCCCAATAAGGAACCTGCTGATGTTATGTGGAAGGTAGTGTTCATGAATGGCCCCAATAAAGGAACGCTGCTGATGTTATGGTGAAGGCAGTGTTCCTGAATGGCACCAATAAAGGAACGCTGCTGATGTTATGGTGAAGGCAGTGTTCCTGAATGGCCCCAATAAAGGAACACTGCTGATGTTATGGTGAAGGCAGTGTTCCTGAATGGCCCCAATAAAGGAACGCTGCTGATGTTATGGTGAAGGCAGTGTTCCTGAATGGCACCAATAAAGGAACGCTGCTGATGTTATGGTGAAGGCAGTGTTCCTGAATGGCACCAATAAAGGAACACTGCTGATGTTATGGTGAAGGCAGTGTTCCTGAATGGCCCCAATAAAGGAACACTGCTGATGTTATGGTGAAGGCAGTGTTCCTGAATGGCCCCAATAAAGGAACACTGCTGATGTTATGGTGAAGGCAGTGTTCCTGAATGGCCCCAATAAAGGAACGCTGCTGATATTAGTGACGGTAACTCATATTAGAGAACCTTAACCCCTTCACGCCTAGATCTTTCCTTTGCTATATGAAATCATGTTGTTAGCCATAAAATCACGAAAAGTAACTTAATATACCAAATTAACTGGTGGACAAGGATACTAAGCAGGTCATATCTATTAAAATATTGCTTATAGTCATTAAAACTGTCTAATGGTACCCAAATACAATGGAAAACTGTCTAATGGTACCCCAAATACAATGGAAATTACGTTGTGGGTCTCAAGGGGTTAACTGTCCACGTCTGTCAGTGTGGAGGTGAACAATGGACTCGTCACACGGATAGCTGTCACTCATGCCCTCCATTTATTATCTTCGTGCAGTTAAGAGATTCATAAACACGGTAGCATGTTAAGGTTCTTCCCGTATAGTAACGTATGACTGAAGTGTATACGATGTTATCCCACAATATCAGGGGACTTGTGGACTTTGTAAGCTATAGTCTATATTATTTATCATGGTCAAAATGCAGTCAGGAAGCCACGCCCCCTGCCTCCCCTTCTATTCTACGGGGCAGCTGATTGGTGCACTCCTCGTATCATCACTACCAATCACAATATCTTCACTACTTAACAGCGGCGTGACTACTGGACACAGCAATCTTCACTACAAAGGGATTTTTGATTTTGTCACCCGTCTGTAGTGAAGATTGCTGTCCAGTGGTCACGCGCTGTTAAGTAGTGAAGATATTGTGATTGGTAGTGATGATACGAGGAGTGCACCAATCAGCTGCCCTGTAGAATAGAAGGGGAGGCAGGGGGCGTGGCTTCCTGACTGCATTTTGACCATGCTAAATCAAATAGACTGTAGGTAGTGTAAGGTTAGATCTGGCTACTTTTTCATGATGCCAGGGTTTCAATATATTGCAGTACACAGAGTGCACTACTATGTATAAACTTTCATGTGTTTGATCAAGACTTAAGGACTGTGTTTAGCCTGGGATTATTGCTCAAGTGAAATAGACTAAAATGTTTACAAGAGCTTATGTAGTTGAGTGTGAGTTGAGCTGCGTCATGTCATTCACGTGTCTGTTGTAAAGTTATCCTAACACTTGCTCAAATGTTGTCATTGAAATACATCCATTAAATGATCAGCAGTTCATTCATTTATGTACAATAAAGTTACACAAGAGTTGAATGGTTTCTTGAGTGTTAGGATTCCCTGCCTAGAGTCTATTTTTGTTAACGAGGCAAAAATTCCATTCTATCTTAAGGTCTCATGCTTAAAATGATGCCTCTGTTTATCTGATACTATGGTTAACTATGATGAAATACAGCTGAAATTTAGAAGAAGCGTAGTATTCCCTTCTCCCGGCATATATCTATTCTATCTTAAGGTCTCATGCTTAAAATGATGCCTCTGTTTATCTGATACTATGGTTAACTATGATAAATACAGCTGACATTTAGAAGAACTGTAGTATTCCCTTCTCCCTGGCATATATCTATTCTATCTTAAGGTCTCATGCTTAAAATGATGCCTCTGTTTACCTGATAACATGGGTTAACTATGATGAAATACAGCTGAAATTTAGAAAAAGCGTAGTATTCCCTTCTCCTGGCATCAAATATCAGTCAGGAAGCAGCAAGGGGGCAGGATTTTTCACCTCGTTAAAAAAACAGAGTATAGTAACCTTGTCAAACGTCCAAAAAGGCTGTGCGTCCCAAAGTACATTTCAATAACTTTTTTATACTTTTTGGGAAAGCACACACAAAGACGGGATAACATAAGAAAATAAGGAAGCTACAAGAGGCCGCGAGACCTACACGAGGTAGTTCCTGTTACTTAACACTACCTACATCCACCTTTCATCCCCATCCATGAAATTATCCAGCCTCCTTTTAAAGCTCCTTATTGACTCTGCACTAACTACCTGAAGAGAAAATATGCAGAGAAAGACATAGGAATAGTGATCTGGGATGGTCTGTCACTAGCGCAGCATGTAAATAGAATATATAATGATACATATAGAGGGTTGAGGAACATGAGAGTATCATTTCACTTCATAGATAAAGATAGGAAGAAAATAATCCCACAGTAATAAGAGCAAAACATAGAACAATCAGACATTGCCCGGTCACTCACACACACACACACACACACACACACACACACACACACAAATATTGATAAGTAAATAACATGTAAAATAAAATGATAAATAAAATAATAAATAGATAAGCAAATGTACATAATAGAATACAAGGTCAAGGTCAAGATTGGGCACACGCTATGCTGCGCGTGGCCTCGGTGCTCATCTCCGTGGCATTAGCCCTCAGAGCCCGTGGTGGGTGAGGACCCGTTACCCCGGGACACAGGGCTAGTGTGACACCCGGGTTACCACAGTTACCTTCCCCAGGTTTCCCCAGGTACCCATTTATCAACCCACCCAAAAGGAAGGATGAACAGCTGGGTTGGCTGGCCGCCGACTTGCCCTGGACCGGATTGGAACCAGGGCCCGCAGATTGGTAGCCAGGCACGCTAGCCACTGCACCACGGAGGTCACATTAATAATAGATAATAGAATCAAATATATAAATAAATGCCATTGGAAGGATACCAGACGATGAGTACAGTGACTAGGAGGTGCCGAGCTGCTAGATCTAACCCACCAGGAAACACTCAAGGTAATATCACTGAAAGTCAACATTGCATCACACAGAACTTTTATGATGATTTGAATACTACTAATACATATAGCCTGCAAGATCCCAGGCGTGTGAGGTATTGTACAAAAAAATACTCCAATATACTCTTCAACATAGACATTTATAACCCATAGAAGTCATCACAGCATTGATAAACTACAGAAACCCTTTTAAACATCACTCTGTCAGCGGTCAAAACTACAGAAACCCTTGTAAACATCACTCTGTCAGCGACCGGTCAGACTAAAACAAACACAGGCTAGAAGACGCAATACAATGGACAAGGACAGTGCATTACAGTGTAAGTATCTAATTACAAAGTACACACAATGGACTTCAATAGCATCAAATTTACCTGACTGTCTGGCCTTTACTCCTGCAGCTGAATGCGTATTTCATCAAGCTGCAAAATATAAGAACATATATAAGAACTTAAGAACATACATAAGAAAATATAAGAACAGACATAAGAACATAAGAATATATAAGAACATACATAAGAACATAAGAACATAAGAACATATAAGAACATAAGAACTTACATAAGAACATAAGAAAACATAAGAACATAAGAACATAGTACATAAGAACATAAGAGAATATAAGATAAGCAATATTAAGCCTGCTGTAGTGCTAAGCCCTTCACGCCCAGACCTTTCCTTAGCTATAAAAATGTAATGTTGTCGAGCCATGAAATTATGAAAAGTAAGTGACTATAATATACCAAATTAGTTAGTTGACAAGGATACTAAGCAGGTCATATCTATAAAATATTGCTTATATTCACTAAAAATTGTCTATTGTTAGCCATAAAAATACGCAAAGTAACTGAATATACCAAATTAGTTAGTGGACAAGGATACTAAACAGGTCATATCTATAAAATATTGCTTATATTCACTAAAAATCTTCTGTTAGCCATAAAATTACGAAAAGTAACTGAATATACCAAATTAGTTAGTTGACAAGGATACTAAACAGGTCATATCTATAAAATATTGCTTATATTCACTAAAAATCTTCTGTTGTTAGCCATAAAAGTACGAAAAGTAACTGAATATACCAAATTAGTTAGTTGACAAGGATACTAAACAGGTCATATCTATAAAATATTGCTTCTATTAACTAAAAATCATCTAATGGCACCTAAATTACAATGGCAATTACGCTCTGGGCCTCAAGGGGTCAAGGCGGGCCATGGCAAATCATCACAGGTAAACTCTGGAACTCTCTTACTGTTTCTATTTTTCCACCTTCCTACGACTTCAATCTTTTCAAGAGAGGAGTGACAAGACACCTCCCGAACTAAATTGGCCCACCGTCCTTACTTTATTCTCTTACTGTCTTCTTTACAGGGACTGCCAACTAACCGGGCTTGGCGTTACCTCTTTTTTGTGTGCCCTTGGCCAGTCCTTTGTGATGTTAAAAAAAAAAAAAAAAATGGCCATCAATTCAATATGTTACACAAGACACAACCCAACAACTACTAAAGGCCTGCCTATAGGGTTTATATATAAGGGCCTGCCTATAGGGTTTATATATAAGGGCCTGCATATAGGGTTTATATATAAGGGCCTGCCTATAGGGTTTATATATAAGGGCCTGCCTATAGGGTTTATATATAAGGGCCTGCCTATAGGGTTTATATATAAGGGCCTGCCTATAGGGTTTATATATAAGGGCCTGCATATAGGGTTTATATATAAGGGCCTGCATATAGGGTTTATATATAAGGGCCTGCATATAGGGTTTATATATAAGGGCCTGCCTATAGGGTTTATATATAAGGGCCTGCCTATAGGGTTTATATATAAGGGCCTGCATATAGGGTTTATATATAAGGGCCTGCCTATAGGGTTTAAGGGCCTGCCTATAGGGTTTATATATAAGGGCCTGCCTATAGGGTTTATATATAAGGGCCTGCATATAGGGTTTATATATAAGGGCCTGCTATAGGGTTTATATATAAGGGCCTGCCTATAGGGTTTATATATAAGGGCCTGCCTATAGGGTTTATATATAAGGGCCTGCATATAGGGTTTATATATAAGGGCCTGCTATAGGGTTTATATATAAGGGCCTGCATATAGGGTTTATATATAAGGGCCTGCCTATAGGGTTTATATATAAGGCCTGCATATAGGGTTTATATATAAGGGCCTGCATATAGGGTTTATATATAAGGGCCTGCATATAGGGTTTATATATAAGGGCCTGCATATAGGGTTTATATATAAGGGCCTGCATATAGGGTTTATATATAAGGGCCTGCCTATAGGGTTTATATATAAGGGCCTGCATATAGGGTTTATATATAAGGGCCTGCCTATAGGGTTTATATATAAGGGCCTGCCTATAGGGTTTATATATAAGGGCCTGCCTATAGGGTTTATATATAAGGGCCTGCCTATAGGGTTTATATATAAGGGCCTGCCTATAGGGTTTATATATAAGGGCCTGCATATAGGGTTTAAGGGCCTGCAAATAGGGTTTAAGAGCCTGCATATAGGGTTTAAGGGCCTGCATATAGGGTTTAAGGGCCTGCATATAGGGTGTAAGGGCCTGCATATAGGGTTTAAGAGCCTGCATATAGGGTTTAAGGGCCTGCTATAGGGTTTAAGGGCCTGCCATATAGGGTTTTAAGGGCCTGCATATAGGGTTTAAGGGCCTGCATATAGGGTGTAAGGGCCTGCATATAGGGTTTAAGAGCCTGCATATAGGGTTTAAGGGCCTGCATATAGGGTATAAGGGCCTGCATATAGGGTTTAAGGGCCTGCATATAGGGTGTAAGGGCCTGCATATAGGGTTTAAGGGCCTGCATATAG
This sequence comes from Chionoecetes opilio, assembly GCA_016584305.1. NCBI lineage: Eukaryota > Metazoa > Arthropoda > Malacostraca > Decapoda > Majidae > Chionoecetes > Chionoecetes opilio. The sequence goes on from JACEEZ010001894.1 coordinate 260,289, forward strand.
GGTTTAAGGGCCTGCATATAGGGTTTAAGGGCCTGCATATAGGGTTTAAGGGCCTGCATATAGGGTTTAAGGGCCTGCATATAGGGTTTAAGGGCCTGCATATAGGGTGTAAGGGCCTGCATATAGGGTTTAAGGGCCTGCATATAGGGTTTAAGGGCCTGCATATAGGGTGTAAGGGCCTGCATATAGGGTATTAAGGGCCTGCATATAGGGTGTAAGGGCCTGCATATAGGGTTTAAGGGCCTGCATATAGGGTTTAAGGGCCTGCATATAGGGTTAAGGGCCTGCATATAGGTTTAAGGGCCTGCATATAGGGTTTAAGGGCCTGCATATAGGGTTTAAGGCGCATAGGTTGGCTGCATATAGGGTTTAAGGGCCTGCATATAGGGTGTAAGGGCCTGCATATAGGGTTTAAGGGCCTGCATATAGGGTGTAAGGGCCTGCATATAGGGTTTAAGGGCCTGCATATAGGGTTTAAGGGCCTGCATATAGGGTTTAAGGGCCTGCATATAGGGTTTAAGGGCCTGCATATAGGGTTTAAGGGCCTGCATATAGGGTTTAAGGGCCTGCATATAGGGTATAAGGGCCTGCATATAGTGTTTACCTCATAATCCTTTTCTCTGATTTGTGACTCAATGTCTGCCAGCTTGGAGAGGAACCGCTGTTTGAGTGCCAGGTTCTCAATGTTGGCAATCTCGGCCTCCTGCGCCGCACGCTGGGTCGTCAGGTGAGTCAACTCATTCTCCAGCTGTGACAGACGACCGTACAGCTTGCCTGATGTAGACAAAAAGAACAATATTAAAGCAGCCTGGATGTGTTGTTGGCTAGCACACACACGCACACACACACACACACACACACACGCACACATACACACACACACACGCACACACACAAGAAATAGTTACCAACACTCGAGTAGAGAAGAGAAAGAGGAGACTTAATAACAATTTTTAAGCTGATAACTAAGATGGCAGAAACAGACAGTGAGAGACTACTGACTGGGACACAAAGAGAAGGTCGCTACACAATACAAGAGGACATACAAAACAACTAGGACAAGGGAGATGCCTGAACCACATCAAGAAGTACAGCTTCCCTCATAGCAATGTAGAAGTTTGGAATGGACTAAATGAGGTGATATCGGCAAATAATGTGCACCAGTTGAAAGAAAGACTGGATAAATGTAGCTACGGAGACGGGACCCCACCAGTGTAGCTCAGGCCCTGTAAAACACCACTAGGTAAACACATAGCCCGTGCGGTACAATGGTTAAGTGCCCGAGTGTGTCACCGGAGGCACACAGGTTCAAGTCCCACTCAGGGCTCAAAATCTTCCTCTGGAAACGCGGACAGTTACCGTACCCCTTGAGCAAGGAGATGGGGTGTGTGGTGTGTGAGGTCCCAAAGAGTGACCCACAGACAGTCTATGGCAATACAGGGATGCAAGCAAGGAGAGTGTTGCCATAATGTGGCTTGCCTAACAGTGCACTAAAGGCTGGGAAGTTACTTGTGTGATTGATTGTAAGGCTAAACAGGGGAAATGTGCCGGACATCAGAGGTCACATGGCACTAGGGCAAAGCATAACGAAGGGGGGGGGGTTGTAGAGAGAGAGAGAGAGAGAGAGAGAGAGAGAGAGAGAGAGAGAGAGAGAGAGAGAGAGAGAGAGAGAGAGAGAGAGAGAGAGAGAGAGAGAGAGAGAGAGAGAGAGAGAGAGAGAGAGACGGTGAGGGAAGGGGAGGGGAAAGGGTTGTTACAGCAGGATGGATAGATCAGATGCAGGATGTGGCTGTGTTGATGCAAGCAATGAGTGTTTCCTAAATGTGGCTTGCCTCACAGGGGACTAATGGCCCAGGACTTACTTGTGCTCTCGGAGGAGTGACCGCCGTCCTCGGAGGACCTGCCGTGGCCCCCTGAGGACCCCTTCTTGGAGCGGCTCTTGCCTGCGTAGCAAAGACATTACCACCGTCACACCACACACTCATTAGGCCTACACTAGGTTCTGGTTGTTGTTTATTTGCTCTAGTACTTAAGTGAACTCCCTGGCTTGTTCTTGCTGCTTTGTTTTGTCTAGATGCCTCCGGGTGAGAATAAAACTATTATTATTATTGCAGTAAACCCTCTCATATTCGGACTAATTGGGCCAAGGAGTGGTCCGAGTAATGCAAGGATCCGAATAATGGGGGGATTATATAGGGGGGGATATGTAAAAAAAAAAAAAAAAATATATATATATATATATATATATATATATTGGTGTATAGCTGGGAAAATTTTGCCCCCTTAAAAAAAAAAAAAAAAAAAAAAAAAAAATTTTAGGTGTAATATATTAGCTAAAAAATTTTGACCCTAAAAAAAAAAAAAAAAAAAAAAAAGGGGAGGCCGAATAATGTCCAAGTCCGAATACGAGGGGTTTACGTTTTACTTTTATTTATTATTATATTATTTTTATATTATTGTATATAAGATTTTTTTTCAAAAAAATTGGATGAAAGTTGTTACCCAAAGGAGCATTAGCAGAATGGTGCCCGGGAAAACCTGTTGAAAATCTTCACTAATGCGTACAACAATATCAGGATCAATAATGCCGCACCCAAAACCCCCAGACTTACTTCTGCCTTGGGGGGGGAAAGGGGGTATGGGCTTGGGGAGGCCCGTCGCCGCCTTCGGAACATCCGGAGAAGTCTTCCCCTGGGACCCCGGCCGCGGTTTGCGGGGGGGCTGCTGCCCGCCTCATTTGCCCCACAAAACAAGGCACACATCAAAAACACGCACACATCAACAACCGAACACAAAAATACGCACACATCAACAACAGCACACATCCAAACACGCACACACCAACAACAGCAACATCAACAACAGACAATCAACAAAAGCAACATCAAACAACGCAAAATCAACAATACGCACACTCAAAAACGCAAAATCAACAACAGCACACCCCAAAACAGACACACAACAACACGACACATCAACAACACGCACACATCAACAACACGCCACACAAAACACGCACACACAAAAACACGCACAATCAAAAACCGCACACCCCAACAAAAACGCAACATCAACAACCACACACATAAAAAAACCCGCACATATAGGTATGATTAGTTTAAAAACTGAGTTTTCTGTAATATGTAAAATAAATAAACTTTCCAGTGGTTTGATTGTTTTTAGGAAACCAAGCTGCAGTAATACAACAGTAATGAAAAATTTATTTTCAGTGCAAAATAGGATTACTTGAAAAAAAACCTAATGATTGTAGCATAAATTAGGGTGGAGAGTGGCGAATCAGTGAGTTAGACAATGAAATAATAACAACTATGGTAAACCCCAACAAAATTAAACCCTACCCTGTTTTTATTTTATTCCCTTCTGTCTTCTTTATGGGAACCCTAAAAAAACAACAAAAACAACAACAACAAAACAACTTGGGTACTATTATCAAGTGGTGGCATCAGTCTTTTTTAAAAATGAAAAAAAGAAAAAAGAAAGGGTTTGGAGAATTAGAATGTTTCAGCATGGTTGGCGCCATTAAGTTCTTTGTAATATATGTTGGAGTGTGTGTGCAAGTGCAGGTTAACAAATAGCTTGAAATATCGAACAATTTGTTGTGCTAAATGCCACCCAATGTTTGAGAAAAAAAAGGAATTTTTATTGAAATATATAATATATATACATATACATATATTTGTATGGCCAGACTCTATCCCCCCAAAGACCGGTATTTTTTACAGTCAAAAATTTGCCTACTTCGACCCCCAGTTTACCATGAATGACTTGACAACCTGCGTCATCCACGGGAGGCGGGAGTCATATCCTGCCCAGAATGTTGATGGGGGGCCCCCCCTGTGTTGAAGAGCGAGCGCCCCAAACAGTTGCCTGTGGGGGAAAAAAATATTAAGTGTTAATAATATAATAACAAGAAAAATATTATGGTGTTTGCTGGTTAGATTAGACATAATTTAGATAAGGGGGGGAGGGGGGGGGGGAGAGAGAGAGAGAGAGAGAAGAGGAAAAAGAGAGAGAAGGAGAGGGGAGGAGAGAGAGAGAGAGGGGAGAGAGAGAGAGAAAGAGAGAGAGAAGAGAGAGAAAAAGAGGAGAGAAAGAGAGGAGAGAGAGAGAGAGAGAGAGAGAGTTCTTTGATTGGGCAGTTTGAATTGATAAAATATTCTCATCAAGTGTTTTAACCCCTTCACGCCCAGATTTTTCCTTTGCTGTATAAAATCGTCTTTTGTTAGTCAAAAAAATTACGAAAAGTAACTGAATATACCAAATTAACTAGTGAACAAGGATATAGCAGGCTATCTTTTAAAAAAATTTTGCTGATATCATTAAAATTGCTAAGGGGCCAAATTACAGGAAAATTTCCCGTTCGGGCCTAAGGGGTTAATGAGTGTATGCGTGGTTTAAAAAAGAGAGAAGAGAGAGAGGAGAGAGAGAGGAGAGAGAGAGAGAGAGAGAGAGAGAGAGAGAGAGAGAGAGAGGAGAGGGAGGGGAGAGAGAGAAGAGAGAGGAGAGAGAGGAGAGAGAGAGAGGGGGAAAAAGGGAGGAGGAGAGAGAGAGAGGGAGCGAGAGCGAGAGCGAGAGAGAGAGAGAGAGAGGGGGAAGAGAGAGAGAGAGAGAGGGTGGTGTGTGTGTTGTGTGTGTGTGTGTGTGTGTGTGTGTGTGTGTGTGCAGGCATGATTTCCTGCCTACACGCTTCCCGTGGTTGGGATGATGAATGTTGGTGCCCGATTGTTTTTCTTCTGCCCTCTTCCCCGAACGACCCCAGCGGATGGAGGTCGCCTCTTTGTCTTTCTTAAGAGTCGTTGCCCTCCTTCTCTTTTTCTGGGGGTCAAGATTCAAAAAATAAAAATAATAAGAAAGACTCTTCGCTGTCAGTGAACCTATAAAAAAATTAGGACACAAGTTAATGTTATAATCGCAAACTAGGATTAAGATAAAAAAATATAAGAACTAAAACTAAGGAAGTACAAGAGGGGGGGAGACCTAACGTGGGTCCTTTTACTTAACATACCAACCCACTTTCATCCCCATCCAGAATTACCCAGCCCCTTTTAAAGTCCCTTTTGACCCCGCACTAACTACGTCTATGAGTCCTGCCAATCATTTACCAACCATTGGAACCAGTTTTTCCCTTTTTCCTTTTTAAATCTAGCCATAAATCTAAAACCAAATGAACCGATGAACTATTTTAAATTTTTTGAACTACTATGAATACAGTCTTTTTTTTGAAGAGGAAAAAAATTCCATTCTACCAAGGTCTCTGCTTAAAATGATCCCTTTTGTTTACTTGATAAATGGTTAACTATAAAAAAATACAGCAAATTTAGAGGAAGGAGTATTCCTTCCCCTGGCATATCCATTCTATCCAAAAGGTCCATGTTAAAAGGTGCCTTGTTCCCTGAAATAGGTTAATGGGATAAAATACAGCTAAAATTTAGGGGGAAGCGTAGTATTCCTTTCCTGGCATCAAATATCACAGTAAAGCAGAACGGGGCAGGTTTTTTCACCTAAAAAAAAACCAGAGTATATATATCAAGGGATTCGATAGGAAATCACAGAACTAAATCTAAGAACATAAAAAAAATAAGAAAACTAAGAAAATAAGGAAGCTACAAGAGGCCGCAGATTTACACGTGGTAGTTCCTATAAATTAATGTCTTAAATTAAAATCGTACCTTCTTTCTCAGAGTTTTTCGGAATCGGCGTTTTCGACATTCTTGACCCGGGTGGCGTGTAGCCGTGGGGCCACGGGTACTTTTTGTCCCCCTTGTTGGGGTCCCTGCGTTCTCTGGTGGGGTCCTCCCCCTCAGGGGGCTTTCACCCCTCACCATCAGCATCTGCAACACCACCCTTAAAACCCCTCACCCCCAAATCTTTCGGGGGCTAGATAAAATTGTCTGGTGACCCATAAAAATTCCAAAAGTGACTTAAATACCAATTAGAGGTTGTGGGTTTTACAATAAAAAAAAGAAGCATTGTAAGCACCCCCCAAAATAAGAAAAAAAAAAAATAAGGAAGTACAAGGGCCCTTTGAGCCCTATATGTGGTGTTCCTGAACCTAACATACCTACATCCCCCTTTTCACCCCCACCAAAAAGTTCTAGCCTCCTTTTAACCCCTTCACGCCCGATCTTTCCTTTGGGCTATATAAAAATTGTCTGTTGTCGAGCCATGAAATTACTAAAAGTAACAAATTATAGAAAATTAGGGGAAAAGGATACAAAAAGGGTCAATCTATAAAATTTGCTTTATTCATTAAAATTTTTAAATGGGCCAAAATTAAAATGGAAATTACTTTGTGGGCCAAGGGGAGAGAGATAGAAAATGGAGGGGGGAGGAGGAGGAGGAGGGGATAAGTTTTGGGAGAAGAAAGGAGGGGGAAAGGAGGAAGAGGAGGGGGTGCTGGAAAAAAAAAGGGAAAGGGGAGGAAGTTTAAGTATAAAAAAGGAGGGTAATTTCTGGCCCAAGGGGTTTAAATTTAATAATACAAAAAGAGCCGGGGGGAGCCGAATGGCAGGGAATAAACAAGAAAGACCCGGGGGGATTTAATTTGGGGGGTAATAATAAAGAAAAGACCCGGGAATTTATATAATAATAAAAAAGAAAGACCGGGAGATTCACTGGCAGGGAAAAATACAAGAAAGCCCCCGGAGCCTTCTAAGGGCAGGGTAAAAATAAAAAAAGACCCGGGACCTTTCTAAGGCAGGGAATAATACAAGAAAGCCCGGGGAGCCTTCTAAGGCAGGGCAATAATAAAAGAAAGAGCGGGACCCTTTAGGCAGGGTAATAATCAAGAAAGACCCGGGAGCCTTCTAATGGCGGGGTAAAATACAAAAAAAGCCCCGGGACCCTTCTAAGGCGGGAATAATCAAGAAAAAACCGGGGGAGCCTTCTAATGGCAGGGAAAATACAAGAAAGACCCGGGAGCCTTCAAATGGCAGGGTAATAATACAAGAAAGCCCGGGACCCCTTCAATGGCAGGGAATAATACAAAAAAGCCCCGGGAGTTTTTAAGGGAGGGTAATAATACAAGAAAGACCGGGAGCCTTTAAGGGAGGGAAATTAATACAAGAAAACCCGGGGCCTTCTAATGGCAGGGTATAAACAAAAAGAGGGGACCCTTTCTAATGATGGCAATAATACAAGAAAGGCCGGGAGCTTCCCAAGGGCAGGGTAAAAATACAAAAAAGACCCGGGACCCTTCTAAGGGCAGGGAAATAATACAAAAAAGAGCGGGAGCCTTTCAATGGCGTGGCAATAATAAAAAGAAAGACCCGGGAGCCTTTAATGGCGGGATAATACAAGAAAGACCGGGGCCTTCAAAGGGTAGGGTAAAAACAAGAAAGACCCGGGACCCTTTAAGGGCAGGGCAATAATACAAGAAAGACCCGGGACCCTTTTAAAGGGGGTAGGGTAAAAATAAAAGACCCGGGAGCCTTTAATGGCAGGGCAATAATACAAGAAAGACCCGGGACCCTTCTAAGGGCAGGGCAATAATACAAGAAAGCCCCGGGGACCCTTCTAAGGGCAGGGTAAAATCAAGAAAGACCCGGGAGCCTTTAAGGCAGGGTAAAATACAAGAAAGAGCCGGGAGCCTTCTATGGGGGGGAAATAATAAAAGAAAGAGCGGGAGTTTTAAAAGGCAGGGAAAAAAATACAAAAAAAGACCCGGGACCCTTCTAAGGGCAGGGCAATAATACAAGAAAAGGGGACCCTTTCTAATGGGGGGCAAAAATACAAAAAGAGCCGGGGGGTTTTCTAATGGCAGGGCAATAATACAAGAAGACCGGGACCCTTTTAAGGGCAGGGCAATAATACAAAACCCCCCGGGACCCTTTTAAAGGGGCAGGGAAAATAAACAAGAAAGAGCGGGAGCCTTCTAAGGCAGGGTAATAATAAAAAGAAAGACCCGGGGACCTTCAAGGGCGGGGGGAAAATAATCAAGAAAGACCCGGGACCCTTCAAATGGCGGGCAAAAATTTAAAAAATATAAATAAGGGTCAGCCCCCACCTGACAAAATCGGCTGTTTTGTAGAAGTTTTACCGTCGAGGGTTTTTCCCAAAGTCCCGTGATGGAGGGAAAGCCCATCAGCGAAAACAACAAATCAAGAATCAACCCCAGCTGAAAAACAAAATATAAAAAAGGATAAAGGAAGAGAAAGCAAAAAAAAATGAGATCAAAAGGGAAGCTTTGCAAAATAGATGATACAAATCTACACTCATGCAAATTGACTTCCATTCCCATATTTTACGGTTATAAGTCGTGACTTTGGAAAGCGCACCTCTTTTTGGAAAAAAAATTTTAAAAAAAAAAAAAAAAAAAAAAAAAAAAAATTGTCCAATACAACAGTATAATCATTTTCCCCCCAAGAACACACCAATTCACTATTTTCATTCCCCATGCCACAGCCATTTTTATTGTCTAGTGTATGCGAAGTATAAGAAAAGCATTTTGGCTGGCGAACATGGCACGGGGTCAGACGGGGGGTGAAAAAACCTCCCCCGGCGGTGCGCAGCTGCCGGGCTCCCCGGGCGCCATCAGCTGAGTTTCCCGAGTGAAACCCCTCTACGTCCTCCTGCTCACCACGTTGCCTGCCTCCGTGCCTCACCACGTGCCTGCTCCGTCCCTCACTACGTTGCCTGCCCCCCGTGCCTCACAGTTGCCTGCCCCCTGTGCCTAACTACGTTGCCTGCCCCCGTGCCTCACTACTTTGCCTCCCTCCCGTGCCTCACTCGTGTTTGCCCCCGGGCCCTCACTACGTTCCCTGCCCCCGTCCCTCACCCGTTGCCTGCCCCTGGCTCACTACTTGCCTGCTCCGTGCCTCACTACTTGCTCCCTCCCGTGCCTCACTCGTTCCCGTTCCCGGCCTCATACGTTGCCTCCCTCCTGGCCTCATAGTTGCCTGCCCCCCCGTCCCTCACACGTTCCCTGTTCCCCGTCCTCATACATTCCTGCTCCCGTGCCTCATTTACGTTGCCGCTCCGGCCCACCAGTTGCCTGCCCCCCGTGCCTCACTACGTTGCCGCCCCCCGTGCCCCCCATACGTTGCTGCCTCCGGCCCTCACCGTTGCTGCCTCCGTGCCTCACTACGTTGCCTGCCTCCCGTGCCTCACTACGGCCTGCCCCCGTCCCTCCTACGTTCCCTGTCCCGTGCCCATATTTTTCCTGCCCCCCGGTCATACGTGCCTGCCTCCCGTGCCTCCCCACGTTCCCTGCCCCCTGTGCCCCACTACGTTCCCTGCCCCCCGTCCTACTACGTTCCCTGCCCCCCGTGCCCCCAACGTTGCCGCCTCCCGTCCCCACTACTTGCCTCCCTCCTGCCTCACTACGTTGCCCCCTCCCGTCCCTCACTCGTTCCCTGCCCCTGTGCCTCACCACGATATTTTTAATGTTCCTGTATATGTGTAGTTTTTGTGGGGCAGGCATAGTATAAAACTTCTTTAAAGTAACAAAAAAAATTCCTTATACACGAAATGGCTATTGGCCCCAAAACTGCCGGGGGGGGAAAAAGGCTCCCCCCAGTACCGTGTAAACATCCAGCGTGAGGCGGTGGTTTTGATTTGAAGTTTAGGGTATTCAAAATAGTTAAAGGCTGTCGATTTTAATCATATATGAGGCTGCATGAATAGCACCTAAGCAAACCCTCCTAAAAATTTCCTTTTGGAAACGCAGGGGGGTTTTTTTCGGGGTATTTTAGGGGGAAAAAGTGAGTCTTATACCCATAAAATGGGGTAATTAAAAAGATTGTATCATTTTTTGGGTTATTCTAGCAAAAGAGGGATCATGCAAGACCTTTCAGATAAGATGTCGATCTGAACACTAACAAAACCCAAGAGTAAGAAGGACACCCAGTACTTGCCAAATTTATTTTTGTGAGGTGAAAAAATAGCCTTAGAACATGAACGGGAAGAGGGTGCCTTACCCTGGTTTACATGATGGTGTCGATGGTGCTGCCTTACCCGGCTTTTACATGAGGGTGTCAATGGTGATGCCTTCCCCGCCCTGTACAGATGGTGTCGATGGTGGTCCCTTACCCGGTTTTGACATGATGGTGTCGAGGTGGGTTTTACCTGGCTCTGTACAGATGGGTCGAGGGGTGCTGCCTTCCCCGGTTTTGAATGAGGTTTTGATGGGGGTGCCTTCCCCGGCTTGTACATGAGGTGCGAGGGGGGTTGCCTTACCCGGGCTTTTAAGAGGGTTCCCCGATGGTGCTCCTTCCCCGGCTTTGTACATGATGGGTCATGGTACCCTTACCCTGGCTTTGAATTGATGGTGTCGATGGTGATCCCTTTTCCCCTGGCTTTGACATGAGGGTGTCGAGGGTGACCCTTCCCCTGGTTTTGTACAATGGTGTCATGGTGGACCCCGGCCCATTGTCCTGTCTTTAGTGAAGTCAGTTGGATGGCCAGGCGGTCCTTGATGTTGGGTGGCCGTGTCGGAGGGGCCTCGCGCAGAGGGGGCGACTGGGCCTGAAAAATGGCCCGTTTGCATGATTTCATCTACTCTGCAGGATTTTCATAAAAATATACAAAGGGGAACTTTTAAAGCAACGCCACCCGATTTTTCTAGCGATTAACTCTTTTGCACTTGGGGAGGCGGGGCAGAGTGGTTAGCGCCCCCGAGTGGTGTTCTGAGACCCGAGTTTGACCCCATGAGAACCCAAAACCACTTAAAATATTTCTGCACCCTCGAGTGGCCTAAGAAAGCCCCAGTGCCCATAAAATTACCTTTGATTGCGAGTGCATCGGAGGACACAGGGGGGCGGGATGAGCCCTAATTTTCAGGCTTTCATAACAATCCCGCCTGGGTTCCACCACGGGCGAGGGCCAAAACCCCACAGCCCCCAAGTGAACCCCAGGGCCTGCCATTACAGCCTCAAGTGAACCTCCAGGGCCTGCCTCACAGCCCCCAAAAGGGAACCCAGGGCCTGCCCACAGCCTAAAGGAACTCCAGGGCCTGCCACCAGCCCAAGTGAACCCCAGGGCCTGCCTCACAGCCCCCAAGGAACCTCCAGGGGCCTACCATCCCCCCTGGAGGTCATGCCTACAGGCGCAAGGGGGAGGTGTAACAATAAAATAATAAAATTTTTATATTTAAGTGGGAAAATTTTGATGTGCCGCAAGAAGCACAGGGAATCAGGGAATTGATGATCACTAGGCTCAAAGAAAAAAGTGACGGCGCAGAGAATCTGGGGGCATTACTTTGCATAAAATTTTCATTTTACATATATCAGTTAGTTGTGAAACAATAAAGTTTTGGGAATATGATTTTTAAAGCAGTAGTTAATGATCAGTTTGCCCCTTTAGCCCCGATCTTTTTTGGCTATGAAAAATTTTTTGTTGTAGTCATAGAATTTCAATAAAGTAACAAATAACCAAATTAGTTTGTGGGGCAGGGGTACTAAACAGGGAATCTATAAAAAATTGCTTTAGTCACTAAAAACGTCTAATGGGGACCCAAATTACAAATGGAAATTTCGTTTGGGTTTTAAGGGGGGAAGATATATGGGAAAAAAAAGATGTTAAACAGAAAGAAAAAGAAGAAAAAGAGAATCAGTCAGCTGGATACAAAAAAAAATTCGGGAATATGATTTATAAAGAGGAAAATCACAGTTAATTAAAACAAAAACAAAAAAATTTTATACAGAGAGCATTGATTACCCGGGCACTTGAGGATGTACTGGTTCTCCAGCTCGGGCCCTGAGAGCCCGGGGGGCCCGGGCCCTGGCCCCTTCAGTTTTTGTTCATCTTCAAGGGCCACTCAGTCACCCAAGCGCCGTCAGCCCCCTTTGGAGCATGTCAGTCCCCTCAACAGCAAACACACCACAACAGTTTGTTGACCGGAAAATAAAAGCCTCAATAAAAATGCCGTTTTCTATGGTTTTCATTCATGTTTCCCCAAGTTTCCCGCCCCGCCCCGTCTTCCCCGCCGACAGTGGCCACCGTAGGCCCTGCTAGTCTCTCCCCGCCCCGACAGGGTCCAAGTTCATGCTCCCCTGCTAGTCCTTCCCCCCTGACAGCTGGTCCACCCTTATGCGCCCTGCTAGGGCCTCTCCCTGCCGACAGTGTTCCACCTTTGCCCCTGTCTCCCCGCTGACAGTGGGCCACCTTAGCTCCCGCTAGCCTCTCCCTGCCTGACAGCTGGCAGTTCATGCTCCCCTGCTAGTTTCCCTGCCTGACAGGGTCCCCCGTTCATGGCCCCGCAGTCTTCCCCGCCTGACGCGGCCACCGTTAAAGCTGCCCTGTAGTTCTCCTGCCTGCAGCTGGTCCACCGTTTATGCTGCCCCGAGTTTCCTGCCTGACAGTGGTCCACCCTTCATGCTGCCTGCTAGTCTTCCCTGCCCGACAGTGGTCCACCGTTCAGCTGCCCTGCTATTCTCCCTGCCCGACAGCTGGTCCCGTCATGTGCCCTGTAGTCTCTCCTGCCACAGCTGGGCCCCCCATTTTATGTGCCCTGTACTCTCCCTGCCTGGGCAGTGGTCCACCGTTCATGCTCCCTGTAGTTTCCCTGCCCGACGTGGTCCACCCTTTTATGCTGCCTGCAGTCTTCCCTGCTGAAGCGGTCCCCCGTTTTGCTGCCCTGTAGTCTCTCTGCCGAAGGGGTCCCCCGTTCATGATGCCCGCTGTCTTCCCTGCCTGAAGGGTCCACCATTCATGCTGCCGAGTCTCTCCCTGCCTGAAGTGGTCCACGTTCATGCTGCCTGCTAGTCTTCCCCGCCGACAGCTGGTCCACCGTTTACTGCCCTGCCAGTTCTCCTGCCGACAGCTGGGCCACCCTTATGTGCCCTGCTAGTTTCCCTGCCTGACAGCTGGTCCACCGTTCATGCTGCCCTGCTAGTCTCTCCCTGCCTGACAGCTGGCCAGTTTATGTGCCCTGCTAGTCTCTCCTGTGAAGTGGTCCACGTTCATGGCCCTGCTAGTCTTCCCTGCCGACAGGGTCCCCCGTTCTGCGCCCGAGTTCTCCCCGCCCGAAGGGTCCACCGTTTAGTGCCCTGCTAGTTTTCCCCCCCTGGGGCAGGGTACGTCATGCTGCCCTGCTAGTCTCCCTGCCCCCCACAGCTGGTCCCCCGTTTATGCTGCCCTGTAGGGGGCCCCCTCCCCGCCTGCAGCTGGCCCCCCCTTCATGCTCCCCTGCAGTCCTCCCGCCGACAGCTGGTCCACCCTTCATGCCACTCTGCTTTCATGCTGGGTGTGCTAAGCTTTCCTTTTTTTAAAATTATTTTAAATTACATTACTATTTACGGGTTCCGGCAATTTAAGGCTAGTAATGGTTAGAAAGGGTGGGGGCTGTATTGCATGATAAACACCCAAACAGAGGGGAAATTTTGCAGCTAAAGGGTTAAAAAGGGTTTTTGGGTTTCACTATCTATTTTTTTTGCTTTTGAAAATAAGCTAACCTTACTTAACCTAACCTAGCCTAACTGCTTCTAACAGAACACAGATACCACTAGTATTTAAAACATGGGGGGCATGACAACAGAATGTATAGATGGGTGCATACACTATGCTGCGCATGGCCTCGGTGCTCATCTCCGTGGCATTAGCCCTTGAAACCTGCTGTGGGGGTGAGAACCCCCCTACCCCGGGAACAGGGCAGTGTGACATCCGGGGTTTCCACAGTTCCTTCCCAGGTTTCCCCAGGTACCCATTTATCAACACAGAAAGGAAGGATGAACAGCTGGGTGGGCTGGCCGCCGACTTGCCCTGGCACGGATTTGAACCAGGGGCCGCAGATTTGTAGTGAGGCGCACTAGCCACTACACCACAGAGGCGACAGGGGGACATGGGGGGCATGAAAAATATATATATTGATTTCCGCTAAAAACGAGTACCAAATCTATTCAAAACAAAGAAAAATTTACAAAAAAGATTTTGTTTATCTTTGAAAAGTGGTCCCGATAAAAAAATAGTACGCTTCCTTCCCGGGGGTTAGCATGTCAAAACAACTCAGCCACACCTGCCGTCGATACGCAAACAATTTCATAAACCCAAACGGGGCGCACCCAAAAATTTTTTTCCGGGGGGTTTTTTTTTTATAGACGTTTTGGGGACATTAGACAGGGGTGACTAAAGGGGATCTATGGTATTGCTATATTTATTTTTAACCCTAGTTTATATGGTACAATATAAAAACTTCCATACTTCTTAGCCCCCTTCCACCCCCTAGTTTTTTTAAATAGCCCCGCCCCCTTATGAAAAACAGGTGATTTTGACCAAGAAGTTATTAGTGAGGACAAAAACATCAAAATCTATAAAAATAAATAAAAAGGTTTTTTTTATAATAGCTGAAAGTTTTGAACCAGAAAACCCCATTTTTTAATTTAGTGCGATATATTGCCTCCGCTTGGTTTTAATCAGCAATACAGCCCCCCCCCTACTTACCCTTTTCTAGCCTTGAAAATTTAAAGGGAACCGTAAATTTAGGAAACGCATAAGCAAAAGAGAAATAAAATAAGGAAGCCCGAAATACCCCGGTTTTACCATTTACGTGATATATTTTCTTTTAATGGAATTAGCAATACAGCCCCAACCCTTTTTACCCCCTTTCATAGCCTTGAATATTGCACGGGAACCCGTTTTAAAATTTAGGATAAATGTAAGAAAAAGGTAAATTGCCAAAATGGCCGCTGGACTCTCAAGAGACGACAGAGCTGCTTTGATTTGACATCCAAAATCGAGCTACAAACTATACCCCCATTAATCAAAAACATCAAATAATTTAAAAAACACACGTTAAGGTAAAAAATGATAAATAGGACACAAAAGCCTAAAAAAAAAATGAAATAACGGAGAAATTTAAAGAAAACGAGTTTTAAAAAGGGGGCCAAATAAGGGCCAAAATTTTTACCAAAAAATCGACTTTTAAATACGGCCTTAAAATTCGTGAAAAAATATGAGCAAAAAAGTAAAGGTGTGTATCTTATAAACATAAAAAGATCGCAGCTTGAAGTTGAACCAACGACAAAATGGTTTTGTTTTTTTTGTAATTTTTCCCCTTTAAAAACCCCGCCATCCGATTTCTTTATAAACACGTGAAAAACACCTATAGACACACACAAAAACAGGGACTTGGGAGTAGCGAAGTACACAAATAAGCCTTTTAGTCAATTTTAAGGGGGAAAACGTTTGGCTAAAAACATAAAAAAAAACCAATGTTTTAATACCCATTAAAACAAAAAAAATAATACCAAGGCCCCGGTTAATACATAAAACGATGCGGAAAATCGTAATATATTAAAACAACCCCAAAAAAACCCACATTTGATGTAAAAAAAAAATATCAAAAAAAATATCGGTTTTTTATACGGTATTACAAACATTTCACCATATTTTTTTCGAAGGGCCCTTCAAACACGGAGACTTTATTGTTAAGCCCTAAAAGTAGCTGGGCTTTCAACAATAGGCCCCCAATCCAATATCGGTCCCTGAATAAAAAAGTGTTTTTCGTTTTAAAATACGTAACTGGCAACTCGAACCCTTTTTCCCCGGGGCCCCGGGTGAAGAAAAAATCAGCGGCCTTTCTGCCTGCTCAGCCCAATCAGCGTTCAGGAAAGCAGCTGGACGGCGGTCGGCCCTGTTGTATTTATTCCCATAATGGAAATGTTTTAGTGGTAAATAAGGGGAGTTTAACCTTAAAAACCTTTTTTATGGAAATATGATAATACGGAGTGTTTTCCTAGTGATAAAATAGTGGCCCCGAAAAATTACAAGTTAAAAAAAAAAGAAAAAATTCAAATACCCAACGGTAATACCCGGGATTTTT
>JACEEZ010001894.1:281066-286066 GCA_016584305.1 Chionoecetes opilio
GGTGTGGGAGTAATGAGTGGTGAGGTATGGGTATGGGAGTAATGAGTAGTGAGGTATGGGTGTGGTAGTAATGAGTGGTGAGGTATGAGTGTGTGAGTAATGAGTGGTGAGCTATGAGTGGGTGTAATGAGTGGTGAGCTATGAGTTTCGGAGTAATGAGTGGTGAGGTATGGGTGTGTGAGTAATGAGTGGTGAGGTATGGATGTGTGAGTAATGAGTGGTGAGGTATGAGTGTGTGAGTAATGAGTGGTAAGGTATGGGTGTGTGAGTAATGAGTGGTGAGGTATGGGTGTGGGAGTAATGAGTGGTGAGGTATGGGCGTGTGAGTAATGAGTGGTGAGGTATGAGTGTGGGAGTAATGAGTGGTGAGGAATGGGTGTGTGAGTAATGAGTGGTGAGGTATGAGTGTGGGAGTAATGAGTGGTGAGGAATGGGTGTGGTAGTAATGAGTGGTAAGGTATGGGTGTGTGAGTAATGAGTGGTGAGGTATGAGTGTGGGAGTAATGAGTGGTGAGGAATGGGTGTGGTAGTAATGAGTGGTAAGGTATGGATGTGGGAGTAATGAGTGGTGAGGTATGGATGTGGGAGTAATGAGTGGTGAGGTATGGATGTGGGAGTAATGAGTGGTGAGGTATGGATGTTGGAGTAATGAGTGGTGAGGTATGGGTGTGCGAGTAATGAGTGGTGAGGTATGGATGTGTGAGTAATGAGTGGTGAGGTATGGATGTGTGAGTAATGAGTGGTGAGGTATGGATGTGGGAGTAATGAGTGGTGAGATATGGATGTGGGAGTAATGAGTGGTGAGGTATGGGGTGTGAGTAATGAGTGGTGAGATATATGAGTGTGGGAGTAATGAGTGGTGAGGTATGGATGTGGGAGTAATGAGTGGTGAGGTATGGATGTGTGAGTAATGAGTGGTGAGGTATGGATGTGTGAGTAATGAGTGGTGGGTATGGGTGTGTGAGTAATGAATGGTGAGGTATGGGTGTGTGAGTAATGAGTGGTGAGGTATGGATGTGTGAGTAATGAGTGGTGAGGTATGGATGTGTGAGTAATGAGTGGTGAGGTATGGATGTGTGAGTAATGAGTGGTGAGGTATGGATGTGAGTAATGAGTGGTGAGGTATGGATGTGTGAGTAATGAGTGGTGAGGTATGGATGTGGGAGTAATGAGTGGTGAGGTATGGATGTGGGAGTAATGAGTAGTGAGGTACGGATGTGTGAGTAATGAGTGGTGAGGTATGGTTGTGTGAGTAATGAGTGGTGAGGTATGGGTGTGTGAGTAATGAATGGTGAGGTATGGATGTGGGAGTAATGAGTGGTGAGGTATGGGTGTGTGAGTAATGAGTGGTGAGGTATGGATGTGAGTAATGAGTGGTGAGGTATGGATGTGTGAGTAATGAGTGGTGAGGTATGGATGTGGGAGTAATGAGTGGTGAGGTATGGATGTGGGAGTAATGAGTAGTGAGGTACGGATGTGTGAGTAATGAGTGGTGAGGTATGGATGTGTGAGTAATGAGTGGTGAGGTATGGGTGTGTGAGTAATGAATGGTGAGGTATGGATGTGGGAGTAATGAGTGGTGAGGTATGGGTGTGTGAGTAATGAGTGGTGAGGTATGGGTGTGTGAGTAATGAGTGGTGAGGTATGGGTATGGTAGTAATGAGTGGTGAGATTTGACTGTCTTTTTTTCATTAAATGATCCTATTTCCATGGGAATTCTGTCTTATATTTGTTAGATCAGTGGTTCCCAACCTTTGTTCTGTTGTTTCCCCCTTCCCCCTGTTCAACCATCCGGATTTCCCACCTTCATGTGGTGAAGAAAAAAAGTAGCCAAAACACAACATTTACTTGCTTAATAACAAGTATATAGACACTATCCTCTCTATATATATACCCTTAAAGAAAAAAGAAGTCAATAGCTGAACTCTGAACTTTAAGAGATTTTTTTCTGTCGACTAAATGCTAGTAGTAGTCCCTCGGATAACTTTCCCCCCTAGAATCCTTGAATTTACCCCCAGCGGGAAATTTCCCCCAGGTTGGGAAATACTGTGTCAGATAGTCTGGCAACCCTTAGTTGACCACCATTCATTACAAATTCTGGTGGTCACTGGCATCTGTAACATTAATGACAGTTAGAGGCCAGAAAATCAGAAAAATAATATATTGTTGTCTTCGCAAGTAGTGCTTGGGATGCAAGGTGGATGTAGATAATGTACATGTGTTGAAGGAACTACCACGTGTACGTAAGACTACCGGCCTCTTGTAGTTTCCTTATGTTCTTGACTGAAGTGGTTGTGGGCACCGGGCGATAGGTCACGCCCCTCCCCGTTAACCCGGGCCTCATCACCGCCGCTCCACACACTTTGAAGTAGTGCCAAGTTATTCCTTTTGATATCAACTTACTAAATAATACCCCACATCTCATCTAACCCAACCCTTATAGCCGACAATCACATATTCAATATACTAGGGAGGAGAGGATGGGGCGGTATAGAAAGATATATTAATTTCCGACATAAATTCCTCAACACTCCACCTTGGCGTGATCTTCTTCTTCTTGTGACCTCTACCGCTTCGAGGCGCATCACTTGGCTGATTTGTACTAGAGAGAGCCAGATAATGATACTATAAGCCTCTCATACAAGGAAAGATCCTTATAATACTAATTATAATCCAGCAATAGTAAGAAAAATCCTTGTAAATAATAGAAATAAGCCTTTGATAGTAAAAAAAGAAACGGTAGGCAGGACAGCTCGACGGCTACTGATGCGCGTCAACTTGTCAAGTTGTAGAAATGCCCCATTTGAAACGCTAGACTTGCCCCGACCATGGGCTTCGTCTGGGTTGGGGACAGACTCTTCATAGTCTTCCATAGAAAACAGTTCCATAAACCCTTTACTCTTCCTTTACATCTATTCCAAATGGAACTGTCGCCGAGAATTTCCGCGTCGGCGAGCGTTCCACTGTCGGCGACAGTTCTCGTTTGATGCTTCGGCGACAGTTCCTATCGGCGACAGTTCCATAAACCTGCCGGGGTGGAGTTTTTTTCTGCCACCTTCGTCTTGTTTTCTGGTGGTGGTTGGCATGTGAATCTGATGGTTGACATTTTTATGGAAATAAACATTTGAATATAAATTATAGGCAGACTCTTTCTGGCACCCTTCCATGATAGGAACTTCTTTTCTTCTTTTCCCTAAAACTTTAATCCTTTAAAGTCATTAAAGATCTTCATGAACTTTAAAGGAGTGCAGAAATGCCAGCGCCAGTTATGCTTAAAAGAAAGATAAATCAATAAAGACCTCTGTGAAAGCAATGTACATGAAAAAGCAATGCATTTCTTTTTATGCCTGTATCATGGCATATTTCATAAGCCAGTTGGCATTTTCTAAGTGGCATTTGGTTAGATGGTGGCAGGCAATTTATTTAACATTGGAGACGTGGCACCGCTGCGTGGAGGCGAGGCGGGGGGCAACACAGCAGCAGGTGGTTGTCAAGGTAGTGGTTGTTGTTGAGGCCCCGCGGTGACTGACGAATCATGGCTGCCCCCAAGGTGAGTATCATTATTTTGTTTGGAAGGTTTATGCCTAATACTGGCATTGATTTGCTGTTATGTGTGTGTCCCATGATATAAGGAACACTGGAGGTGACGTACCATATGAGAATGTCCCCCACAGCTTTGTTGTTATTCAGTATACAGGCCTGTGGAGGTTGGGGCCACAGCTGCTACGTCGTGTTACAGCTACTACGTGTTTATCAAAGGCGTTGCAATTATATTAAAATAACTTGACATTATTCATGCGCTGCACACAAGCTGTACCATGTGTCGACTGTACGGCTAAAGTGTGGCATTGAAGTTGAGGGTTATTCGATAATGTGCAAACCTTGTTAGTATGACGTATAGGTAGCAATTACCGGTATTATGCAGTTTCAACCAATACTCCCCATTGACCAATACTCTCCTGACATTACTGACCCCCCAAAACCCCCCTGCTACGTAACTAACCTAACCTGGGCATTGATTACGTAACCTAACTTCACTGGAGAGGCTTCGTCCCCCAGACCCCGCTTGTTTTATTTTTAATTTCCGACAGGTGTTGTACGGGTTATAAATACTCCTTATGATGAGAACAACGAATCGTTCTGGATACTTAAAATCACCTATTGTGTATTTGTTTAAACTGCACATAAACCCAATTACCTATATTTTCAAGCTTTCCTACTTCATTTGCAATTTTGGTTGACAGAATTCTTGTTGAATTCTCATCTCTTAGTGTTTTTTCATCAAATTAGATTTTTGGTAGTTTGTGAGCATTGCTATTTTTATAATCCCTTCCTTGCAGAGCGAATAATTTAATTTTTTTTTCTTTTCCTTTTCAGCCCGTTCTGTATTCCTACTTTCAAAGCTCCTGCTCTTGGCGGGTCAGGATAGGTAAGTACTGCACTCATACCGCAACGTTGTTACACCTTTACTAACTTTACTTATGTAAATGATTTGATAGCCCCCAAGATATCCTTCAAAATATTCACGGATCCAAATCGACTTTAAATATTAATCACTTTAATTGGGCCAAGCTCCACCTCGGGTAATATTTTCATGTAAATCTGGGTAAAATTCTAGAATCCTTTCCCGCCCTTATTAGTGGTTTTATTTTCTCCAGACCTTCACAGATCCCTTCAGATACCTTTAAAACGTAATTATAGAATGGGGGAGAGATGCCTCCTTCACCCCCCCTCCCCCCTATATTACCCCCGCCCTAGACTCCCAAAAATACTACTACTAACCTAACCTCACTATAACCTAACCTAACCTGACCAATAACCTCCTGGCGAGACCTAAGGGCGAGAAGAAACTAGAATTTTACCAGGTTAGGTTAGGTTAGGTTATATTGAGGTTAGGTTAGTCATTTTTTTTTTTTTTTTTTTCCCCCACTTTATAATTACGTTTTAGAGATATCTGAAGGGATCTGTGAAGGTCTGGAGAAAATACAACCACTAATAAG